>OY982560.1:18044569-18644569 GCA_963859945.1 Euplagia quadripunctaria | reverse complement strand
TTTACGAAATAAGAACATTCAATAATTATTAATATAATTTTATTTCCCATAAAAAGTAAGTTCAATAAAACAATACATTCTAACAGTAGGTAGGGTTTTAGTTTTTGAACTTTTTTTTATTTTAATTATTTAGAGGTTTAACACGCCATAGTCGATAATAACCCAACTCTATCTATCAGTCATGTCGACAACTAAATTAGCAATATTTTTAGAGAAATATAGTCCAATCCCTCGGACGCTTTTTTCTCACGACTGAATAGTTTTTTGGCCATTGGTTTTTAGTTTTTCAACACATAAAAAAAATAGAACCCGCTTAAACTTTGACAGCCATCAACAATAATGACATGATAATGACGTTTTAAAGTTACACTTGCCATTAAAAGAAATTAGTTCCATTTATTTTCCGCAATGTGGCGAGAATTTTAATTATTTTGGTCACGCTATAATTGAATTAATTATGTTAAATTTTATTTACATAAATAATAACAGAAATGTAACGTCAGTGGCATTACCGCACTTTTTAAGATATCAACTACTGAACGTTTTCGCAGCAGAATATAAAACCTTTAAGCACACATTTAACTTCCGTTACACATTAAGAATTCCTCCAATAGCATATTTTATATTTTACTTATTTGTGAAGTAACTACTTACAGCAATTATTAATAATAAGTTGAGACACCACACACATGGCCGTCTGATCCCAAACTAGGCAGAGCCTGTAATATGGTAATCGGACTGCTGATAAACATACTTATATATAACTAAATAGATACATAATATAGATAATTTACACCCTTATAATTAACCGTCATTTTACAAGGTATAATTTTCTGTTTGTACATCTCACTAAACACAAAAACGAGTGACTTTTTGAGGCTGCGAGGAATAAGAGCCTATTGAGGGGGAGGGGGAGGGGGGGACTTAGCCCCAGGGTTAATAATAAGCTACAACCAGTAATACATACTTGTTTGTTGAGAATGATCGGTGACATGTTCTGCGCAGGCGCCGGCGACTTGTACGTACCTAAGCATTTCATCGTCTGGTTGCCGCTTTGGTCTTCTACCATGCTTACTGTAATTTATGAAGGCGAGATTAACAAAAGTAACTTAATTAGGCTTTTTCTCCGTAATTAGTCATCTGATGTTAATGCTATCACAGAGTTCTTAATTTGTACTTTAATTGTGTCGCGTAACTTCAAACGTAGGTAAATCCATTTTATGTCATTGCGAGATATAGGTAAAAAATCAATTCTTATCAAGATTTAGACTTTTATGGGAAAAATTAAATTATATTTGAGGAAATAGATAGTAAATAATTGAATTCTGTAATCAAAATATAAATACACATCCCAGAAAACAAGAAAAATGCGTATTTACTTTGGATTTAGCCTAGTTCGTTAGAACAGGGTGAGATTTAGCCGTTATTGAAAAAGCAAGGCGAGGAGTTAACTATGTACCTTAGTTGGGGATACAATTTTTATAAAGATCCACCATTTAAGTACCATTAAATTTACTGTAAATTTAATTAATCACGTAAAATCCAGGAGATGCGATGAGAAACTTTTGACGTGTCTAAGTCAACTGACGGCCATGTTGCATAAATGGAGCTTGCTCATTGGTTCAAATGGATTTGCCTTCATTAGGTAATAAGGTCCTAAATGATTTGATTTTGTTTGATATAATTTGTAGATTTTATTTGCATTTTTTTTCAAATTTAAAGGGGTTTAGCTTTATTTGGAGGTTTTATAGGTAAAAAGAAATATTTGTCAGCAATCTCGGCGCACCAAAAAGTCAAATATTTTATTTTATGGATTTACCCACATTTGATGTTATGCGACACAATTGTAATTAAGAAAGATTTTTTTAGTTTTTATAATGTTGACATAAACGTGATTTTTTGGGCTGCATTAAAACCTCGTTATAAAACAAGGGACGAACGCCCTTCGAAAATCTTTTCCAAACAAGAATATTAAATTTACATATTTACGTTTTGTTTGTAACGTTAAGAATTTAGTGTATGATAAAAAAGTGGGTATACATACCAATAATGGCGTTTTTCTGTGTATTGACGTTATGTGGGTCTTGGGTATAGACGCGCGAGGGAGCTAACTTGCCGCCGACCGTGAGGGCCGGCGCTGGCGAGTTTTTCTGTAACACCAATACACCCCAACTGTGTCATAAATATGTGCACTTCAGGTAAACACACCTGCAGCTTATCATCGAGTGATAGTGTCAAGTGATGCAAATGATGACAGTCCTTAGATACGTCCAGGATTTTATTTATATATTGCCGTTGATATTTTATTTTACTATTTTAGGAAAACTTACAGCTAGAAATAAACTTAACATAATACTAATAGGTGAAGGCCAATTACAAGTTTTCACAGATGCATAGAAGTCAAAAGTCGATATAGGTATATAATTATATGTATAACTTATTTGTTTATACTTGGTCGAAGAAAGCATTACATAGTTGTTTTTTTAATTTCGTGACACTAGTGGTGAAAATGTCAATATCAACATCAACACTCCGGCATGCCGCATTATACATTCGACTCGCTTTGATCAGGTATGAGTTTTGTCTGTACTTAGAATCTACAGAGGGAACATGCAACAAGTTAAATTGTCGAAGATGTGCTGACGGAACATTTAAAGTCATTTTGCACACCAGTTCTGAGGAATCGATCGCTCCTCTCATAATGCCAAATAAGAATGACAAGTCCGCGATTTTTCTTCTATCAATGAGTGGAAGAATGTGAAATTTTTTACACCGGCTCAAGTAGTCAGGTAAATAGCAACTACAACGATATTGTATATACCTTAGAAATCTTCTCTGAATGCGCTCTATGCGATCAACGTAGATTTTATACCTACTTGTGAACAGTATTCTAGATGACTGCGAACGAGGGAACAGTAATTGGTTTTAAAGTCTGCCGAGATTCTTAGTATGAACCCGAGTGCTTTTGAGGCCTTGCTAACAATGTTATCAATGTGTGTGTCATATAGTAGTTTTGAGTCAAAAGTAACTTCAAGGTCTTTAATGTTATTAACTCTCGTCAACGGGGTATCTAATAATTTATAAACCTGGAATATTGGACTAGGTTTACGTGTAAAGGAACACACGAAACACTTACTGACATTTAAATCTAGTTTATTTGTTCTGCAGTACACCTGAAATCTATTGAGATCCTCTTGTAGTTCTTTAGCGTCCGGAACCGTATTTATCTGTTTCAGAACTTTCAAATCATCAGTATAAAGAATAATTTTGGAAGACATGAAACAGTTACTTATGTCATTCATAAATATATTAAATAACAAAGGTCCCAACAACGAACCTTGAGGGACGCCCGAAGGAATAATCGTAAGTGTTCCTCTAGATGTATAAACCATTTAGCACAACAGTTTGGCATCTGTTTTCCACGTACGACGATGAAACCACCGGAATAGATTGCCGCCGACACCCATGCTCAAAAGTTTTATGCATTAGGATTGTGTGATCTATTCTATCGAAACATTTAATGTAATCGGTGTATATAACATCGACTTGGGATCCTTGTGACATGAATTTAGATATAAAATCGCAACATATAATAAGATTAGATGTAGTAGACCGACCTCTTAAAAAGCCGTGTTGGTGTTCACCAAAACCTAGTTTGAAGGCAGCATAAACTTGCCTATACACGATTTTTTCTAATATCTTAGCGAACACGCACAGCTTTGAGATCGGTCTATAGTTTTCGATCATGTTTTTAGGTCCCTTATATGCTGTTTGTTATTAGTTAGCTTTTGTCGTGTCAGGAATATTTGACAAAGCACTACACTAAAGTTCTACAAGCTTCTGGAAAACTGTCACTGTAGTAATTTGAAAGCGATATGAAGAATATCTCGACATGCGTTAAATAAAAGACATTAATGCGAATTTTTTTATAATGGATTGATTGTGATATTGTTTTCAGTAAATAAACTATTTGTGGTTCGGAGGAATTGTCGTGAATTTAGCGAATCCTAGCCTGTGACAATATCAAAAAAAGTATCTACAAAAATTTACTTTGTGTGGTATAAAATTACTGTTTATCATAAAAAACTTGAAATATCTTAGTAGGTAATTGTGTTATCAATCTATTTATAAAAAAATGTTTGTTTTTTCAAAATCGCAAAAAAGTTCTTTATTTTTTTTACACAACGTATTTTTATTTTTTTAATATTAAAAACAAAGTAGTTATGTTCGTATTTTATGCGCTGCCGTACCGTTAATCGGATCATCATGAAACTTTGCATAAACATTGCCAGGGATACAGAGAAGGACATACGGGTCACCTGATGGTAAATGGCTACCGCCGCCCATGGGCACCTGCAACTCAAGCGTCACAAGTGCGTTGCCGGCCTATAAAGTAGGAGTAGGGGAAGGGAAGGGTTAGGGCCTCCGGTAACCTCACTCACTCGGCGAAAAGCAATGCAAGCATTGCTTCACTGCCGGTTTTCTGTGAGGCCGTGGTATTACACCGATCGAGCTAGCTCATACGTGCCGCAGCATGGCTCTCCCACTAAGTATTCTGAGATCAATAGTTTGCAACTTATTGCGTGTGTTAAAGAAAAGGTATGTAGCCGAATTTATCATAAACTCACTGGCATGTTATCTGGTTGAGGTTGCAGTCTGGTTTCTGTCGGGGTCGGAGGCTCGCTAGTGTTGCTCCCCTCCTGTTAATAAAAGAAAGACATATATAATAAGACTAGCCCTACAGAGCACAGCAAATGACTGCTCGAAAATCCAATTCGAGCAGAAATGGTACCACCGCCACCCTATTGCAGACAGCAATTAAACATCAGTAGAGTAGTGAGTGAGAAAATCATAGTTTACCTGTCTTTGTTGCGCACACACGTTAAAGTGTTGGGACCAGTGCGCTCTCTGACACGGATAGTCGCAATACGACGTGTTCCAGCAACAATAGAATTGAGCTTCTTGACTGCAGTTTGCACACCTATGACATAGAAATTAGTGTAAAATGTAGGAGTAAAAATTAATTGCAGCTGAATGTAGTTAAAACCATATTGTAGTAATTTTAAATTGTGGATGGATAGAGAGAAATAACGATTCGATACAAATTTAAAATCTTTTTAGGAATTTTGAATGAGTCTTCGTTCTTAGGGTATACCCGGATATATCAAATGCAGGGGGCATTAGACCCATTTATGACGGAACACGTGTTGGTTTTATGCCGTGTTCCAATAAACAAAAAACGATTCGTTTTGCTTACGGACGGTAAAATTTTCATTGAAAATTCAACGAAATTTTACCGTCCGTAAGCAAAACGAATCGTTTCTTGTTTATTGGAACGGCATTAGTCGATTCGATTCCGACATACCACCGTTCAAGACGCTGATTGCATAAAATGTTTACATGTTTGATTGATTACATTGCAGTTTTTTATGCGGTATTTTTTTTTTTTGGTAAAGTGTTCCGTTTACTCGTTATATCACTTTTAACCAAAAAAGAAGTAACATTATAAAAAAAAATCCACTATTTCAGTATTCGGCACACTGTCTCTTAGACCCTGTACATGTATAATTGCTTTGTCTTAAGTACCCACATGTTAAGAGTATATTTACTTTAAGATCTGGGGGTGGGAGGTATCAGTTTAAAGTTTTATAAGAATGCAGATTAATGTGCAAGTAGTGTGAACTGACCACTGCTTGGACTTGGCGAGTTTGACGGCGGCCTCCAGCTCGCTCTGCGCGGAGCGGCGCGCCTCGGCCACGGCGCGGATCTTCTCCTTCTCGAACAGCGCGCGCATCTCCGCTATCGTTAGCTCTGCAACATTGTACACTGCTAGTGTCTATGTCAAGTGTCTTCGAACCACCAGGACGGAAATTTTATGTCAATTTAATATTACAACTATTAAATTAAATATTTGCAGCAATGCAAATGCAATTGCAAGGGACATCGACCTCAGGCATCAGCTCATTCGTCACAACAGATAGCGTTGCAACCAAGTGAAATGAAAGTTAATTTTTTTTTTTTAAATGAATTATGTAAAAAGCTGCTATATTATGATTTGAGTACATAGTTTTCATAATAAATACTACTACTAAAAAATATAAGAATCTTTTATCGATTAAAAAAATATGCAATACTAGCAAACCGCACGCTTCGCACGGCGACAAATTATACACCTAAACCTTCCGCATGAATCACTCTGTCTATGTGAAAACCGCATGAAAATCCATTTAGTAGTTTTTCAGTTTATCGCGAACAGACAGACAGACGCGACGGGGGACTTTGTTTTTTAATATGTAGTGATTCAGTGAAGTTTAATACGAAGTTTTTGGATGATGGTAATGCAATCTTACACGTTTGACCTTTTTTTAGTTTATATATTTTTGCACGAAAGGCATAGACGTAGGTAAGATACTCTGACGACGACGAAGTAACTCCTAAGTGACAAAATCAAGATTTTACAGAAATAAAACTTACTTGAGTTATTTCCACATTTATACTTAATGCTGTTGCAACTAAAAATATGTTTTGGGGCAACTAAATTCAATATTCTTATGTTTCATATGCAATAGTATTGTATGCAAGTTTGAATTGTGATACATACCCTGGTTATGTTTAATTTCTTCTATTTCAGTTTGGTGTTTCCACTTTGCTTGTTCTAACTGTAGCCTGGCGGTGGTCAGCTGTGTTGCGGGCTCATCTAACTTTTCTAAAGAATCTTCTAGTAATGAGCGGAAGAAATCTGTTAACTGAAACAATAGAACAAAAAGGGTTTGAAGATTTTAGAATAGAGGCAGGCCTTATTACGTCATTAAAAAAATCAATATAACGACCAAACAAAATGTATATAAAATAAATAGTTAACGTCAATAAAAACAAAAAATGTTGAATGATAACAATCCTATAACGTCACGTTTCAAAGACATAAATTACCATAAATATTAGGAACTATTAAAGGTATTCCATTTTTATAAGCTTTTATTTGACTTGCAATGTTTGCATGTATGTTTGTGTAGTGTATCATAAATATAAATGTGCGCCTACTAGTGGGGCGTGCGGAGCGAACGCTCGCCGCGCACTTCGAGTCGTGCCGCCGAGCTACTAGGAGCACAGTGTAGCCAACCTGTTGTTTTATTGTACCAAGCAGAACAGTACAGTTTGTTCAGGTCAAATCTTGCAACTGAATTTTAAAGCAGTTATCCTTAACCGATTATGTTGAAATTTTGCATACACGGTTACTTTGGAATGATATAAATAAAAATATTATAAACATGAAAGTTTGTGAGGATGTATGGATGTTTGTTACTCTTTCACGCCAAAACTACTGAACCGATTGCGATGAAACTTGGTATGTAGATAGCTGGAGACCTGGATTAACATATAGGCTACTTTTTATCCCGATATTCTCACGGGATCGGGACTTACGCGGGTGAAATCGCGGGGCGCTGCTAGTAAATTAATATTTAAAAAAATACTATTAATGTGATCACACAATACAAGTAGTATAGTTAAGAAATATCTTCGAAACATGACGGTTTACGATTTTACATATCTACTTCTAGACTACTTCGTTATTTTATTGTTTTGCAGCTATGACAGACGCTGCACATTCTACAGCGTGGACTATGCTGTTAAATCGATACCAGGCGGGTAAAGGGTTAACATACATATATAAATATATTTTCACACGACTGAATAAACGAGGGTTAAACAGTTCGCAGTTACCTTGACAGCGTTTTGGTTCAGTTTCGCAGTGAGAGGTCCGGCGGAAGACGGCGTCGGTATATTGCCGATGGGAGCGTTGGGATCCAGCGGGTTTAACAACAGTAGCGCCGGTCGCTGCTGCAACCGAGGTGGCTACACAAAATAAATTTAATTTTAATAATAACATTTTTAGTAACATAATGTTATTAAATTTAGCTGATAAGACGCATCCGTTAAAACGATCTAACTTAAAATTTTGGATATAAGTTTGTGGCAATGCCAATCTATATAGTAATCAGGATAGCGCTGATGGAGGTTACCTCTCCCGGAGTATTAGTTTCGCCAGGTGTCTTGGAGGTGGCAGGACGTATCGTTTGCGCCGACGCATTGCCGGGGCCCGAAGGTCCTTGCAGCTGCTGGTTGCTTTGTGTTGCGCTGCCAGATAGTTGCATGAGAGATGGTGTATTGTTGTTCCGTTCCGCAACTCCGTTCAAAATCGGCGGTGATGGTGAAGTCTGTGTAAGAAAAGTAGCAATATGTTTCTGTCTCTAAAGACTTTTAAGGGCAAGCTCGTATTTCGAGGTGTTATAAACAGAATAATTTATCAATAAAGATACCTAATATTAAATAGATTATTTAATATCAATTTGCCATTTTTTGTCTTTATTCAATACTAGCAGCACCCCGCAGTTTCACCCGCGTAAGTCCCGATCCCGTGGAAACATCGGGATAAAAAGTAGCCTATGCGTTAATTCAGGTCTCCAGCTATCTACATAGCAAGTTTCATCGTAATCGGTTCAGTGGTTTTTGCGTGAAAGCGTAACAAACATCCATCCATCCAAACTTACACATTTATAATATTAGTGGGATTCTAAATCAGAAAAAAAACGCATTTTTTTTCCAAAATCATATTATTTTCTGTTCAATTTGTCTACTAGGACATTGTGTTAATAAAATAAAATCCACTGGTGATTTTTGAATTCTAATTTATAATTCCGAGATCTTTTTCATGTTAGATCTAACCCGACCACACTGTGGCACGGTTTTCTTGTTTTAATAATATAATATTTTTTTTAATCGATCGATTGGATATTGTTATGTTTATTTGTAAACAAAAACATTACTTAGTCATCGCTGATTCAATTTTATGACTAATTCGATCTAAGTTTCATAAACGAATTTTTGAATAGCATGGTAACTTACTTCTATCGCTCCTACGGACATGACAGGCTGGAAGCTGAACATCCATTGTCCGTTGACCGATGTCATCATCGGCACCGTGTGTACCGAGGACGGAACAGGCCCAAGTGTCGTGATGGTCTTAGAGGAACTCGTGATAACCGCTGGGGTTGAAGGTGATGTGGAGATGGATGAAACTTGCATCACCGGAGTTGTCACTGTGTTTACTAGGCTGTTGGCTATAATAAAATATGGGTTAAGTTCGGAACGTCAGATATGTCAAAAGTACAGAGGAGCACAGCATTAGGTGCTTAGATTGTCCCTTGGTTTCTAGAGGGAGTCAAGTTTGATGTTTTTCCAAAAAGATAATCTAAATAGAATCAGTATGTCAAAAAACAGTTTTGAAGCAAATCGAACAGGGCTGCTAACAGTTGTGCTAGTTCTTGTATAAATATTGTTAAATATCCAAGTTCGTATAAACTCAGTCTTTCCCTTTAAAGATTTTTAAAATACTTAGTTGTTATTATGACCATTAACACAAGTTTCTTACAGTATACTAACATTTGCACTTTAGCATTCCTTAATATACATATAATTATGTATTGTACGGAAATTAAGGCGAATAATAGGTATTGCATACCTTTGAATTGTCTGAAGTTTCGACCAGGTTGCGCTGGATGTGGTTACAGGCTGACTTGTACAGTATGTTTATATTATACAGGTGAATTTGTCATCACCATCCAAATTTTTTCTAGGCACTAGGTATCACTCAAGGATACTATTTTTGCAAAAAAATAGCTAGATAAAATTTTCCCAAAAAAAAACATCCCGAAAAAAATTCCAGCTGCGTGGTCATTTAGTCAAACGTAAAAATATTAAATGCGGCGAAGTAAGAGTTGCCATGGAGCGGTTATGGACACTTAACGCACACGGAGTACAGTGTGCCTAAAAACTGTGAGTTGTTGAGACAACTTTGTGATGCAAATTACTCAATATTTTTCAAAACAAAAAAGAGGTTTCTCATAAATTTCATCAAAGATTCTACTGTGAAAATTTGAATGGTGATGACAGAATCACCATATATGTATTGAAACAAGAAACGTAACCATTCATGATTTGATAAAATATACAAATGTATTGTATATTTAGATTTTATCAAAGCAGCAAGCTCGGTCATTTTGATTATAAAACAATTTTTTCCCAACAAGACATATCGCGAATGGGGCGCCCAGTACCTATACAAAAATAAGTAGGTATTGAACTTAAAAAAAAAAAAGAAACTCACTGGAAGTATTTGAAGACATTGACGGCTTAGGTGGAACACACGGCCCCCCAACTCCCCGCGGTGGTCTAACAGGTGCTTGAGTCATCGGTGGTTGAATAGGGATATACACCATACTATTCTTACTATGTAACTGGCCATCTTCCGGCTTCTTAGGCTGTGGAAAGCTCTTTTTGGCCCTTGGCCTTACTTCAACAGGTTTAGCAGCCGTCTTTTTAGCATTTAGCGGAGTTACCAACACTTTGTTTATCCGAACTTCTCTCAAATTACTGGGCGTAGTTGGTGGATTAACTGGTCGCAATCTAAAAGCGTTCATAAGATTTAGTTTCTCCATTTGCCTATCAGCGTCATCCACATCTATCGGTTCTGCTTTTATTTCGATTTCAACATTGTCGTTTTTATTTGGTGATTTCTCCGGTGATGTCATTCTCGCGAATGCTCGAACTCCCACTCTGCCAACCATGGGTTCTGCGTTGTTTCGTAATTTTTGAAGTTTAGATACATCTCTCATATTTTTGGCACTATCTGAACTGGTAGGAATTAATAAACATGAGTCTGAATTTGTTATTATAGTTCCATCTGGTGATCGTGCATTAGTTGTACTTTTAGTGACAGTGATGCCAGTATTCTGAGCTGTGGTCGACAAACTTCGGACACAACTAATCGTGGGAAGACCTGTTGTGTTGTTGCTTATTACTACTGTTCGTGATTCACGAGCGATTACTGCAAGACTTATGTCATCGTCAAATTGAAGACGATCTTTTACAGACGTCACAGTGTCTGTATTGGGTTTTGGAGAATTTGTCTTATCTTTTCTAGATCTTTCTGTTTCTGCATCTTTTTCTTTACTTGAGATACTATTTTCTTTATGATTATCCTTAGCTTCTTTAGTTTTCTCTTTATTTGAAGTAGATTCGTTTTCAGACTTTGCAGCCTTTTCAGATTTTTTTTCAGCGGAAATACGTCTGGTTTTATCTGTTTTTGGTGTATTGTTAATAGACTTGTTTCTTGAATTTCGCCTTTTCCCAGACTTTGTTAATTTATCTTCTTTAGGTGTTTTATCACCGGTTTTTTCTGTTTTGGAATGTTTTTGTTTTGTTGGCGTATTTCTTTCATGGTCTTTGTCCCTATCTTTTTCTTTAGTAGGGTTGAGTATTTTGGCCATTGACTCTTTGGCTGTGTTAGTCCTAAGGTTATGACGTCTGTCTTTTGGTACTAACGCTATTCTTATCGGTGTTACCCTCTGATTTTTCTCTTTTTCCGAATCTGTTCTTGTACTACTTGACGGTTCATTGTCTTTGCTTGTAGTTTCATCTTTATTGGTTATCTCAACATTTATCCTTGATTGATCAACTTCTTTACTACTGCTTGGTTCCTGCTCTTCAGATTTCTTTTTCTCCTTTTCTTGTTTATTCTCATGCTTCTTTCTTTTAGGTTCAGGGGGGTTATTGGAGGAATCCATTATCGTTATGACTGCTTCTTCTAGGTCTGAACGGCGTCGTTTTCTGGAAGATTCGTTAATTTTGTTTGATTGTGAAGGTAGTTCATTACTCTTGGTTGTGTGTAAAAGTGGTTCGCTCATTTTACTTGTAGTGTCCACATCCATAATTTCTCTGCAAAAATAAAGAAAATATTGAAGTTACTTTGAAAATATTATAGAAATTTATGGTATGGTGGTTTTTTTTCCAGTTTGCCTATTGATTTCTTCTCATTGATTATAAAAAAGCCTTTACTTTTCGTACTGAAACACTTACGGTTTTTCAGCGGTGGTATCTTCGTCTTCTCTTGCTATTTCAGCGCCATCAGCCATTTTTCTAGAGGCAACTGTTGTCGAGTGTTCAGTTTCACTTGCATCTTCATTTTCACTTATATCTCTGCAAACAAATTGTTGTGTTTACTTCAATTATTTCGAACTCAACTACGCTGACTGTATGGTGTAACTTCTTTGGAATATTAATTATTATAAAAAATACCGCACACACGTAAGTAGTGTAAAATAATAAAGCACATTTTACTTTCCATATTACAGTACTTCCCAATTAGGTGATTCAGTTTGATTACATTCCTGATTTGTAATAATAAATGACAATCCATAATATGACATTGTTGCATTTTTTACTTGTGAATTTCGATAGAGAACAATAATCTTAATATCTGCCCAAAATCCATGCAGGTTTGGAAACATTTAACAAAATTGCTGGCCTGTACGATATTAAACATTATCTTCTCTAAAAACTGAAATTCCTTATCTAAAGAAGTTTTAGTAATAAAGATTAATCCTAAGAAAATAAAAATCTTCTGATATTCCGTCACGTCCATTTTGTTATAACCATTTTTCACCACCATTACCTTACTTTAGTAATGAAAAACGAGTTAAGTGTACGGGGAAACTATCGGTGTGAGTGTGTAGTTTGCAGTGAATAAATAATATTACTAACCCATCATTAACGGAACTCTTAGAACTTTTTGAGTTGGACCTGCTTTTCTCTTTGGTAGTTGTAGGGGACGTGCTAGACTTCTCTTTAATAGACGTTCGCACTTCTCCTTCGAAGGACGGTATCTGCATACATAAAAAATATTAAAACCTTTAAGATTGGAGCAGACAGCGGGCGGAGCCGGACGGTGATACGGCGTGAGTATATGAAGGCTTACGCCGCGTCGCCGTCCCTTTTTTTTTTTTTTTTTTTTGTGCGTGTGGAAACCCCCTGTGCCGTACTGCGCCTTAAGTAGGAGGGATCCGGGAACAGCTTTATTAAGACATCCGGACCGGACGGTCGCGTCGCCGTCCCACCCCAACCTTTAAAAACTTTGGAAAAATCCGTCGAAATTGGCCGAGGATAAAGAACAAATATAATGTGCCAAATTCAGTATACTGGTAGAATATGAAGATGAAACATTGATCAATCTACGTAACGGGTTTGTGAATCGACTCTTGCACTATAATAATAATAATAATAATAATTTTATTGTTTTGTTCTCTCACACAGACTGATATATAGGTAGTACTTAAACTAATAGATGTAGTAATTAGTACAATAACAGATTATGTATGTGAGAGACTGGTATCTGTACTAGGAGACCTGTATGATAGATTACCAGTCTCTTCAGACTCTGGACAATTGGGTTCAAGTAAGTAACATTTTATTACCATGCATTAGATGAGTGTAAGGTCATTGAGTTGTGAGGATGTGCATTAGTGTGTGTGTGTTTACTGGTAGAAACGTATATACTTTTATCTAGGGATATACATTGAGTAAATTTTCAGTTTCCTCATAATTCAAGGACTTAAGCCATACTGTGAGATTTTGTTTACATTTAAATTTTGTTTGAGGGTAAATTGTAATTAACTTATTAAACTATACTGTTTCTAGTTCCAATATGAATGAAGTATGTTTAGCCACAATTTTACTTACCATCATTTTGAGTTGTTCATTCAGTTTGGTAGGATTGAATTGTGCTTTGAAAGGTGGGTATACAAACTTGCCATATTTTCTAGATATGTTTCGAATGTGCTGTTCGGCTTCCTGCAAAGTTAAATAATTTCGTTATTATTAGCTTGTCAGTTTAAATTATAAATTAAATAGTGAATGAATAGAACCTCATTTTAATTTATTTTTGACTTTTCCACTGAATGTTATAAAAAAGCTCTTATGAGACATTGCATTATGATTAAGAGCAGGCATTAAGTGATATTAGTTTAATGGGCTTCCTGTTAGAAGCTTTACAGTAATCATCTTAAGTAATATTGTCCGTGACTTGGAACCTAGACAGAGCTGTCCAAAAATATAAATGTTCATGTGTGCATTGCAAAGCAAAATTTTGTATTATCCAGTATGTATTTTAATATCTAAATTTGTGACGACCTAGTTACGATATCAGTGAAGTAATTTACTCAATTAGTATTTTATTTTGCACATTAGACTTCATACTAACTCAATATACAGTTTTTATGCTGTTCAAATAAAAAGAGTCAAGAGCAACCGTCTTCTTATATGGCTTTATATGTGTTAATTATATATATACTTACATGCATGCTATCAATAATATCCTGTCGCTTAGTCCTGAAGTTATTAGGATCCTTCTCAGAGTATAAGAAGCAGTCTTTAGCAGGCACCCAAGCGCGGTCGTGTGCACCAAAGAAACGTACATCCACGTGTCCTGCGCTGCTGATTGACATACCTTTGGCTGGCCAGTAAGGAAACCCTAAAATAAAAAAACTGACTTAAATTCCCTGCCTTAAACAAATTAAGTTAGTACAGTAACGGTAATGGAGGGCAATATTTACATAATGAATTAGACGGCAATCTTTAGGGTAACCGTCCACCTACCTTCGGTTTGTCAACCCTAACGATGCCATCAGCTAAAGATACAGAAGGCAAACCATGCTAAAGCTGTTCTATATCGCTTTAGGTAAACACAAAATTTAATGATGATTGTAGAAAATGTACACGTAAACAGAGTTATAATAATATTATTATAATTAGTTATTTTCTCTGCATCACCCAAAGGTTGACTGGTAGAGAATGCCTTAGGCATTAAGTCCGCCTATGTACTAATGTGCAAAAAGGTTTAATAAATAAAATAAATAAATTCATGACATGACAGCTTCAAGCCAGTCAGTGATTAGTTAAAATGCATTATATTTTGTTTTCTATTAGAGGCATTAACAATTTGCGACTAGCTCAAATAACGAGTCTCTATTATTCTGCATGGTCGCTACGACCAGCAAATTAAACAGTAGTTCAAACCGGGACTGGAGTTTAACCACTATGGAATTTGAAGTCTGCTTTGAAACGGTTCAACATAGACCTCCTTTTAGCCCAACTCGCCCGGACAACGTGCATGGATGATCGCCGTGACTGACAGCGATCACACGAGGATGTGAGTAAGTATAAAAATAAGTAAAAATAAAAATGTGTGTAAGAAATTGTAAAGTGTCAAGAAGGTGAAGGTTGTAAGAGCCCGCGATTGATGATGAAGAGTTACTGGACTAACCTTTTAGTTTAGCCCAGAGGAGGATATGAGGCGTAGTACACACGTCGGTGAACCAGGTAGGTCGGCGGGCGTGTGCTGCGGCGTAACACTCGGGACACGCCTCGATCTCGCCCATCTCCGCGCGGCACGAGCGGACCAGCGCCCGCGCCCCTGATGTAAGCTTGGATTGCACTGTGGGAAACACTAATTAAAACTTCGCTGAGCGTACAAATTTCCAAACTACAAGGCTGAAAAAAAAACATATAAATAAAATTTGCACAGCACGTTATTTTACTCATGCATAACAATATTAATTTAAAAAACCACATCTCAAAAAAAAATAGTTAAAATGCGCTTTTGTATGAATAAAATATAATTGTTTCAATCTTTAACTTTTATGGCATGCTAGTAACAATAATGTGTGTGTAATACTTACATGTATTAAAAATAATACTGTTGTGTAGTATCCACTGCGCGTCTGCAAGGAAGGCCACCGTGCTGCCGTATAGTCCCTCGGTAATGTTAGCTTGCATTTGTGATAAGTCCATAGGATGTACGACGTACTTGTCGTAATCAGGGAACGTCCTACGATCCACAGGTTGCAGAAAGGGTTCCACCTGGAATATTAAACTTAGTATAAAAATTTATTATAGATATCGAGAGAATATAATATATAAAAAAAAACAATGCTAACTATAAATTGCGGTGGTGGCTTAATGGTTAAGAAGTCGGACTTGCGATCAAGTGGGTGCGAGTTCGAACCCCAACGATTGCAATACTGATGTAAACCCACACCTAACACAAGCATATAGCTTAGCTGGTGGGGTTAACAAGAATACTGTAATGAGTGACCCACGTTGCTTGTATACCTTATAAAAAAAAATTATGCATGCGAGTTTGTTTGTTTGTTACGCTTCCACGACTAACTACTCAACCGACCATCATGAAATTCATGTTGTCAAGGGTACACAAAAGGACGTAGGGTACATTTTACCCAAAAAAAATCTAATTAAATTAACGTGAGCGAAGCCGAAGGGAAAAGCTTGTAACCAATTTTTATTACGGATTTAAAAAGACTGCTTATTTTAAAATGTACATACTGCAAACACTTTTGCAGCATATTACGCTTTCATACAAAAATACATTTATGGCTACTAAAGTGGTGATTGGAGTTTCATAGTTTTTAACTTTTTACAGATTTTATCGGTACAATGGCATTAGATTTGGTATTTAAACCGTTTTTTCATGTGTGGTAAGACGTTGGTGGAGTGACGATTTACCCCCGGATGATTAATAAGTTTTGGTACCCTTCAAATATTAACTTACCAACCAACAACGGTTTAGATATATTATTAATGAAATTTAATTATTAAATGACCATTTAATAATTAAATTTCAACCTCTTGTTAACCAAAACCAATATCTGAATTTTTTCGTGAGCCAGTGTTGTTGAGCCTGAGAGAGAGAATCAGGCCAGGAGCGTTTTGGTCCTGGGTACACAGTATAATAGCTATACAACTGAAACTTGGCATGTTTAATAAGTACTCTACATAATATCCTGAGAATTTGGACTTTTTATTTTAGCACTGTCCAGACCGAATCTAAAAGGGTACAAAAATACGACGAAACGCTTTGTAGGTAGTGCCCTGCGCTTCCGTTGTCTCGTCTTGGCGACTACCGTGCCCCCAGTCAGTCAAAAGTAGGTAGTTTTGTCCAGAGTCATCAACGTTCAAAAGTACTTCCCGAATAGTTCTTTATTATCGTACGTATACGTGGATCACACTGAAAGTTTTTAGAATAAGGCAGAAAGAAAATCAGCCGATGAAAAATTTATTTAAATTTCAAAAATAAGAACTCTTTGGGAATCTGTAGATGTTTAATGATTTCATATGTCATTTATTTTTACAAATTGGCGGCAATTTAAAAAGTGTCTGTCGTGCAGAATTTTCCCTCAATGATTTATTACGACTTTCGTTGCGGTCTTACTCAACAACAATGTTACGATATACTTCGATTGGCGTATCATTATGAAGCCCAATCTCGTGCCACTGTTTACAACTGGTATAATAAGTTTAAACGTGTTTGAAGCAAACTCACTAATGATTCTCGAGAAGGAAGATAACGTGAGTGCTGTGCGGCTAATGATAGAAGCTGGAAGAAGGGCGACATATCAACAGATTCGGGCAGCTTTAGGCATTGGTTTGATTCAAGTTCAAAAAGTCTTACATGAACATTTAGGTGTCAGAAAGCTTTGTACTAAATGAATACCTCATAATTTGACGGAATATATAAAAAACGCCGTCGTTGGGATTGGTGCCGCTCAATGCTTGAAAAGTATGACGGAGATGACTCGAATGCTGTATATGACATCGTCACAGGTGATGAAAACTGGATATATTGTTGTGAACCCGAAACCAAAAGACAATCTGCGCAGTGGATGTTTCTATTCAAAAATTTGCCAACAAAAGTAAAGAAGGGCAGCAATCACGGGAAAAAGATGATTGCCTCCTTCTTTGGATGGACGATAAAGATAAAAGGCCTGTTACTGGGGTTTGGTATATCAGTCATTGTCTACCAGTTGTCTTGGAAAATGTTAGACAGCAGCGCCCAAGAAGCTGGATCCTCCTCCACCACGACTACGCTCCAGCTCACGCCGCCAGACGGACTATCGAATATTTGTCTATCGAAGGTGTGGAGCTAGTGAGTCATTCTCTTTACAGTCCCGACCTGCCACCGTGTGACTTTTATTTATTTTCAAAAATAAAAGATAAACTTAGGGGAATTCGTTTTATGAACCCTGAAAATGCCGTGACTGCGTTTGAAAAAGGCGTAGAAGAGATCCCCAAAGAAGAATGGGCTTACTGCTTCAGGTCAATGGTTCCATCGCATGCAACGGTGCTTATAAAGGAACGGAGACTACTTCGAAAAGAACAATAAAAATATTAACAGGCTTCATAGCATTCCGTTTATTATTTTATAAAAACTTTCAGTGTGACATGATAAAACAGCTTGATATCGATGACAGATGACATCGAAATCATCTATATCAAATTCGATACTTGATACTTAGTGTAGAAAGCCTGCGAAGAGTGATGTGCCTAAATATAAATTGGTATGTAAGTATAATCGATAAGACAGATCGTTTGAATCAATGCTATATCATCACTAGATATATATCAGTGATGCCTGTCATTACCGAGCTATGTTTTGGCAAGTACAATAAATATTACGATTCCAAATTCCAAGCTGTTACTGCTCTATGAACACATTTGAGCATATGTAGTTTTCTAGAATGATTTTAACACTAATTGTTTTTAAACTTTCCCGACTTTGATACATATACCGATCGTGGTCAGTCCACTCGTGACCACGATCGGTGCAATTCGATCGAAACGTCGCGTAAACAAGAGGTTTTTGTACCTTTTAATCTAATATGATTTTACCACACCTTAACGAGTTTTGATAACCATCAGAAACCATTGAGTGTACTATGTATTGTCCTACTTCCAACGAAAATAATATACCTATGAAATATTACTCTTCTCTTAAGTGGTGAAGTACCTACCTACAATCATTTTTGGACTAACGATCTTTCGATTCACCAACTTTCTAAAGGTAAATAATGCATATATAATGACAAATTTGGCGTTTTCAGAATGTTTAATGTACAATTATGTTAAGGTAAACACGTTGAAACGTAAGGAAAATAAAATTCAACACGATACGATGTAAGGCATCACTTTTAGAACAGTATTTTGTGAGTTAGTAGGTATTTTTGCTAAAATAAGAAGAAGTAGGTATTGCTTAAACTGCGAGTATGGCCTAATTGCATCGTATTAAAGGCACGCAAAGTCTGCCGCTAAAAGGAAAAGTTTAACTAAATGACATAGGGGTTCGAATAGTTATTAAAATTGTTCTAGTTTGCAGTTTACAACCATGTTAAAAGTATTTCTGTACAGCGTTAATAAAAAAAAAAAGATTTTTTATGATGATGATATTAACATATCAATAACATTATTGTAACATGTTTACGATAGGTTAATTTTGCTGATTAATGATAGTCAAAACATTACAGTAAGTATAATTTCTGCTAACAGAAAACCATGACGACCAAACGAAAATGACGAATCTAGAAATATGCCGCACACATTCAAGCTATTTTCACACACACACTACACATGCGCCCGTTTATTATTAGAGCTGAGAGAATGAGATAGCAACACAGACGCTTTGGTATTGATTAGTGGGGTGAGAAAGAGACGGGGCATAGTAAAGCCGGGGATCGCGCAGGCTACGTAGATAAGTGACAAGGTCATTTTACCGAGACGCCCGAGACCCGCCCGACACAGCGGCCATCGTCTGCCACATACATGCTATTCATGCTAATGCCTGCCCCTTTGTTGGTTCATACGTTGATCCGGTGAAAGTCCAAGCGTTATTTTATAACAAAGAAAAAACAAATTGTTGTTTGTAATTTGATTTGCGACTGCAACTGTTAATAAACCTTTTCCACTTTCATACAAAATTTACCCTACCTACTTTTCTTAAATGAAGAAACCTGTAGAGTACTTATAATGTGTATCTATACTAAAATAAGTCATAAGAAAACTGTTTGTTTAAGTTTTACGCGACTACCAGTCAGTTGATTTCTGATATTATGTTGCACTTTTAAAGGAAATCATTCTAACTTAAATACCGCTGACAGTTCCATACAAATCCCTTCTAATTTTTGTTTTAAGCGATGTCGGCTTTTAATAATCTGATTGCGAAATTACTTTATGTATTACTAGCATTTCCCGAGCGGCCTCGCTCGCTTGTATATATTTATATATTTTGCGCGGAACCCCAATCCTTTTTCCAAAATAAAAGTAGCCTAAGTTACTCCTTATAACACCAGCTATCTGCCAGTGAAAGTCCCGTGGAAATCGGTCCACCCGTTCCGGAGATTAGCCGGAACAAACATACAGACAGACAAAAAACTATTATTTTGACATTGCAAATATACACTTTAATTTTATTTATTTGTATTGATTCAAGTCAATTTAGAGCAGGTCAGACCAGTAGATAATAATAATAACTTCACACATCTCACACACGGCCGTTTGATCCCAAACTAGACAGAGCCTGTACTATGGTAACATTACTGTATGACTATCGTCAAATTTATTCTAAACTTAATAATCTTATTAATCTTTGACATCTATTATAAAACAGGTTTTAATACCAGGCATAATAATTATAAAATATTATACCCCATTGAGATCCATCATTCGTTCTAGGGCATACTTGAGTAGATCACAGAGCATTCCTAGTGAGATTTTCTTCATGGCTTGTGACCTGGAAAAAAATACATGCAATCAACTTACTATGAAGAGAAAAGTATATTTACTCTTAGTTTTCAATTCTTTGTATTTATATTAACTAATACTAGATAAATTTATGTTAAATTATTAAAAATACAATCATATTGAATGCTTTGTCTTCTGATGAAATTCACATAATCAAAAGTCGTGGGAAGGTCGGGGGATTTAAAAAGGACAAATTATTATTGTGTGGTGGTTGATATAACTTTGGAAGAAGTTAAAAAAATATTGTGATTATATGATTTTGTGGTTTCCAGTTAAAAATCTATCATAGAGTCAGAAAGCAAAATCTAGTCAATAATATATTGAAGATTTTTCTATCTTCAATATATTATTGACTAGATTTTGCCCGCGACTTCGTCCACGATGTGGCCGACATCAAACATCGTAGAGGGTAGGCACAAAAAATCAATCAAATTTGTTAGTGCAATTATGACTACTTGTTACTTCATACTAAAGAAATAAGGTTTGGTAGAGACAAACGATTTCAAAATAAAAATAAGTAAAAAAAAAAATTCTATTAGTCTATTTTCACCTTAAATTCAATTTTATTCCTAATTAAAATCTATTTATTTCACAACTTTTAGTAGGTTAGGGCACGCTACAGTGAAATTAATTGAATAAGGCGTTAACTGGCGAAAACCCATTGTTACATAATAATTGAGGAGGATTATGTTTGTAACATTAATATAGGTCAACTCCTCTCAGCACCACATTTAATATAGTCATGGATATGTGATTTGTGTTCACATTGAAGTACCTCTATACTAGAAACTGTAAAATGTTTTTTTTTACACTATACCTGCAAGAATTAAAATTAATATAATTTATTGCAGTACCACATAATAAACTAGCAATTTTTACCATTTTCTCACCTGAATCTAGCTCTGTTATAGGGTTTAACAGAAATATTCTGCCGTCCTTACGAAAAGTGCAATAACTAGGTTAAAGCTAATTTCGAGAAAAACGTGTTTAAAGATTTTATTTTTGTTTTGTTTGTATCTCTATCTTGCAGTTATGCTTAGGATTAAAACCAGCTCCGTCCTAGATACGTAAAAACTGTCTAAAGAGAATGTATAGAGAATGTATCGTTTTGCTGATTCCGAATATGTACTTAACTCAATTCGCGCCAAAACTCGGGTTATTGCACTTTTCGTAAGGCCGGCAGTATTAGTAGTGGACAAACCATATTAGTTTATAAAATAAATAACTTGAAAAAAAGTATCACCTACTTCAATGTGCCTAAATTGTGATAAATTTTAATAACCTGTCTTCTCCATCCCTTAATTTTCCACTCTTAACGGTGGAATATTTTCTTCAAATTTAAATGGGACTTACCTTCAGAAAAACCAATTGAATTAAAGAAGTAATTACTGAAGTCGATTCACAGATGGCGAAGATATCGCGTGACATACACAAAAAACGCGGCACGTATGGGCCAGCTCGACCGGAGCGATACCACGGCCTCACAGCAAACCGGCAGTGAAGCAAAGCTTGCATTGCTTTTCGCCGAGTGAGTGAAGTTACCGGAGGCCCTAACCCTTCCCTCCCCCCCTCTTCCCCTAGTCCCTACTCCCACCTTAAAGGCCGGCAACGCACTTGTGACTCTTGAGTTTCATTCTGTAGTTATTTACCATCAGGTGACCTGTCTGCTCGTTTGCCCCCTATACCATAAAAAAAAGACAGATTGAGAACCTCCTCCTATTTGATAATGGTTACAGATCACTTTACGTCTCTGCCTACCAATTCAGGGTACAGGAGTGTGTGTATATATGTATATATTTTACCTGGTTTCAGAACTTTCAGCCTGCAGTATAATCATACATTCTGGACACACCCAGCTCTTCTGTGTATTTATCTTGTTACGTTCAGAGCTTGATAAACACTTGTAATGAAAGGACCTTGGGCAGACACTACACGGCATTGGAGCAGACTGCTCCACAACCCAATGGCATCTCCAGCAGTAGGAGTCTGATCGAAGTTTACCAGTAATGTCAGGCATCTAAATGGAAAACAAAAGAATGTTGTTACATTAGTCTTTTACAATAATGGTAGGTGGATCATTTGTATTACAGTTGTAATGAGTTATATAAAGAAATATAATTTTTATTTATTGCTTATTGAATTAAATAGAACTTGTTTATACAGACCATTATGTAAATAAACTTTTATTGACACAATTTTAAGGGTAGTGATATTATGACAAAGGAACCATTTTGTTTTATTCATGTCACCTACATATGACAGGATACTGGCCATCATACATGTAAATTGCAAACACATGAAAAGGTTTAATGTTCCACTATTAAAAATTTAAAAAATGAACTGTCTGTTAAACAGTAGTTTATTCATGAGACATAGAATTTTTGAGAGTTCAAGTTCTATAATCTTAATATTATCTATAGGCTCTTGTTATCTTTTTTTATGAATACTTTTGTGTAAATGATTTAATTTATAAACTTTTACACAACTGTTACTACTTACTGGAGTTTCAAACTTTTTGATTTTAGGTGGTGTCGCAGAAGATTCAGTATGAAATTTTTTATCCTTATTCAGACCTTTTTCTTTACCAACTTTCTCTTCTGCTTCATCATGTTCTTCATCTGAATCTTTATTATCTTTATGACTTTTACCAGTGACAGAGTTTAAAAACTGTTTGACCTTACTGACAAAATCAGGGTTTTGTGACCTCATAGATCGTTTGACAGCAACCTTCTCTGATTTCTCACTGCAGTTACTCTTCTGAGAGTTATTACTGTGACGTCTAATGCCCTGTATTTTGTCTGCTTCAACAGAAGTATTTAAACTAGTACTAGAATTGTCCAAAGCTGACCTAGATTTTCTTGTTTTACTTTTCAGTTGTGTACATTCACTGATAATCTTGGACTCTTTAGCAGAGTTTATTAAAGATTTTAATTCCCTACTAATACCCTTGTTATGTTCTTTCTCTGATGTGTCAGAACAGTTTGTTTCTATGGAGTGGGTTTCAATTTGAGAATCATTTGAGGTCTCCCTTTCAATAGTTATATCTATGGGAATAACTGTTGATATACTTTTACAGAGTGAATCATTATTTGTGTCACTGTTCTGTATATTACCATTGATCAAAAACTTTTCCACAAGCACAGGCTCTTTTGTTGGTGTAGACACCATTGACTCATTTATTTGTAACTCTTTATTAGGTGACATTTGAACAGGTTTTGGTGTTTCCTTAATTGGGCTGTCTTCTACATATTTATTTTGAACCTTACTAGGGCTAGTTTCAACCAGAGATTTTGGTTTATTTTGAACCATATCAGGGCTACTTTCAACAGATTTTAATTTATCTGTATTTTCTAATGGTAAAAGATCCTTCATGGAGGAATCCACATCTTCTGTCTGTTGCAATTGTGCTGACAGTTCTATTTCATTATCTATGGCCAAATCCTTGTTTACAGGTTTCTGTGTTGGCTCAGTCTTACTTGAAGATTCTACTTCTATGTTTTTGATTGGAGATTTTATTGGAATTATTTGTACCTCTGTATCTACCTGTGGAGATTCCACATCGGATTTGGATACCTCGTTGACTTCGTTTTTATCCACTAGCGTCTTTTCCTTCTCATTCTGAACCTCAGAATTCATTTCCTCTTCCTTCACTTTCTCTACTACTATGACCATTTCTACGTTCCCATTGGAACCTGTCACTTCCTGCGTCTCCGGGACATCTTCAGTAGTGGAAGACACGTCTGTCTCCATGTGGGCTTCAGTACTCTCCTCCATCACCTGGGACAAACAGACACTTGGTATTTTTAGATTGACCTTTTGTGATGTAAGAAAAATGTGCTTTTTGTAACTTGACTAGTAGTCCAGAATGATATGCTATCATTAAACACATAAACACAGAGGAAACCGGTCACTACCCAAGCTCAGCCACCCTCCCAGCTACTTACATACCTACTTTTAATACAATCATACAAATACATAGGCTTACCACACGATTTGTTATTTTTTCGCAATACAATTCCACACAACGATATTCACAGAATTCGGTAATGTTTACAATTTACTCATATGGTTTGTATTTTTATTGTGCAGTAGTTTTATGAACAAGAAACATCATCAACCAACAAAAAAATCCACACATCGCCATCGCTCGTACAGCTACGTTGGGTTGCGTTGGGTTTTTATTGGTTAACGACGACAGATGGAGTTGATTGAACCAAACGAACAAAATAACGTTTTGATACATCTGGCTCGTTCGCACAATATTTTCATCTCTATCATTACCATGATAATGTATAGCGCTATCTCATTTTACCATTACGATTTCCGACAGGCTGACAGATATTTTATACTGAATGAAGTTGATGCAAGTCTTTTCTATAAAAGTTGCCATGTTTTATGTAAGTTCCTCATCGAGCGTATAATTTACAAAATACACAGAGACACAGGGACTTATTACCTACCCTTTCTTTATTTTTATCGTATAAAAATAACATTGTAAATAGGATAATGAATATTATTTTACTGAATGATTTTACTAGTATCAAAACATAAATTAAATGTCGGAATGATGTGTCAACAGAACGTAGATTATTACCAGTGTAATAAATCATTTATTGAATGAAATAGAAACGTCAAAATTCAGATGATTATTTTTTAATTTTACAAATATTTATTTACTGTGCGTTAAGTATACATAATGGAGTTTATAGAACTTATACTTATAAATAAACTAAACGGCGTAATACTAAAATATCCGCACCAAGAAAATATTGATGGCACTGTATGTATCACAGGACATCATCTTATTTTGAGTTCACGAAAAGAAGGCGTTCAGGAACTGTGGGTATGTTTAACGCAATATTTTATTTAACAGTCCTTGCAAAAGGGTTGTATTATTTAATGATGATCGTCATATTCTTTATTGAGCCTATTATCACCAGCATTACCGTTATATAGTACTCAGTACTAACAGTTGTTTAATAATAACTGAGGTACTTCATTGTATCTACATACCTAAGACTTCTCTTGGCCTGCGGGCGGCGAACTTTTTTGGGGAAGTCGTCGTCCGAACAGATACAGGCCCGAGAGGCAGCACGCAATATTCCGTGCGCGCTGTCAGAGGAGTACGGCTGACGGGTGATGGTCGCACCGGGTGACGGGACCCGTCTAGGGTGAGACAGGTCAATGCCTGTCGGGGGTTGCGGAAGAATGAAATAGCGATTCTCGCTCCCCTGATCATAGGCAAGTAGTGGAACACCGGGGTGGTTTTTAGTCATTAAGAGTCCGACAGACCCCATCGCCTCCCCAAGGCGGAGGACATCCATGGAGGATCTTCCAACTCGTCAAAAAAATAAAAAAATACCTATGACTTCTCTACTTCTTCTGTCTTGTATACCCATGTCCTAGCAATATTTTAGTGAAACCAAGTTGTCAGAGTTAGATGAAGTTTTTTTTATAATTTTATTGTATGATTGAGATTGTAGGTTTACAGAATTATCACACTTAAGATGTGATACGATTATAAATCTACAATAAAGTTTTGGGTAAAAGCTGTTCTCCCAGCTAGGCTACAGAATAGTGTTAGGGGAGATTGCCTCGCCATGTCTGACCCTCCTTCTCTGTTGGCTTTGACCTTTAAAATTTACATTTATATTGAGTGGTCTATCGTATTTGCTTTTGTGTGATCTGAAAATTTACATTTTATTTATATCATAAATATTTAGTTTTTAACCTATGTTATATAGTATAGGTGCACATAGTTGTCAGCTTACATTAAACAGCATAATATAAACTATCCTTTATTTAAATTACAGCTTCTCCACAGAAATATAGACAGCATAGAAAAAAAAGAAAACAAACCAATCAGTGGTGTGCTCCAAGGTGGCTCTCTCTTCCTCAAATGCAAGGACCTGAGGATATTTCAGCTGGACATTGCAACCACTACTGAACTCAACTTAGTAGCACAAACACTTGAGAACTTGTCTAGCTTACAGGATCCTAGTCTATTCTACCCATTCTTTTATAGGCATATGCACCCAATTGTCGAGAATGGATACACTTTGTACAGGTAAGTTATTCATGGCTTAATTGAGACAAAAAAGAAACTTTATTTATCACATTTAACATTTGCAGGTGATACATTTTAAGTGGAAAACAAGGAGTAGTATTGATTGTCCTATTTAGGTACTGTGAGCTGATTTCCAAACTAACCTATTGCTTGTAATTGAGACCCAGCCTCCAGTCCTGTATCTCAGTTGTTTCTTAATAGGCTATATGGGAGTTCTAAACATGTAATACCTATGTATTTAAAATAAAAATAATTACAGGAATGAAATAAATTTAAAGTATGTGTGTGTTTAAAATTTATTAAAAGGAATAGGAGCATACTCTATAAATGAAAGTTTTTGTAAAATTCTTAAATTATGTTATTAAAATCGTGTAAACTTACCACTCAACTGGCCTGTTGGTCTAGTGGTTAGTCACCCTGACTGCTATGTTTATAGGTTGTGGGTTCGATTCCCACCTTAGTCTGGGTGTTCTTTGTGTCCGTTGTTTCAATGTTCGTAAAGTCCCCCGCGACACAGGAGTAATTCCTAATGCGGGACTTGTCTTTTCAAAAAAAAAAAGAACTAGCAAGTCACCACTATCAATATCTTTTATTCTACATAAAATACCTATTATTTCTATATTTCTATTAAAACATCAGATTCTTTTAAAACTAAGTATGCATTAACAAAGTTATATGCTTTATGTTACAGCATAGAAGGTGAATTTACAAAAGTATTGGCAACAGAGGAATGGCGAGTGTCCCGTGTTAACCAGGACTATAGTGTGTGCTCTAGTTATGGGAAAGCAGTGGTTGTACCCAAATGCATTGATGATGACACTCTAGCTGCTGCTGCAACGTTTAGACAGGGTGGCAGGTTTCCAGTTCTCTCTTACAGACATAATAATGGCGTACGTTTTTATTACATAATTTAAAGCTATATAATTAATTAGTTATCACTAGGTGCATATATGTGAAATGTAATGAACAAATCTATTGTTTGTTTGTTGTATGTAACTTACACAGTGAGTTAATTTGCTGAACTGTGGTACTGACAAGAGATACATCCAGAATGTTGGATGTATCTCTTGTCAGTACCATAGTTTCAGATTTCTGCATTTACAGATTCATATTTATACATATTTACTTTTTAAGGCTATACCTAAAAAAATGTATAGTAAAATGTTTCAACTGCAACCAATAGGGATGTTGACACTAACCACAAATGTACATTACATTGTAACTAAATGATTAGTTGTGGTGTATTAAAACCTTAAGCCACATGTTTTATTTAAAAAGCTACAACACAAATATTAAAATTGATTGCAAAAGGCTAAAATAGTAATCCAATACGTCATGAACCGATAAACAGCTGTCAGCTAGTGTCATACTAATTCTCATCATAAATGCAGAACAGATTGACTCACAGTCATCGTTTTTTTTCATTTTGACAATACAGCGCCTAATTGTCGCTATGGTGAATTTTGATTACCAACGTATCTTCAGTGATACTCGCGAGGTTAAGACGAATCGATTGACGTAAAAATCATCAAAATCGGCCTACGCGTTTGGTCTCTAGGACGCCACATAGGAACAAACATACATACAAATACTGATAAACACATTACTCTCCTTTGCGGCGCGCGGCTAAAAAGCAGCCCGACACCTTTTTTTCAATTTAATGTAAAAACTCCGTCAATTAAAACTACTGCTGAAAAAAAAATCATCGTATTGATACATACAAAATTCTCATAACAGGCGGTCCTGATGCGTGCCGGACAACCACTATACGGCCCAAAGCATCGTCGTTGTAGGCCTGATGAAGCGATATTGAATGCTGTGGTTGCCCTCGGCACTAAAGGCATTATATACGATCTAAGAAGTACAAATTCGATATCACAGCAACAGAATAAAGGTAAGACATTTTATAAAACTTGAAGCTTACCCATAGAGCATTCGGTTACGGGTTTCATTCAAGCGTATCGCATTATATCAGATAAAAAAAAGTTTTTGTGACTACAAACTTATATTTTGCGGTTGGATTGTTTACTTTGTCGTACAAAGCAACCGCAAAGTTAGTTTGTCTTTCGAAAAAGACGGGCAAGAAACTTAGAGAATTGGTTCCCGAGATGGACGTATACAAATTTGTTTGCTTACTGACCCTTGACCGCGTGCGCGAGTCAGACTCGCACTTGTTCGGTTTTTTAATGTATAATAGTGGCATTCTGGCTGGTGGGCGTAAAAAAAAATGCTCAGTGTTTCTATAGAAAAAATATCAGAACCTTATGATGATTATTATTACCTATATGTAATACGCTGCGCTTTCATTATTTTCGTGCAAACGTAGAGGAAAAAGTGCGGCTAAGTGCGAGTTGAACTCCATACGATGAACATGTACGAATATACCATACGACTTTTTTTAAACGAACGTATTGTACTTGAAGAGCATATTGGATACGGAACAACTGGGGCAGTACTTTTAAACAGTAGCTCGAGGGTAGGTTGCATACCTGTACCTCGTACTGGCATTAGCCGGGAAGTCTGAGACCTATGAGGTAGGTAACTTAAGGCCTTAATGAGGGAGGCCTCGGTTCTAAAACCATACCGAATAACAAAACTAACTCAGATTGTATTTTGTATTATAGGAGGTGGTACAGAAAGCAATTCTAATTATTCACAATGGAAAATGTACAACAGATCTATGGACGAAGTGGACAATCAACAACAACTGTTAGATAGTTATTATAAATTAATGGAAGGTAACTATTTATTTAGGACTGCTTTAATTCATTATATGTAATGACCACCTCTGAAGTGACAATATTTGAGGCAAGGTCTCTTCATAGCAAGCTGAGATTGTAATAGAGTTTTAGAAGATACCATAAAAAATTTCAAAAATCAAATCAAAAATCAAAATATCTTTATTTTCTACTATTACATGGGTAATATTATAGGGTTTGGAAACTCTTCTGTTAAGTTTAATTAACCTGTATTAGAAGAGTCCCCTTTTGTCTGTGGCTTATACTTTAGCTATGTAATAGATAGACATTAATAACACATTAAGGTTAAGTAAAAGTAGGCATAATCATTATAAATACCATAGGTTAACTTATAAAAAAATTAGTACACTATCCATGAATTAAAAATACTTGTCAATTTTTGTTTCATGACAAATAATAGATCCGCTACAAAAAAGTGCCTTGTAATTTTATTGTATTCCCGTTGAGACATGTTTATTATTATCTTTTACAAGAATACTTCTGTGCAATTGATATTAAATTCTGTGTACTGTGTTCCAAAGAAAAAATATTAATATTTAGAATATGTTTCCACACTCAGAACAAATAAGTTACATAAATAGTTCTTTCATACGGAAGTTGACAATTATTACAAATACTACTATCAAATATATTTCAGTGTGCAATGATCGCGATATATCGAGCGACAAATGGGTGTCCAGATTAGAGTCGTGTGGATGGCCAGAGAGTGTTAGGAACTCTTTACACACAGCGTGCATCGTTGCTCAGCACATACACCAGGTAGTATAGACTTATTGCAATTACAACACTGTCGCGTTAATGACAATTTTTTTTCCCTCCCAAAATTTTATTACTTTGTCACAGATCAATTATTACATTTGGCTAATATCAGCTCTCGCTCGCTCCCTAAAAGAAAGCCTTTTGTAGTGAATTGCATCAATCGGGACTAGAATTGGTATTGTTGTCATCTAATGTTACTAAAGTCAAAACAAAAATGCGATTTTATAGTAAAATCCCAGTCCACAGTAAAACGACAACTAGGTATGCTTTAAGAGCTATTCCTCACTAGTGGATTATATACAGGATAAAAACGCTTGGGATTGAATTGTATTGTTTTCACAGGTTATTTCATATACTTGATAGAAATACAATGTGAGCTAATATATATTTCTTATTTTCCATCTCTTATGTTTTTTTTCTTTTTAATTTTCAGTTTCCTTGATATCACATCCTTTTGTAGTTTATTTAGGTACTTGTAATTTTATTGACATAATAGCACATAACAAAATGATGTAATAAAATTTACTGATTATTAATAAAACTGTCAGGTGCTTAAAAAAAGTTGTCATGAGTTTGTTTTTCCCATTTATTCTCACAAGACTCCACCATTTCGAAACGGGCGGTTACATAGATCGACACAGTTAGATGTGATATTATGTTATCATTTTTTTTTCTTTAATAATTTTACATATGACGAAGCAACCTATTGTTGCGGTGACTCTGTGTGTGTTGATCTATCATTTTTAATAATAATTATTATTTTTTAAATTGATTTCGAATAGTTAATGATCAATTTTATGAAATAAAAATATTCAATTTTGATTTTAACAGCTGAACGCTGTGCTTATAACCTTGTTAGTTTACTTTTGGCAATTAACATTTAAAAATCTAAAATCACACAGAGCTCTCGTAGTGTTTACACATATATGATGAGTTGCAGTCAAATCTGTTCAGGTCTGGCAAAATAACGTCGGTTGAAAACCTGCTGTAGCTATTTGTTAGAAGTTCAATTAGCATCAATTTATGATTGATTCTACAAACACATTGTCACATAATGCGTCAGCAATGCTACAATGATAAATTTTCACAGAAAGTACAACATAAAACAGTAATGTCCATGACCGAAATTTTCAACATACAAATAAATATTTCAAAATGTCATTTGATTAAATTTTTAACAGTAGATAAAAAAATATGTAAAATGATAATGTCAAAATAAATTTATAAAAACTTCGATAAGTAAAAATATGAAAAAAAATGCTGTAACTTGAATAGGCACAACCTCCACTCCTATTGAGAAAAGACCTGCACCTAGCAGAGGGAAAGCTAGTGGCAGGGCTGAAATTTTTGGGAAATGTAATTTTCATGTGTATTTCATATGCCTATAAGGTACTACATACATCATCTGTCGCTTATAGAATTCTAGTATGGTTACTTCTTTCAGGGATTATGATATATAGTAGTAGTAGTCATAAAATAGAGGTTATGTTATTACAGAAGGCGGAACCAGTTCTACTCCACGGCACACGCGGTGAAGACGCTACGTTACTTGTATGCTCTTTAGTACAAATCATACTCAACCCGGACTGCAGAACTATCAGAGGGTAAGTTTTTTAGAGTAAAAGCCGTGTCTGTTGAACTGACTACTGTCAAGAAGGGACCCTTTTTTGGTAAAAGCCGTGTCTGTTGAGCTGACTATCTATCAAGAAGGGACCTTTTTTGTAAAAGCTGTGTCTGTTGAGCTGACTATCTATCAAGAAGGGACCTTTTTTGTAAAAGCCGTGTCTGTTGAACTGACTACTATCAAGAAGGGACCCTTTTTTGGTAAAAGCCGTGTCTGTTGAGCTGACTATCTATCAAGAAGGGATCTTTTTTGTTAAAGCCGTGTCTGTTGAGCTGACTATCTATCAAGAAGGGACCTTTTTTGTAAAAGCTGTGTCTGTTGAGCTGACTATTTATCAAGAACGGAACAAAAAGAGTCAGGAGGAGGTGACGGATCATTGTTTTGGAATCTGATGATCGGATCAATTGACCAGATGAGGTGTGAAAGCGTAACAAACAAACGAACACACATTCGCATGTTATAAGCTTTTATTTAACTTTCAATGTTTGTATGTATGTTTGTTCGCCTCAAATCTAGCAACTGCATTTTGAAGCAGTTATCCTCAAACGATTGTGCTGAAATTTTGCATACACGTTTAGTTTGGATGACAATAAATAAATAAAATAAAAAAGTATCAAAAAAAAAAAAATTATGACAGCTTATCTTTAATATTAGTTAGGATTACATTGGTGTCAATTCTGTTGTATTACTCTCTTGACTATAATTTACTAAATTTTCTTCATACAAATTGTAAACCTTGTTCACTTTGAAACAGGGTCTTATTTCAAATTTAAACAAGTAAGTAACATATGTCGCTATCGAAATAAGCAATTTATTTGTCGACTAAAGTCTGACACGCTTAAATAAACTTTAATACCACGTAGCGAGAACCGCTATCCGTTGAATGCCTTCTCTTTTGCTCTATGTTTTTAGTAAGCGTCTTCGTAGGTGTCGATTAAAATAACGTCATCTTAGTTCGTTTTGAACAAGTTTTTATACGGCAATTATATGGCATTTGAATAAATGGGGACTCTCGCTGCGTGGAAATAAAGTTGAGTATATGTTGACAGGTTTTAGTGAAATTTAGTGGCGCTGAGAAATAGATGCCAGTAACAAATAGACCTTGTTACGAAGAAGACAAGGTTGATTTCATATGAAGAAATTAAGTCATGTTTTAGTTTAGTCGAGTGTACAACAGAATCGGGACCAATGGTCCCGATTCTGTGATATGGTGCATGTTCAAAGTACACTACTTATAAAGTTGAGTTTTTAACAGCCTTCAAGCTCTAATCGAACGAGAATGGATCCAAGCTGGTCACCCGTGGTGCACTCGTCAACGCTGCGGTCCATACACCTCTGTACCGCGGGCTGCTCCCACCTTTCTTCTGTTCCTGGACTGTGTGAGGCAGTTTTTGGAGCAGTTCCCTTGTAGCTTCGAGTATCGGCAGTCCTTCCTCATCACACTGTTTGAACATTCATATGCAAGTCAGTTTGGTAAGTGCCTTTGGTTAAAACTGATTCAATTAAATTTTCATGATCGAACTGACGACCCGACTGCTTCGAATTACTTCGATTATACTGATAAAATCAGTTTGGTGGTGAATATCATTTTGAGGTTAATTCAGATTCTGGGTATGATAAAATAATCCATCACGGGAGGGAGAAAGCTCCCTTGTGGGTCGGCAGAGACAACAGTGCGCCACTTGCTTCGTGAGAACTTTCTTCAGAACATGATCAATTGATGATCAGGGTATGTCCTGCGATGTTGACCCCTACGTTTTAGACACAGTGTAATTCATAGGGTTATTTTGTAGCACCCACCCAACGGTAAAAAAGTTGTGGATACAGATCCTTCACATTGACACAATAAGTGACAGGTAAGACGGAAGTCTTACGTACTCATTACGTATTGTGTATCATTCATTCATTGGTTATTTCTTAGGTACATTCTTAGGCGACAACGAACAGGAGCGTGAAATTCGTGGGGTCCATTTACAGACAACCAGTGTGTGGTCGTGGCTCAACCAGCCGGACGAGTTGCCACAGTACATCAATCCACTGTACGATCCCACACCAAATGTTATATGGCCCTCTGTCGCCCCCATGAGCTTTGTCATATGGGAAGGTAAGATAGTTTTTTTGTAGTGTTACATGTTCTGAATACTGTATAATTATCTTTTTTACTTTTGAAATATTTTACTTGAGTGTCAAACAACTCACGTAATAATGTATTTTTTAAATTAACCACAGTTTCGAGATTAGTTGAAAGCTGGTTCACGTATCGTACATGGTAGTCTTATATTCGTGTATGGTATAATAATATACCATCAACGTGGATCAGCTGACTGACCAGTTTTTATTAATGCTTCTTTTATTCATGTTTAACGATGATGATGATAATAATAATAACTGAAGGCTTCTGATCCCAAACTAGGCAGAGCCTGTACTATGGTAACCAGACAGCTGATCAACATACTTATATATTACAAATACAAATACAAAGGTATATTGTCCCTATATTGTAAGGTATATTGTTGTTGTATTGTATAATTGTATATAATTATGTATGTATTGGATTTATTACAGTTAGGTTTATGTATTTATTTAATTATTTATTTTTTATTTATTCATTCATTTGCGAATATGGGTATACATTTTGCAGATCTTAAAGCTAATACAATTTTCTGTACTTTTACCATATTCTACCATTAGGCATGCAAAGCGAGCATGTATGTTTATTGATAAGTATCTATCGGTATTTATAGTAGGTAAAATAGGTTAATATGAAATATTTGTATATACATATTTGTTTCATATTTCTTAGAAATCACAAATAATTATAATTTTAAATATAACACCAACTGCCATTATCTCTTTGAATCATTTTGATCCATCCTAAGGTTGCCTGGAAGAGATTGCATCTAGCAATTAGGCCGCCCTTTGTACTTTATATGGATGTAATTATGTAAATAAGATTATAGATACATTAGCATAACAGTGGAAGATATCTTCCACTGTAATGCTAATGTACAAATAAATTCTTATTTATCTATCTATCAAATACATACATGTTATAGATAAATTATATATATCTATAACATGTATGTATTTGATAGATAAACACCCAGATACAGAATAAATAACCATAATCATCACACAATTATTTGTTCTTGGTGGGAATCGAATCCACGACTTCTGGCTTAGCAGTCAGGATCATTAACCACCAGACCAACAGGCCAGCCAGATAGAGTTGTTTATGTATTAAAAACAATACTGCGCTTCAAATATACGGTTTCGTTGTGGACGTGAAGTGTAATTTAGTGTTTTTTTTTTTCTTTTATTGGGATCTCCAACAAGGAATACACCTTACATGCTATATTAAATTTACAAAAACAATGAGTTAATGTGCTTCCGTAATTGCAGGAGACCACATCATGCCAAAAATTAAACAACATCCTGACGGTTTTTTTACAATAAATGCTTAAAATAATTAATAATAAATAAAGTAACAAACATTAGTCGGCAGTATATAGTTTAAGTTATTACTAGCGGATTTGATGTTTTAGTTTTAAAGATATCGATTATTTTGTTTTATATATTTTTACCTTAGATATACCATTTGCTTTAAATCTATACTAATATTATAAAGCTGAAGAATTTGTTTGTTTGATTGAAGGCGCTAATCTCAGGAACTGCTGGTTCGAATTGAAAAATTCAGTGTTGGATAGCCCATTTATCGAGTAAGGCCATAGCCTTATAAAACAAAATAATCAATAGCCCATACGACCAATAGGAGCGGAGTAGTGACCATAAAAGCAGGTGAAACTGCGGGGACGGCTAGTAAGTAATATTTAAAACTTTCAGAACTGTACCTCCGCTGGCTAGTGGAGCAGCACACGGAGGCCCGCGAGGAGCAGTACCGCCTCATCCGCTCGCGCGAGCAGCAGCTGCGGGCCCAGGCGCAGCAGCTGCGCCGGGAGCTCTACGACCTCGCGCACCACTACTACAAGCTGACGGCCGACGACGATAAGTAACATAATATTAAAAAAAAAATGTAACGAGTACTTATTTCGATACCTACCTTAATTGGCAGACCGGCTAGCGATCGACGATATAGTATTATACTGCCAAGTCGAATCTCCTCTTTATTAAACATCAAGATTTAACGTTCTGTATAAGTTTGTACGAAATAATGAGTTATGACGTCATACTTAACTATTGCCAAACCTTTAAGATTTGGTTTAAAGACAATAAAAAAAAAATTTAAAACAGTAACGAAATTTTTTATCTTAATTTCATGAGGGCTATGAAATCAATTATTTTAACCATAGGGAACCACCCTATTCTTTCAGGAGACATTAAAAGCTTCATAATATTTTTTTCTAGACTAGGTACTTACCGACCAATCTAAAAATCTGTTGGCGTATAATATCGTTAGCTATTATTTTTGATAATGTACAACACTTATCACCTTTTTACTATAATCCCACAACGATATTTGGAGTTAGGTAACTGCTTGTTATTACAAAAAATGGAGTTGGCTGTTTTGCCAATTAAGGTACTCGTTTTCAGAATATGGGTGTACAAATATATGAAAGTAGGGATAAAAGAGAAAAAAGCTCCAGACGATTTCAAATTTCGCACTTCTGAATTATGTTTAAATCATTTAATATAATACCCGGTAAGAACGAGTACTACGAACTTTTGTACACATTATACAAACTTAAAAAAAGTATTGCCGATGAATAGTTTCATAAACCTCGTTTTTTTTTTAATAATAGCAATGAGACTCGGCTTTTTTGGCTATAAAAGTAATAGTTCACCGAAAATTTAAAACCTACAATTCGGGAGTATGCCATTTTGTAAGATACAATTATTTTCTCCTTAGGCTCTAATATAAATAATGTTTTGTATAAGGATCTCCTAGTAAACCAATATGGCCTAAATATAAGTTCAATTGGAACACCATTATATAAGTAACTAGACAAACACCTTGTGTAATTAAAATGGGATCATGTTTTGTAAATATTTTTAGAATAAGAGTATTTTACGTCATAACTTTTACATTAACCTTGTTTGAACATTGTGTAGGATTATATTGGTAATCGTACATTAAAGGTCTTGTATGAAACAAGCATTAAAAATTCGCAAATCGCCCGGTGATGAAGTATGCTCTTATGCGAATTTCAATACTCTCTCCCTCTTTCTCAACTGTACTATGAGAACGAATACGCAGTCTTGAAATACGCATAAAGAATTTAATCGAAATTAATTTGAACGAGTTAACAACGCAATGAAACACTTCTCTCCTTAAAAAGAATTAACAAAGAAATAGAAAAATAAAGTCGGTTTACTGACGATAATTTTACGTTATAACGTCATAAGAAAACAGTGGAAGAGAGATTAATGCGTCAGAAGCCGAACGCTTAGCCCGATCGTGTCTCTCTATCGCTTGTTCCGCGCTCTCGCTTGCACGCTCGGCTCAAGCGGAACGTGACAATGAGTCATGCTTTTTCGTGCGTGCAGCCGGCGTCCATCGATTTATAAGACGTTATCACGTCAAAAATAATTATCGAAAACATACCATGAAAAGTAAATAAGTCTTTTTTTATATTCTGTAGAAGAAAGCTAATTCATAATCTTCCTACAGATTATTAAAAGAAAAACAATTATGACTTATTTTATTAGTCAAATCAGCAACATTTGCAAATATGTTTGGTGATTAGATGATTCCAACGATATTAAATTATAGTTTTATTTATATTTTAAGCAGAAAATAGCTATGAATTTATATAGTTTTAAGTTCTTCCAATATAATATAATCTATATAATCTGCCCTTAGTTAGTATTCCAGAATTATGTAGGTAAAGGTTTTATTCACTTGCGCTACGCCAATGTAAAATAATCTAAATATTTAATGTCATGCGACCCATCACATGCGAATGCGAAACATCACCATGCATTATATAATAGATTTATATAATTATTCTTTAAACATAAAATTCATTTACTGATTATATTGCATTGTTTTGTTGAAGTCTGATTTTAGTTTTAATCACCTGACATCCAGGAATTCAGAATTCTAGATAGTTCATGTTTGTTCAATGTGGTGGATAAGTAGTTTGAATAGTTTTTTTCATTCGAGACCAGAAGGGTTTACCTTAAGATAAGCCAGGTTAACAAATCTGCACATGATTTTATTAAAACTGTTTTCTGAGAGTCACCATACACTGAAAAATAGGCAGGCAACTTAACTCTGTTTCTTTTGTATATATTTCCTGCCTGCATATATATATCGTAATAATAATATACAAAACATGTAACTATAATACTTTTTATTGAAAACAATTTTATTATTTCTGTAAATATTAGATAGATACGAATATTTAGACTCATTTATTTTCGTCTCAATTAATCTTAAACATTATAATGGCCTAATCAATATAGTGTAAAAGCGCCTGGAAACCAGTGGTTTAATATAAGCTACTAAAAGACTGCATTTAGTAATATTAAAATTTAATTTCTTAACAAAAACATTTTTTAAATGTCTTCTATCGTTTTTGTACTGGCCTATTCAAGCGGAACCTTACAGTTTTGAGCATTGATATTTTGTGTAAATGTGAAGATAAAGAATTAATAAAATAATGCTGATAATAATGTAGCGCATTACTGCACACATGTAACTTAATTTGTTGATGCTTAAAAGTACTTTAAAATGAAGGCGATAGAATGAGGGTTTACTTACAATGCTAGATTATGTTAAAATAATAAGAAATCAGGAGCAATACCTACATTAAAGACGAGCTCCGTAATTTTTGCTATGCGATGTCGAAGATAAAGACTACAGCAATTACGCATCAACTTGCAAACAACACCTTACAAGACAACATTTGGCTGTAAAATATGACTTTGAAGTATCGTGTGCTTCCAAGGAATAGACCTATATTGAGCTGTTTTGGTTTTTAAATCACGAAAAAAATAATTTTATTCAAATGCATCCTATCGATTTTATATTTATTTGTTAAAAATGTTATCTAAAAAATTGTTTTCTGTTATAAAACAATTTCATAAACAGGGTTAATATAAGTTACAGTCCATTTTATATTTATTATCAATGGCCTCCTCTCACTATCTTCTCGACCCTCTTCTTACATGGTTAATATGTGGTCCTCTATAATTTTTTTATGGAAATAAGATGAAATATACCACTATTATTAGTTATGTAATTGTGTCATACTCATGCATCTTGTGTCTCCAGACTAATATCTTGAAAGCTTAGTGTTCATTCATATAATATATATATATATTTATTATTACTTCTTTCGGAACTTTATCAAAATAAATTATCTGTACTTCTAATCCCTGCTTTACTGAAAGGAAAACAAAAAAAATAAACAAATGTGTTCTAATACAAATTTAATTTATCGTAAGCTTTTAGTACAAAGAAAACATGTGGTAGAAATCATGAGACATAAAAGTAATATAATTTCTACAAGGTCATGAAAATTTAATTTGTTAAATTAATTAATCTAAAGGGTTCGGGTTGCCATTTGTTCCTTTAAAATTTTATTAGATCAGTTTATTCAATGTTAACAGATAATGCCATGAATCCAGAAATATAGTTATTTGCGTTACATACATATATTGAAGCAAATATTTTAAAGATAGAAAAGGTTCCGTTCTGTATTTCCTCATATAGTGAAACTAAAAAACAGAATACAAAGTTTTGGTGGGGATCCTTATTTAAAAAAAACATTTCTACTAGGTGGATAGTAGAAACCGACGCTGGTCGGATGATGAAGCGAGGTCGCTTTATCTCATATGATTAGTTGGACGTCAAAACTAATCATATGAGGTCAAACTCGAGGGGTTTACTATTAGCCACTGAAGAGTTCCACTATCCACCTCCTGGATCCATCATCAGATCAGCTCCAAGATGCCAAATTATAGTATAGTCATCCAAACTACATGTACATACCATGTTTCATTTCGATACGAAAGTAAGAAGTAGGTGAAAATTAAGTTCCAAGGTTTATAAAAAAGTTTGCATTTGTTTTTTACCAGTGACGCTGTCAGTACTGACAGTTGACTGACTATATGGAGGGTTCCAATATATTGCGCATTCGAAAAAAAAAATTGAGGAGGCCTCAAGTATAGGCCTCCTCAATTGTTCTCTTTTATGTGTTCCTAATTTAAACTAAATAAAAACTGTATATTGCATTTATAATGTGTTTAAATATAAATTCGATGAAAATATTATTTCAACTTTTTTTATTGGTTAATGGTATAGGCGTTTGTCTTCTAATTCGCCTGATGGAAAGCGTTAATGAAGCTTAAATACATATAAGGTTATATGACTGCAACACGTAAAACTGGGTGTAAAAAACTTTTAGCTATGAAGCCGTAACGTTTTTTATTGCCAATTTTATTTAAAATTTTTAAACTACATTTTAGGTATGCTTTGTCACTTTTCTCTTGATACAAGAAAAATATGACAGTAGAGGACAAAATAACGAACAGCGAATATGCTTCTACGGTTTTATATGTTTTTTAATGTTTGTAAATAAATAATCGCTCACCTTCCTTAGTTCCTATTAATGATGGAATTATAAATTTAAATGAAACCTATTTAGATTAATTGTACGAAATCGATTGTGGGTTATTCTTCTGTCCCATTAAATAAAATCTGTATTTAAGTTTCCAAATTAATTAATGGAAAATAAAGAAAAATATTTTAGAGGGAAAGACATTCGACCACCTATAACATTAGAAAACGTATCTGTACTTCTAAATAATTTATAATACTAAAAACTTGGCCATAAATATGGAAGAACGTACGATTTAGTTTAGAGCTTTCATGATTCGGACAGTGCATTCGTTAGGTTTAAATACTAAATAAATAAATTCAAAATATTATTTTTATAAAAGGACAACTCCCGCACTCAGTAATGATTCCTGTATCGCGGGAGACTTTGGGAATTTAAAATAAAGAACATCTAGACTCGAACAACTATTTGTGGATCATACAAATTTTTGCCCTGTGTGGGAATTCTACCCACAACACTCGTAGCGGGCTTAATGGCAAAGCGACCATGTAAATAAAATATTAGTCAAGAAAGACTTATAAACTTAAGGAACCTATTTCTTTTCTTATTATTATCCCTACAGTATAGCATATTATTTAAAGTAATCGTAGGTAGGTATATTAAGTGGTTTTAAATCATTGCTTTTAAGCTTTCGCGCCTTGTACACGTATTAGACAAGAATCGGGAGTTATTGCGGTAATATAACCGTTACACGTCCGTCTACCCGAGTTAATCCAATTGAAATATTGGATAAGGGGTCGTCATTTAATCACGTGATGATTTAAATGGAAAGATTATAAAATCGAACATATTTTTTGTTTTGGAATTATTCAATCAGTTTTTGAGAAAATCCATACTCTTTTCCGCCTACTTTTATAGAAAACGGAGGTTTGAAACGGATTTTTTTTTTCAAATAATCTTTTTGTAACTAAGTACATGCTAAAGTCATGCCCAATCAGTAATTTAGGTAAGTGTCCATTGTCAAATATACCCTGTATAGTGCAAAAGCGTGTTTGTTCGTTTCCTTCTCCTTTCCAACAACAACGATTTTTTTTATACTTTAATAGGCCTATTTGTTACCCCGTAAAATACACGGTAGTCCGAAAAACCACGTGGCCCTATAGTACCTCATACATATTTAAAAAAGCAATCTTTTTTTTATAATATAAATGGCTTGTAATAAATATACCTATATAAACAGCTCTTATTTGAATAGTTTATTTCAACGGTGCAGTGTCGTCTTTATCACTCTGGCCTTTATCTCGACAGCCATCTGTGTCCGTGGTAGCGAAAAGGTTATTGCTCTGCACTATTTATTTCCGCTACTACTACGAACGAAATACAGTTACATCCGCGCCAGTATCACAATGTTTCTATTTTTTTCTTTTAAATACTTCAATCTATAAATATAATCCGAATTGACTGATGATAATCCACCTTTTTACTATTAATGATTGTAAAATGTAGCGTAATATTATGGTCATATTAAGTAACTTATAGCAAAAAATGATAGTGCGTTGGATTTTAGGATATTATTTTCTCGCGAAATGTTGAAAAAATAACAATTGACCTAGAGCACACACAATTTAGTCACATATTTACTAAAAAATAATTTATACTAGTAGTACCTTAATATAATTATCTGATATAAAACATATCCGCAGTAGCAAATATTTTCTCGCATGTACTTAAAATACGAAATAGAAAATATTTTCAAGTCGTGTATTCTAATTATGAAATACAAAAAATAGTGTTTTAACCATAACTGTGTGCTTAAATTTATACGCTTGACATCGGTGTAGAGAGTCACCTCATTTATAATAGAGTAACTGTAGCGACTTCGTTCGCGTAAAATTCAAATTTATCCCACGAACCATTTTTCAACTCAATTTTTTTTTTATTTTTCGTTCCGTAAGAACCTTCTACAAAGTATTAGAAAACAAAAAAAAGATGAATGAAATCAGTTAAGTCGTTCTCAAGTTATGGCGTGACCAAGGGAAATAGGGATTCATTTTTTTAAAGATAGATTGACACTGAGGTGAATTCGCTAAGTCTAGCTGTTAAATACCTCCCCAGCTCAATTTTTTGTAATGAATTGAATTTTTTTTGAAAAATTGCTGTAATGATTCGGTGTCAAATGTAATACCTTTCTGTATCTACATGCGTTTTACAACTTATTTGTATTATAAGTACCTACATTATTTTACAGACGTGTTCCTTCTATTTTTGGTGGTTACAGATTAGTAAGACAAACAATAACGCCTTCGTCCGTTCTTTGGTCAATATGTCGAATTCTAAATTTGCCTAATTACCTACAACACATAAACCTGATTAGTTGAAAATCATGTTGTTCTTAAATATGACCATATATTATATTATACATCGCATTATGTTTCTTGTCAAGATATTAATATACGATGTGAATTTCAGATTTAACCTGTTCTTGCATCAACTTCACTTTGGAAATAAAAAAAATGTAACTATGATAATAAAGGCAAGCTGAATCAATAAAAAAATTGTACATATTTAAACCATAAATGCGATTTGAGAGCTTTGAATATTGTTAAAATGTGATAAAAGTATGATAAAACCTAAATATTATATCTAAATGAGTAATTTAAGTATGTAATTTATAAATTGATGTAAACGTAATAATTTTACGTATATAGGGAAATAACAAAACTGCCACCATGTAAATTATGAAATGTTTAGTGTGTTTAAATGAGTACGTTTCTATACTTACATTTCTTTCTCTAACAAAATTATTTTTGTTTTTTTTTATGCAGGCAAAACCATTACTCGCATATACTGGAACTCTGGTATTTTGGTTTGTGGTAATCACTACATATTATATAATTCTTTAAAACAAAACCGACTTCAACAAAAAAAACTATTCCATAAAAGATTTATAAATAGTTTTCTCATGGATGCCATTGTCAGAACTGGACCAAATGGGACCACACGGAAAGCACCAGCTTTCAAATAAAAAAAGAATCATCAAAATCGGTTCACCCAGTCGAAAGTTCTGTGGTAACAAACATAAAAAAAAACATACAGTCGAATTGAGAACCTCCTCCTTTTTTGAAGTCGGTTAAAAACAAAGTCCCCTAGCGCGTCTGTCTGTTCGCGATAAACTGAGAAACTACTGAACGGATTTTCATACGGTTTTCACCAATAGATAGTGATTCATGAGGGAGGTTTAGGTGTATAATTTGTTAACGTTTTGTGGAAATTGGTTGAAATATGATGATGATGATTGCTGAAGATGTCCCTGCTACCCGTGCGAAGCCGGGGCGGGTTGCTACTATTTGCATAAATTACTTATGTCTTATTTAGGGTACATAAAATATGTTTATTATATTACTTTATATAAGTTAGGAACCTATGAAAATATTATCAGCTTATATTATGCAATTTATTTGTGCTGATCAAAAATTTTGAAACATACTAATATGGCTATGCTGTTGTTTCTTATGTATATACTAGCAACCCGCCCCGGCTTCGCACGCGCACAAATTATATACCAAAACCTTCCTCATGAATCATTCTGTCTATTAGTGAAAACCGCATGAAAATCCGTTTAGTAGTTTTTCAGTTTATCGCGAACAGACAATCAGACAGACAGACGCGGCGGGGGACTTTGTTTTAAAATATGTAGTGATCATGTGATGCATTGGAGTTTTAACCTATATTGGTAATTTATTCTCTCAATTATTCACTCATTCCCTATACTTAATAGGGAATGAGTGAATCATAATATGGTATAATAGAAACTGACATTTACTTATTATATATCTCAACATAGTCTCTAGCACATCTATCAAGGTGTACTTAATAAATTATTTGAATAAAGTAAAATAACTTAATTTTATAAGTCAAAAAAAAAAATTTAAACAAGTTGCGTCATCACTTCTGTTTATCGACTATAAATATGCCTTCTATAATTAGAAAATTTGTACTTACACATGGACATTATACTGACTTATATTTTTTTGTAAATGTACGCATTTGAGGACACTATGCATTTAAAAATATGATTAATTTATAATATACTTATGTACTTATATGTAAAATTATGTAAAGTCAATTTGAGACGATATGAATTTATTTGTTAGTCAATTAAATATTGCACTGCAAATGTGGTTTTCATTTATTTTATATTAAGTTATATCGTACCCATTTTTAACGATCAAGAGATACCTTCCACCATTACATTTTTTTCGATAAACGATAGGATCCCTAGAATTTTAAATAATTTGCTACACGATATTGTAAGGTCTCGCTTGGCAGACAGGATTTTGGGGATCGGGTGTTTCAGAGGAGATAGGAATTAAAAGAAGCTGGGAACTGGTATTAATATATTAGCAACTGAAGTACCTACAATAAATACATTAACTTTATAATGGCTTCAAAGATGTAACCCAGCAACTCTGACTGCACGCTGAGCTGCTTCTCTTTTTCTAGTGATTCTATATAAATTCAAATTAAGAGTTTCATAAATATTTAAATATTATATTACCAGCCAGCTTCCCGCAAGGTTCGAACCTCGCAATATACTTACCGAATATTGTTAAAAATATACTAAATGAGGAAGGATGTAAAATCTGGCAACACATAAATGACATCTCAGGTCTTGATAATATTTATGGAGTATTGACAGTTTCAAAATCTCTAAATTAATACGTGAAGCGAAAACTTTGGATCCCTTTTTACGAAAATTGGGCGGACGGAGGAGTATAAAATTTCGCACACTTATAGTTTACACAGAGAAGAAGTGACGAATGCTAAAATTTTTGAACAATATTTGCTACAAAGTTAAAAAAAAAATGCAAAAACGGGTACATACAGCTATGAGTGTCCAGTATATATTTTGACCTGTCATGGTACAAAAGCCTATACAATGACAGGTCAAGTAATATTGGCCAATGAAATAAACCATGGTCGAAATTCGACCACCACGCGATCTCTAGTAATATTTAAAAGATAATGATTTTTCCTAAAATTGTTAGCAAAATCAAATTCAATATCTTTATTTCATAAAATTGATCATCAACCGAACTTTTGTATAAAGAATGCTCTGTTCTCATCGTTAGACAGCTGTTTATCATATCTGTTGTATCCCGTAAGCGTCAAAGCATTGAATACAAACCAGTTTCAAAACGCAATAAAACTAAAATTTTGTTCAACACAGTGTCACAGATCAGCACTGGCACGTCGGCAGTTCTATGTCATTAGTGATCATTTATTTATACTATGTAGCAAACAATATTTATCTAACAGGCAATGGCCTGTTAAAAATGCAAAGAAACAGTTCGTAAATGGCTTCTACAATTAAACTACATTCAAACAGAAGAAAATAATTAAAATATAAACTTCTAACAGCTTCCTCTCTCACTAAGAGAACACACAAACAAACAAACACACAGACACAAAGACACAGACACACAGAGCTGTGAGACTGTGAACTTTTGTTTTTAGAACTACCCACTTATAACATTATTTTTTTTAGTTTTTGAAACAACACTTGTGCATGGATTTTACTCAGCGGAAGACGCTGGCGATTGTAACAGATGACAACAATATATCGATTAGCAATATTATAACACTAAATACTAAATCAACACACACAGGGTAACCGCAACAATAGTTGATTAAAGAAAACAAAATGGATAACATAATATCATATCTGCCTGGGTCGATCTATATCTTCACCCGTTTCCAAATGGTTGAGCCTTGTAAGACGGAATCGGGCAAACTCACTCAAATATGCACCAGGCACTAGATTTATTTTACAAGGACAGTAGTCTACGAGGAACTTCACAAAACCGTTTAAACACCCTTCATTTTCAATTTTATCCTAATTTTCTTGTACCATATTTCGATGTAGGTACACTAAGCATACACAGGTTGTTTTAACGATTCTCTACCAACGTGGATCTTAGCCACGTTTTAACATGGTGCGGTGTGGAGAAGGACCTCTCTACAGTGGCGTAACTTAACCTCTGAGGCCCGTGGTTAATTCATCGGAGGGGGCACAAGTTAACTCTTGGTGCCTCGTGTGCTTATGGCCTTTAGGTCGGGGCTGGGAGCCTCCTAGGGCCTTGGCCCGTAGCATTTTGCCCGCTCTGCCACCCTATTGTTACGCCACTGCCTCTCTATGTTAGTTACTAGTAGTGCTAGGTTGTGACAAGGAAATAAGGATTGTTTTTTTTTTGTTGCGGGAAAGAAAATATCCGCCTCCTAACTATAACTTCCTTAAGGTCTAGTTTTATACCCTGGTCCTTCCATAATTCTACTTTATGATCAAAAATATGTACCTAGATTTAACCAAATTTGAACATTTCGTAGGTAAATCAAAACATAAAGGGTATTTCCCATTGCCCTAGAATCATGAAATTTGGTAAGAAGCAAAGTCTGACAGCACAAGTAAAGGAAAAAATCTGAAAGTCGTTAAGTTGTTGTTATATCACATAAAAAAATAGTTTTTGTGAGAAGTGACAAAATATAAGTTTGTAACTTATATTTTGCGGTTGCAAAGTTGACTTTGTCGTAAATCCATGCATGGGAGATTATTTTTAGATTTACAAAGTTAAGTTTGTTTTTCTTAAAAGATGGGCAAAAATCTTAATACTTGATTCCCGACATAGACTTACAATCTACATACACGTTGCTTACGGAACCCTCGGTGCGCGCGAGTTGGATTGGCCCTTGTCCGGTTTTTTTTGTGATTACTAGCTTGTTTTGTGGTTGGAAAGTTCACTTTGTTGACGTATATTGATGTATGGTAGAGTATTTTTAGAACTGCAAAGTTAAGTTGTCTTTCGGAAGAACGGGCAAAAATCTTCGAGAATTGATTCTCAAAATGGACGTTCTATCTACATACAAGTTTGTTTGTTTACGGAACCCTCGGTGCGCCAATCAGACTCACATTTGTCCGGTTTCTTTAAAATCTATCGATGACATATTTAACATGTTACTGGGATGTAGCAACATCAAGCCGAAAGCAGGCAATCTAAGCAAATGTTGAAATCATTTATTCCTATCTATCCAGTATATTCTTCATTTATAGGTAGGTAAAAATTCCTAGATTATTATAAATGTAATGAGATCGTAATTTACTAATGACAAATCATTATTTATTTAAGGTTGTTCGTTAGTAGTTACATTCATGACAATGTCACATACAACGAATGGAAGCAATTTCCGAGCAATATATAATTATGCACAAGGATGACTGCTGGACATTCAAATGATATGTTTTTATCTAGCACACGCACACACACATGCAGCAAACTTAAGTATAATAACTTAGGCATTGGGCTCAGTAGCAGCGTATAGCGATTTAAAATCTTAGTTCTATATATTCGGTTACACATATATCAGACAACTTAGGTTCCAGTTCAATGATGTTTATAAGTAAATAGGTACGTCAAAAATAAACTCAATCTGACTTTTCAGAGCTTACGATGTGCTTTACTAACTTTTAAACTTTCGCGTTCCATGATATAATTATATATTTACGAAAATTAACGCGATCACGAAAAGGTATTACATACCTCTAAATTGCCTGACGTTAAGATCAGGTTGCACTGGTCGTGATCACAGACTGACAACAGATGGTCCAGATAAATGGTGTCAATTCGTTAGGATCAAATATGAAAATGGGGGTGCCGCAGGGATCGATATTGGGCCCGTTTCTCTTTCTTGTGTATATTAATGATCTCCCCCATTTACTGGATAGCCAACCTAAAATAGTATTGTTTGCTGATGACACATCATTAATTTTTAAAGTTGATAGACGCGCCAGTAGCTTTGACGATGTAAATAATATTATTCACCTAGTACATGATTGGTTTACTGCCAACAATTTAGTGTTAAACGGAAAAAAAAACTAAATGTATAAGATTTTCTTTGCCTAACGTTAGACACACTGAATGTCAAGTTTTATTAAATAAGGAAAAGCTAGATTTTGTCAATGAAACTGTTTTCCTAGGGATTACGCTAGATTCTAGGTTACAATGGGGCGCTCACTTGTCATCGCTTTCAAAGCGGCTAAGTTCTGCAGCATATGCTATAAGGAAAGTCTGCCAATTAACAGACATAGATATTGCAAGACTAGTTTACTATAGTTATTTCCATAGTGTCATGTCATGATTTTGTTGTGGGGGCGTGCTGCAGATATAGAATCTATATTCATTCTGCAGAAAAGAGCTATCAGAGCCATTTATACTCTAAGTAGTCGCGAATTCCTTAGGGAACTATTTAAGGAAATTAACATCCTGACGGTGCCTTATCAGTATATTTATGAAAACATTATGTATGTTAGAAAAAATTTGCACCTATTTACTCAACGACGTCAAAGACATAATTACATTACTAGAGAACGAAATAAATTAGTACAACCAAAATTTACTAACAAAAGTGCAAACATCTTTCATGGGGTACTGTATTAAATTCTATAATAAAATACCTCCTAATATTCTTCAACTAAATGAGAAGAAATTTAAAACTTGCATTAAACGCACACTATGTAAACGAGCATATTATAAACTAGAAGATTATTTAGCTGATAAAAATGCTTGGCAAAATGCTGGTCCTGCTCCACAGCCACACTGTAAATGACGCGTGGTCGTAAGAAATATGCATATATGAATATTTACTTGTATACTAGTTTTTCTCTGACATGTTATTTATTAATATTTTTCATCATTATTATTGACATTGTTAACTTAAATCATTGACATTATCTTATATGTATTTGATATCAATTTTTATTTTACATTTAGAAAATTTTGAATTGTACATGTGAGAACTGTGTAGTCAATAACATATTAAGTTAATTTGCTAATTTGCCTGGCAGTTCTGAGTATGTCATGCTCGCCTAGACGTCCTGCCGATGGTGGCGTATGTGTCGGGTCGTTCAGCTCCCTTTGATATGGTTGAAGTGAACGATGGCTGGTGCGTACGTCATGCTCGTGAACGAGTGCCGTTGGGTGGGGCTGGTCATCTCCGAACTGCTATTACTTACATACAGCAGTAGTTTGCGCGACTGCTTATAGTTTAGAACAGTACGTTACATTGTCCTCACATTTAATTTGAGCATATAAGCAATGTAACCAAAAAGTTGTAAAAAAGATGTTGAAAAAGAGTGTCCTGGGAGTTTCTTGCCTGTTCTTCTCCACAGGATCTACTTATTGGAACAGGCAATTAGCTTCACGACTGACTTAGTCTGACTGACTACTACTCCTGACAATTCAAAAATACCTATAATGGTTTAATTGAAATAAATGATTTTGATTTTGATTTTGATTTTGACTGGCTCAGCGTCAGTGAGGTAGAAGGTTCTACATTCACCCCCACTTTTTCGATATTTTTGATATTTTCGTTTCTTAGACGTGCTTGTTATATTTTCCCGTGATCTTTACAATTTTTATGTTATTTTCAAGCTTCGAAAATATTCTCGGTGTAAGTTGCTGAAATTATTATTTACCTACCTAAGCTTTTTGAGTTGCATAATAAAGAGTACCAGGGAATACAGTTACATAGCCTACTGTCTGCCACAAGACCTTATTTTTTATTAAGCAAATTAAATTTTACACATAATATTGTTCAAAATCTTTTACTGGCAACCAATAATACTACCGACTCAAAATATTATAAATAGTAGGCAAATAGAGATTACAGGCATAGTTATTTTAGAAAAAAAGCTTCGCAGATGGCTGATCACGTTGAATGTTGATTGTTTATCTGTCAAAGGACTGTATGCTTACTTACTTGACTGGCTTGCTTGACTGTCAAATGTGGTCTTCAACTAGTAAAGAATACACCTTATGCCTTCAAAGAACACAAAACAGTATACTCAGAACCATAAGTGATGCAACCTGGTTTAATCGTAACTCGGAGATACACGAATATCGAAATGTAATGACTATTATGGAAGAGGGAATACACCGGGATAAGTACAGAGACCGACTGAATAGCCACCCTAGCCTCCTGACGGGTGAACTGCTGCATGGTTAGACTAGCAGATTAAAAAGAGCCCGTGTTCTCCGTGGCAAAGAGGAACTGCGGCGGTCGCCCCAACTCCTCATTAAATGGCATACCTATTTCACAAGATCTGATTATAGTCGCCTAGACTGATTGCAGAAAAACTTATAAAGAAAATTATCATCCCAAATAAGCTCTAAATAAATCAGCCTGTGAACACGTCCAGTGCAACGTGGTCAAAATGTCAGGGTATCAGAGGTATGCACGTATGTAATATGTATTTCGTGATCACATTAATTCCTGTATATATACATAATTATGTATATCATGGAACGTAAAAGTTGAAAAGTTAGCTCTTTCGATTTAGTTGTAGTTGGAATAATTCGGTCCAGGTAAATTATGGGATCCATATAGTTATCTGGAAAAAGATTCTCCCAATGAAATCCAATATCGATCTGGAGGTCTGGCGCGTTTCACGAGATGGTATGTGTATGTATAAGGAGATGTGACTGGCATTGTATTTCTGGCAAAGTTTCTAAACCCGGTAAAAACGTTAGATTCATGATACTTATATTTTGATTTGTATTCTGAACATTTGGCATTCAAGCCACAAGCAAAAAATAATTGTGTGTTATGATTGAAACCTCAGAATTAAAAAACCTTTAGATTTTATATTATATTTTTTGTTAATATTCAATGTTTCCTACTTAGTGTAATGCGCTTTGTATGTTTGCAAGTGAGTAGGGTAGCTGGAATTCTTCGAAGACGATATTAGGATTAGCAAGGGGTCACTCATACCTTGCAAGTTTTTATAACCACTGGCAACTACTTACCTCCAGCCACGTATTGCAAAAAAAAGAGAGGTGCACCATTAACCTTTTATGCCGTGTGCCAACCCATCCTCTGTTGCTTGATTTTTATTTTATCGCTCTAACAAAAATCGCTACTTCTTAGCAGTGAGACCATCAGCTACATTATGTCGTACGTCTACAGTAAGTACCTGTATAAAAATGTTACGATCTATGATTCCACAAACATTTGAATAGAAATCAATGCACATTGTAGTCCCATTGATTAATATTCTGAATATGGTTATTATTGATGTGTGAGTGGGCATTTGAGGACGTGTCATGATAATAATGAGGAGATGGACGATTACAGGAACGTGCTCCGTTGCTGTTCAATTATCAAAGCTTGCCGATATTTATAGAACACATTATTTTTTCGAAATAACATTCTGTATTGTATGACATTCTTCTGCCTATAAAAAAGGATAAACTAACAAACATGTTTTCACCTTTATCGCCCGCGGCGCTGTGCCTAATTTCATCTGTCTAGACGTTTCAGCGCACAGAAAGGAGAAACATACCTACCTACTAGGTAACTGACAAACTTTCGCATTTTAATATTAGTGGGATTGCAGATAGTTAATACTTAGTAAAGCCGTAAGTATGTTTGTAAAGTCCCCCCAACACAGGAGTAATTCCTAATGCGGGAGTTCTTTTACATAAAAAAAAAAGTTGTCTAACTAATTAGTAATTTAGCTGTAAAAAAAGTAATTGTGTTGGCTGTCTAAAACCGAAACAAGAACGAAAATATAATAAATCAATGAGACTCTATTACATTCGCAACGAAGTTGCCACGTAGTTTACTAAGGTACTTAGGTCATCACTTAAAACTAATGTTTATCATTTAAAATGTAAGTAGAGTAACTGTCTAATATAGCTTTGCTGTGTACCGCTCGTGTGTAGTATAGATACCTACTACTTGGCTTACTATTAGACTTGGGGTAGTCGTCGCTGCTATTGGGAGTCATACTACTTCACATTCAAATCAGAATACAAACAGTAAAAAATCAGATACTCTCGGTGTTTCCAGTGCTGTAAATAATTTTACAGTAGTGTTATCAACTTGGGAAATTCCCCCAAAGCTTAGGAGAAAATATGTAGTAACGGTACCGGGATTTTAAAAAGGTAAATATTTTCAAGTTAAAACTTCTTTATGCACGTTTGTGCACTATTTCTATGGGGACAAACACTGAACTCGTGACCGTCACGCTAATAATACATATATAGATCCACTAGAGGGCACTAATCTAAACATTGAGATCTGTCAGCTCCTTATTAATAATGTCACCAACCTGTTAATGTGACGTTTTAAGTTCGTCGTTTGGTTTAAGTTTTCACTTCTGTCGGCAGTCCCATGACTGCCTATTTTTTAATTTTGGTGTTCTGGGGAGACACTTTAAAGGTAATTTGGGAAAGTTCTATAAAATATTGCCCATAGCAGGAGATGGTGAATTGGAATCGTATGATTAGTCTAGTTCGAAGGTTTGCATGTGTCAAAGAAAGAGAGTTTTCTATGGTAATTAATTCTTTGTCATATTAAGTAGAGCAGTCATCATGCCAGCTGGTGTTTCTGTCATAGTGACCTCTTCAGTCACAGGAAATATAGGACATTCGGGTACGTGACCCGATCCCCATTCGAGACTTGCAGTATCTCTTACCTTAGCTCCCTCTCCTGACCCATCTTTCCTTATACAAATTTACATTCTTTGCCATCTTAAATAGACTACATTCCCAAGGAGGGTTAGCGTCAGGCAGGCGGCCGGCCATAGAAATCAGTAACAACCCTTTGCATTAATAGGTACACATTGCGCCGACCCCAATGACAATTGGGAAAAGGACAGGAAAGTCTTATAAAGTCGCATTCGCATTTAGGTCTTAGATAGAGAACTTGTTTTAGTAATATTACTCACTTCCTCTTTAGATGTGACAATACTTGTCATTGTTAGCACGATAGTTCTAACGCTAGTACGAGTTTTTGCGGTTTGCGTTCACAATGAATCTCATCGAATTTTTCTTTGCGTTATATTAGTTTTCCTAACCGCAAAGTAAAATTAAGATCGTCGGTAGGTAGATTTTAGGTTCTATATTTCAGACAGTACACTAAGTAGCTAAATACTACCTAACATGAATTCACTTTTAATACAAGTATTTCCAAGAGTTACGAAGAATAATGCACGTGACTATATTATAATTCTGAAACTATAATATGCTACAACAATAACATATCTGCCAGAACTTAAAATAGTACAAGTAACGAGCTAGTGAGTTTGTACAACAACACAGTGTGTATAGTAGTTACAACAATTCTTTTTAAACGTGGGAACGTTTAAGAGATATTTATTTGCCTCTATTCTTTCCATTACTCATTTTCATTACATAAATAGAACGCGTTGTAATTTATTCCAGAGTGCTTTTTCTACGGGTTTGTCAACAACAAAGTAGAAGGAAATAAAAAAAACGTTATGAAAGGCTGCGGCGATGCGACGTGCGGCCCGTAATGATGCGGTCGTGGTAATGTCGGCGCGAACGTTCACCTCTCTACCTAGTACTCTATTACTCTATGGTTTGGTTTTACTAACTTATAAGCTTTGTTTCAAGTTTTGAATTTCGAATTTTGATGTCGTAGTTTGTTAGGTACCTTATGTGACTTGTGTGTGAGTCATCTTTTCAAGTATGATCTTTTGTTTGTAGTTCTGGATCTGATATGAGTGGGTTGTGTTGTAATAAGTAGGTATATAGTGTTGGTAAGCATATTTTGATAGGTCTGTGTGTTTTATTAAGTTGTACTTTTATTTATGATCGTAAACCTTACGAGCGAGACTAATCACAGAATTTGATGTTTCATGTCACTACCTAGTGTGCCTATAGTACAGAGACAATACTGTACAGATACTATAAAGACTTAGCCATGACGCTATGGCTAAGTCGTTAGACGCTACGGGTTCACCATCTAGAATACAACACAACATACGTGAACCAAGTCGTAACTCGTAAGTCCATACTCCTTAAGGTCTTTGGTCTAGGATCTTTTGGCACGTGATTAAAATAGGAATTACGGCGGCCATGATATTTTATAAAGACGTCATTATACTACACGACTTGCCGACTTTTTAACCCGTGCTTTACTCCGATTTTTCAATATTGTGGGTGCCTTTCACTTTATATTTTTGCATTAGCGCCTCCACTTTTTTAAATATCCATTCGAACGATTATTTTTTATGACATACTTACTAGTCTTTGCACGCGTCTTTGCGTGAGTGTAGATTTTACAAATCAATGCAGGTACCTCCCCGAAATCGTGCTTGTTTAATTTACCCTTCTTCTGTGTATCCCTGACAACGGCGTCATGATGTCGTCATTTGATGATGGTCGATTGAGAAGTTAAGGCGTGAAATGATAGCAAACAAACAAACTTACATTTAAATTTAAAATATTAGTTAGGATAAATCATTTCCTAACTACAATTTTTCGCGTTTCGTGCTCACGAACTTAGAATTGCATGACTTGGCTTGACTTGGTATTCCTAAAAAGTAACTATATTTTGTCAACTTCCTACTAGAACTATCAAAATAGGAACTTTGTCGTACTACGTATACTAGAAGACTTTATAAAACCTCTGATAGAACTGAAAATACTGATGAAAGATCCTTATACTCTATAAAATATCGTATTTCTGCTTTCACCATACGGCTCAGCGGTCATCCTAGTCTATGGACACTTACAACGCCAAGAGTATCTACACTGCAATGTCCTTCCACAAGTCGAAAAACTAACTGTACAAAAAAAAGTTTTCGTGGGTTCCATACAGCTGTAGGTACCACCTACTATCCTTGAAACAATCAGTTTGGTGCAGCGGCGAATTTACACATTTGCTGCCAGTAGGCTATTAAAATTTTGCCGCCCCTACCGGTCGGTCTATCTAATTCGATAACCCAGGACAAGACATAAAAAAGTGCCACACACCGCTAAAGAAGTTTTCACTTCAAAAATAATGTATACCCCAAATTTGCCGCCCCTAAAATCTGCCGCCCTATAGGTTTCAGCCTACTCAGCCTACTGGTAAATTCGCCACTGGTTTGGTGTCAGTACTAGTTACTAAACAGATTTCATTTTTATTTTGATGGTGATTAAGGCGATTCATAATGAAAGGACGTCCATTAGATTGTCCGTTTCCCCGTTTACAATTCCATTTACCGATTAAAAGACGACTAGTAAGATAGTAACGGTTAAAAACAACTTTTAGCCCACTGTTCACCTTCGTGACGTGAAAAATAGTATTATTGGTATTTTAATACCCATGTCGTACACTCACCACATAAAATTGAATAAAAACTTATTCTTCGTGACGTATCGACACGCAAACGCATTCTTCCATCAAAATCGGGTAAGATAGCATCATTCTAACTTCTTGTAAGGTTACTTAAATATTTTTATTGTCATATATACAAGCTAGTATAATTATATACCTATACAATAATCGTTTAAAGTGTTGGAAAGAAGAATTTTCATGTAATACGAATATTTCATGAAAGAGTCGGACAGTGGACACAACTTAAAGTGATTCATTTTAAGATCTGGCCACGATATCGATAATGCGTTGCCAATCCCTGTCCCCTTTCTTTGGTGCTCTGGAGTCCCCCTGCTACTGCAATCTTCTGTGTGGTGGAGGCTTTATGCTTATAAGTTCTTATGTTCTTAATTATAATTAGGGTACACACATAGTGTTCTCAGTTTGAACTATGTTTGAGATGTACCTACCTACTAATCAAATACATATTTTTTATTATCGGTGGGTAAACGACTCGGTGCAGCAAACGTGTTAATGACCAGGAATCCTAAATTATACGAGACCGGTTTTGAAAGGCCAAAACATGACCCGGAATTAATTCTACATATTCTAGAAGGCTATACATATTAAGGTTTAAACTCGCCAACCTCAGGTTGTAGGTATAACCAAAGTGCAACTCAAGAATCACAAGTATGTTGCTGGCCTTTAAGGTAGTAGGAAAAGGGGGAAAAGGGGGCGGGGGAGTGAGGGAGGGAGAGGGAGAAGGGGGGGAGAGGGAAGGGTTAGGGCCTCCGGTAACCTCACTCACTCGGCGAAAAGCAGTGCATTGCTTCACTGCCGGTTTTCTGTGAGGCCGTGGTATCACTCCGGTCGAGCCAGCCCATACGTGCCGAGGCATGGCTCTCCCACGATCTAGGTTTTGTGAGGTTATAAACTACATATTATGTAACATCACGCTACGGCCCGTAGGAGCAGTGATCATAATCGCGGGTCAAGCTGGGAAGCAAAGCTAGGCTAAAAATTGCATATTGCGATACAACAGTGACATTAATTTACCTGTCTGTTCTAGAAATCGTCAAGAGGCAAACAGCAATGAATGAAACTCCATCGAAGGCAGAGACAAATCTATTTCAAAGTTTTTTTTTGATGACACAAATTAGATACTTGACAAACAGAGAAAAATAAAGCTGTTTTGTCTTTACCAATTTATAAATGTGTAAATTCTATGGTTTGTTGTGAATACTTAATTATATAGTCGAGTAATTATGGTACCCGCATATCGAATAAACCTACTTAGGAAAGTAATGTACAAAGTTTGATAAACTAACAATACGAAACTATACGATTCTTGAAGCGGAATGAGTCGACTTTCCTTACTAGGGATAAGTTGCGGAAGAGTTATAGAGCGCGGTTCAAAGTTCGCAGGCGGTATCTAGCGAATCTACACAGACGGGCATTGTTGGCGCAACGCAACGATTTCTCCGCGTTGCGGTCGGGCCAAACGCGCACAATGCTCCAATATTATTGTTGTGCCAATGGGAATATCAACGAATAACTGTATCCGTAAACATTATAACCGCAACTTACACAATCCTAACTACCATTATAAATACGAATGTGAATTTGTTTGTTTGTTACGCTTTCACGCCGTTAATACTCAACCGATCGTTATGGAATTTTGCATACACGTTGTCAGGTAGTACAGAAAAGGACATAGAGTGGACACTGAAGGATAGATACCCAAGGCCGTCTTTGGGTAGGCCGGGGCCCCTGGGCACACAAGAACTTGGGGCCCCATTGGAAAGTTCAAAGCAGTAAATGACAAGAAAAACAGTTTTATTGTGATGATGATTTTTTTATTAATTTATTAACTATGGTTAATAGATAATAAATATATAGACAATGGAAATATATTTTAATACTTATTGTTATTAACAAAAGCTTTTTTGTGTAGCTGTTTTTTTTTAATGCGCATATATTTTAATGTGTCAATTATGTTGTTGTTGTAAATCTTTTCTTTGCTATTTAACTACACAGACTCATCTCTCAGATCTTTTAAAAAAAGGTGATGCGTGTGCAGCGATACTTGCTTTTTGTGATTTTATGTTATGCTTTGGGGGCCCACCTGAGGTTGGGGGCCCCGGGCATGTGCCCCGCGTGCTCTTATGATAAAGACGGTACTGTAGGTACCTGAATTGACTGACCAAATCGAGTTAAAGCGAGTGATTCCGCGCCAAACCATATGGGTCATTCATACATATGGGTACAAGTTACAACACACTGGCATTAGTCTACAAGGAAGGGAACTCATGTATCCAATTGCAGAGAAAGGTTATCGCTACATTTGTATTCTAAATTGTTAATTCCAATATAAGGGGGATGTGGTTGATTAATCATTTCCGTTGTTAGTATTTAAATAAGGTTTTGTAGTTCCATGTTGGTTTTACCGTAAATAACTGCTATCGGCTTTACCTACTTCCTGTCAAATAAGTGTTAAACGGTAAATTTGCAATACCTGTTGTTTGTGTTTATAAAAACTAGAGATCGCCTGGTTCTAAATTCGAGAAGGTACCAATAATTCATTAAATTTTAAATGACTTGTTTTTAGGGTTCCGTACCTCGAAAGGAAAAAACGGACCCACTTTGTTGTCCGTCCGTCCGTGGGTCTGTCTGTCTGTCAAGACCCTTTTTCTCAGGAACGCGTGGAGATATCAAGCTGGAATTTATATCAAATACTAAAGTCTACTGCCCCTTGGAGCTGTGAAAAAATCAAACTTCTAAGCCAACGCAATCAAAAGACACAGCCGTTTATGCCGCAAATTTTCGACACTAGCAAGGGAATCAAAACCTACAGGGTACTTCCCGTGAACTCAGAATCTTGAAATTTGGTACGAAGCAACGTCTTATAGCACAGATAAAGGAAAAATTGCGAAAACCGTAAATTTTTAGTTACATCATATAATAAAAATATTTTACGGAACCCTCGGCACAGATAAGATAATGGTTACTTCCCTCGGTGTGCGAGTCCGACTCGCACTTGGCCGGTTTTATTTCTTTTACCTTAGTATGTGTAACATAAATGAAGCTATTTATTTCAAGTATAAGTTGAACAGTGATTTGTATTTGAATTTATAGACTTGCCGTACCATGGCAGGTCAACATTATATGTATAATATACCAACCTTGAGTTGTAGGATTTTGTCTTCGTTTTTACATCATTTATAACACATTGCATAAAAATTTTAGTCTCATGCGCGAAAGCTTAAAAAGGGGGTTACGTACCTATTAATATATGTATTTTACCTAAAAATTAAAAAAGATATACTTAATTTTTACATAATACTTTTTTTGGTTAATGTGAATAATATTTACTTCACATTGTAGCAATATTCTACCCCTCATGTAAGTTTATATGGTTTCCTTTTAATTATCCTTTTGCCTTTGCCTTTTAACCTTTTGGTTGGAGTCACTGCAAAAGAAAACTTATATACAATAAAAGCAGTACAGCAATCGTTACAAATGTGGTAAACAAGACTTATCTCACAAGCGTGTCAACAGAATCTAGCGCACCATTTTCCATGAATTTAGCATTGGTTTTCAACCCCAGCACTCCTACCAAATATATAGGGAACTCGGCGACAAGCATTGTAAATGCAAAAACTTCGGAGATACTGTACTATTGATACTGTCTGTTTCATTTCACGAAACGACGATTATACCACAGAACACACAATTTATAGTATTTACTTGCTAGTTGTCATTAGCGATCCTTTCTTTTTAACGTGTGGAAACCCCCACGGGCCATCACCTCTCGAGTCTATTGCAAGATTTGTAAGGGGAATCGGGTCGCCGAGAACCTCGGCAGACTGTAGCCCGAAACATTAGGCAGCAGCATGTCGCACCATCGTCTCAGGCATGCTAGTGTGCTGGCGGAATCCCACGCACTCTCATTTTAGACTACGGACTCCGCAGTTTTGGCATGCAGACGTTGGCTCCCGACCTTTACGACACAGGTTCATTCCAAAACAGCCATGGCTGGTCAGCACCTGCGTCAGCCCATCGGCGAGACTGCCATGCTGCCTCTTCAGCCAATCCTCCATGAAGGGTCTTACCGCCGCAGTTGTGGTGGGCCTTGGTGTTAATGACCCTTAACGAGAGAAATATCTCATTAATTATCTTTTTTTCAGTTGAGACCGTTATAATATTAAATATTGTTACCTAAATAAATTTACAATAGTTAATATGTAGGTACGCTGATGAATTATGATCAGCGTCCCCTTCAATCTTTTGTCTTAGACAAAAGATTTAAGGGGACGCTTCAAGCAGATTCGTATAATAGGTATATAATACTCCTGACCTTTTCTCAATATATTTTTCGAGGGACAAAACAACTAAAACACATTTTATTTTGGCAATAAGAATTATATTTTCATAAATATATTATTTTCAAGGTTATTTTGTTTTGTTTTTTAATCGAATTTGGCTGACTTAAGTTTGAAACTCATCCTTTTTTCTTAATATAGGTATGTATTTCATAGAGTTAGCCTACCTGCGTTATTTCATATACATGGAGGTTATCATCTACTGTCCCGACCGGTTCATCAGTCACGAAATAAATAGTCAAAATAACTAAAAACAAGCATTACTTATATTTTTTTACTTTTTAGCTACATCATTAAAAAGTTTTTTTCTACTATTTATGTATATCCATATCAGTTGAGTAATGTTTTAGACAGTAGTCTAATATTTTTTCGCCAAGGTTTTATATTTCTTTTTAAATTTGTTTAAAATTTGAAACTATCTACATTCATAAATCTTCATGTTTGTCCGAAATGGGAACACTATACGTAAATGACACTATCGTCACAGTATAATATATACATATACTGTGCTATCGTTCACTATAGTCCAACTCGAATATTACCGTACCCAAAAAGCAGTCACTTTTGAAAGGAATAATTTTATAGCCGTCGTTTTAACATCAGGAATCGTCTAAATTGATGCAATATGTTACTTGCGTAGAAAGTCTGAAGCGAGATCTGTAACAAGAACGGTACCTACGTTCGTTGGCCACATTGTTTTCCCCGCAACAATATATTGTGAAATTGAAATAATAAATACCAGTACCATTGTGTTCAACAATACGCCGGATAATTACCCGCCATGCAAACGTCGAATGTACTATTTTGTTAAACAGAGTGTAAAAGGCTTTGTGCCTGCTTAATGTTTAAGAAGTCATTAAAGGTTTGTTTTTAATGGGATTCTTTGTTTTTATAGCGTTAGGGTCTGATTTGGATGTGATAGATTCTCTGAAAGTGTCTAAGCGTACGGGTAGGTAGACTCGATATTTTTCTTACAACAAATTGTCTCCAAAGATAAAATTACTACATACACCGAGATGAATAAATAGCAAACTATTTCTCATTTTTCAAAACACTTCATAGATATTTTATAAAAGATGTGGTGGGTTTTGTGAATTTAAGCGTAATCACAAGAAATATGATTCTCTTTGGAATCTATTAACAGAAACCATGATTTATTTGAATGGCAGCATTAACACAAGAAAAAAGTAAACTTGTCCTGGGCTCATCTATGGGCTCATCACGATACAATCTAACGTTCTTGATATTATCTGAAGAAGAAAAAGCAATTTCTAGACATAATTTCTTTATAATAGAAACCTTTTTGTTACGCTAACTTTACGCATGGGTAAAATAATGATTTTGCTTTACTTATTTCCGAGTATTCAAATTATGTATTCATTTAGGTCTTGTATTAGTCTGTGAGTACATACACTGCTCGTTCTAAAAGAATAATTCCAGGTTCTACTTTAGATTTTGCAGTGATATCGCCTACTGCTAAATTTTAATTGAAAAGTGGAAAGTAGCAAAATAGTATTTTGACATAATGCGATCAACAGAAACTTTGTTCCCTATCAATGTGCCCGGTTGGCTTATATCTCGCGAACTGACGCAGCTATGGTCAATTTCTGTTATTCACAAGAAAAATATTAAAGCACAATAACTGGCAAATAACTTGAATATAGACATCTCTTAAGCATTATGTGCTTAGGATGTAATTAATACTCACTATCATATGATCATTTTGTGACATTATCGTGCATTTACATCAAAAAATGCCGTGTACGTCGGTGAGTCGGTGTATTCCAACCAATTCACCGACTGTTTACTATTTACATTACAGTTCCGCTTCTATAGAGTCGTAATATGATGTTATACAGCATATAATCGATCGATTAAACATATCGAACTTGCAATACTAATAATAATAACTGATGCAGAAGGCAGCTCTCCTCGACACGGCCCGTATGGTGAGAAGGTTCCTATCTTTGGAGCCCTAACAACCGGTGTCTAGGTCCCTGTACCCGATGTCGGTGGTCTACTATTTTTTTTTATTTTTAATATATGTTTTGTTTTGTACATATTTAAATGTAATTTATAAGTTTTAAGATTAAAAAAGAATTAAATTCACACATCTCACACACGGCCGTCTGATCCCAAATTAGGCAGTCTGTACTATTGTAACCAGACTGCTGATAAACATACTTATATATTTCTAAATACATACATATTATAGATCCTATATATTATATATGCCTCGGATCCAGCTTAACGGTAGTATTTGCATTGACATAATAAGTTCTAGTATGACTTTCTTAGATACACAAAAAATATTTTGCTTAGTACGATAGGTTACTAAGAATATTAGTAATGTGTGACCCGTGTTACTAGTAATTTAAAAAAGACTTGACATCAGCAGATCAGCGCGTTCAAACAAAGAAGTCTATTACCATTTTTATAATATCATTGGTGCAAGGCATAAGTTATGATAAGCAAAATTTATTATCAGGAGCACAGAACAGAGAGTAAGATTTTCTCAGTTCTGTGATCGGGAGCCTCGGATCCAGTGTAACGGTAGTATTTGCATTGATATTTAAATTATGAGACTTACGCCATTATATATTTAGTCCTCATAGTATGACATTTTAGATTTACAATGCGTATTGTCTAATCTTTAAGTATGTACATTATTTTGGCTTGCTGGCAGCGACAACGACAACGGATAGAAACAAGATGTATAGAAAAGTTGACGATTCTTATTGCAGACGTAAAGTGAAAAATGACACTAAGTATAAAACTCATACAGACCCCATGAATTGAATATAAAAGTTAAAGGTTTAAGCTATATAAAATGCTTTAAGCAGAAAATATTCATGGTATTCAAAGATATTTTAATCGGTGTTTTTGTAGCTTAGTATAATGCCTCCATGGTTAGAATGACTCAGCGCAATGTCATCCGGCTTTTGTAGCAGTAGTCAAATTGAACAACAATTTTGGAGATAAACATAAAATACTAAACATGTAATATATTATATTTTGTTAGAGAATGCTTCTCTATTTTTAGACATTTTGTTAATTTCAAATGGTAGGTCATCATGTAATGAACAGTGGAATCAGGAAAACTATTGTAAATAAAGGCTAAAATGTTTTTATCGATATCTGTTAAAGACAATTCAACATTACTTTCATCACTAAGCAACAAGTCTCCCTAGAATTATCCAAGATTCTAGTCAAATCATTCTAATGATCAACGATTCCAATTTAATGTTAAACAATTCAAAATAAACTCCAAAAACTCTAAATCATTAACGATTAGTCTCCAATCACATTTTCAGATTTTCATTTGACGACTTGTTTCGCGAAGAGTTCGGTTTACATATTGTCAATTTCAAAAAGTTGACGAAGGCTTGACGGATTAAACACTTATTTAGTGCCTTATTTAGTGATAATATAAAGAAAAACGACGAGTTTGCTTTCCAGTGCCTTCATTATTGGAAAGCAGTTTAGGTTACGTAGTAACTACTTAGTAATCTGTGGTTTAGGTCGCGTCGTAGCCTTTGTCGCAGCCAACGGTTAGATAGGTAGATAGATAGATGTACTATTTATTGTACACAGAGCAGATTACAATATTTTCTTATATATAACTTACTAGCTAATACTATGTACAATTGGCGACCTTATCGCGTGTTTGCGATCTCTTCCAGGTTCTGTTTAATTAAGAGTAAATCGTTTAAAAACCAGTTTTTATAAACCTAATAGAACATTATATCGTGAGCCGTAGTATATGTGCAAAATCTTACAAAGCTTATTCTTATACAGAGTGCCTAAATGGTCTAAGACTTGACCCATGACATGACGGAATTCTCTGCTTGGTTTTTGGCAAGGTGTCAATGTTCCTCTAACTAAAGTTTAGCACTGAGGCGCCGGCACATGATTTTTAACTATTAGTTTTTTAGTTGGTTTAAAAGAGCGCATTAGACGTGAAAAAAGACGTGCTATTTTATCTGTGATTACTTTAGAGCAAGTTTTGAAATGAAATTAATTATCAAAGTTATGTCCGTAATAGAGAAAACCTAGCATAGTTTAAGAGACAATGGTCCCGATTCTATTGTACACTCGACTAAACTAAAACCTGACTTAATTTCTTCATATGAAATCAACCTTGTTTTCTTCGCAACAAGGTCTATTTGTTACTGGCATCTATTTCTCAGCGCCACTAAATTTCAGTAAAACCTGTCAACGTATAGTCAACTTTATTTCCACGCAGCGAGAGTCCCCATTTATTCAAATGCCGTACAATTGCCGTATAAAAACTTGTTCAAAACGAACTAAGATGACGTTATTTTAATCTGCACCTACGAAGACGCTTACTAAAAACACAGAGCAAAAGAGATGGCATTTAACGGATTGCGGCTCTCGCTACGTGGTATTAAAGTTTATTTAAGCGTGTCAGACTTTAGTCGACAAATAAATTGCTTATTTCGATAGCGACATATGTTACCTACTTGTTTAAATTTGAAATAAGACCTTGTTTCAAAGTTAACAAGGTTTACATTTTGTATGAAGAAAATTTAGTCAATTATAGTCAAGTGAGTAAATACAACAGAATCGACACCAATGTTCAAATTTTTGAATATGCTACAATATTATGTAACTTTTTAGAACTTAAGGGTAAAATTCTGTAAACACCTACTGTGTCTATTATGTTTCACTGTTGTAACACTTTTGAATCAATAAATAATAATAATAATGAGGCAGTTCTTCTCGACACGACCCATATAGTGAGCAGGTTCCTGTCTTTAGGGCCATAGCCACCGGTATCTTGGTCCCTGTACCCGATGTCGTATATATTTTTATGTACATATTTAATGAATAAAGAGAGTAATAATTACCATTATTATTAGTACTATTATATAGGTTTATTATAATAGTTCATTTAGTATCATGGTCATTTCTAAGTAGCGATGTTTAACCTGTAATATTAGTTCTTTTTACCTGTTGTTACATAGTACATACCTATTTACAAGTTGCCTCCACGGTCAATGTCAAATGTAATCATTCAGTACTTAAATATCTTTGCGAATAATTAACATGTAATAATATACATATTGTGTACAATTTAAACCATGAAATGTGTAAGTTTGAATACCCTATATGACTGTAGGTTTTAAAGAAAACAAAGTTTTACTGCTGTTGTTGACTTACACTAGACAAATGACGATGTTATGGCGCAAGCACAAAAAGCTTTACCTGACATTATCAGATAATGTTTTACAGTTTTTTGAAGTGAAAACTTCTTTAGGCACGTTTGTGCACTTTTGCTATGGGGAAAAACTCGTGACCGTCACGCTAATAATACATAAATAAATCCACTAGAGGGCGCTAATCTAAACATTGAGTCCTATCAGCTCCTTATTAATTAATGTCACAAACCTGCTAATGTGACGTTTTAAGTTCGTCGTTTCCTTCATTCAGGAAATGCAGTCGTCACTCCATTTCTTTCTGGCAGATTTTCTCTACAGATTTAGTTTCGACTAGCAGTTCCCGAGCGGCTTCGCTCGCGTGTAGACATTTATATATTTTGCGCGGAACCCTAATTCTTTTCCCAAAATAAAAGTAGCTTAAGTTACTCCTTATAACACCAGCTATCTGCCAGTCCCGTGAAAATCGGTTTACCGTCCCGGAAATAAGCCGGAACAAACAGATAGGTAAAAATTAAAAAAACTGATTTTTAGGCATAGGTATCGTTCAAATAACAGTATGAGCTTAAAAATACTATTATTTTAACATTACAAACAGACACTTCAATTTTATTTATTTGTATTGATGATTATGTATATCATGTAGTATATTATATAAAGGCTTATTTAGGTCACACATTCGCTTAGTATTTTATCTTATCACTTTTAAATACACACCTGCCACAGACATCTCTGCATCACCTAAAGGCTGACTCGTAGAAAATGCCTAAGGCATTAAGTCCGCTTCATGCAATGTATTTGCAGGAAGTTTAAATAAATAAATAAATACCGCAAGTGATATACATATATGGCCAACGGCCAGTGGCTTTGAGAGCAAAAAGTTGTTTATGTTGTATATGATACATACCCATGCTGCTTTGGTAGCTGTGACGTCACTTATGGAAAACCAATTACCTTGAACGTATTAGGTACGGAGATGTTGTTCTATCAGCAGAGGTGTTGGAAATATATGGCAGGCACCTTTTTTATTGTGATTGATTTTGAGGTTTCGCTACGGTTTTTATGTGGTTACTGAAGTGAGGCTCATGGTTGCACGTTTGTGGTGAAAATTGTTTAGTTTTCGTGGTGGGCGTTCGTGCGATAAGTTTTTTGATAGCTTTATAATGAGACTGCTTTCAGAGAAAGTTGGTATTTATTTAATTATTTTTCTTTACTTTGCCTTAGCGAAAGGAAGTAAATAGTACTTAGTAAGTATCCGTACCTAATATATTCTTTATTTCGCTCGCGTGTACATATTTATGTATATTGCGTGGCACCCTAAATTCTTTTTCCAAAATAAAAGTAGCCTAAGTTACTCCTTAAAACACCAGCTATCTGCCAGTGAAAGTCCCGTGGAAATCTGCTCACCCGTTCCGGAAATTAGCCGGAACAAACAAACAGACAGACAAAAGCTTTAAAAACTGATTTTTAGGCATAGTAGTATCGTGCAAATAACTGTATGAGCTTAAAAAAACGATTTTAGTACGTCACCGCGGGCTGAGACGAACTGAATTAGTATTTCCAGATAGACACGCGTAAATACTGCTTTGATACGTCACGATGACGTACCGCAGGTCAATCATTTTATTATTAGGCGCCGATTCAAAATTGGTTTACATAAAATCTGGTTTATGTAAATAGCTCAATACCTGAGTATTAAAAGGTTAATTTTATTTTTTGCTTTTGCTTCTTTTTGTGAAAAAAAAAATATTTTGAAATTCGTCCCAATATGCCGAATTTATTTTGGGACGAACTGACGAACCACTCAAAATATACTTCTAAGACTGGTTTACAAGTTTGTTACAAATTAACTTAATAAAAATGTGTTAAAAAACTAAAGTGTACTTTTAAAACCTTCAAGGGTGCTTTTTATAGGCTATTTTAAATCACGTATTTATACGGGAATTAACGCGATCACGAAATAAGTATTACATACCTCTGAATTGCCTGACGTTTCGACCAGTTTGCACTGGCCGTGGTCACAGGCTGACTGGATTAGTGGTGCACACCCTTCGTCCCTATTTCGTGATCACGTTAATTCACGGGAATTAACGTGATCAATAAATATATAATTATATCATGGAACGTGAAAGTTTTCAAGAACGTCAAGATTTTTATTAGCAAATGCAATTCTTTCTTCAAAGCATACCGATGGCGATCGTAGTCAAATTGTAACGTCCCAAAACTCAGCATGACGTGTTGTTTTATATCCAATGTCATTTAATTCATGAAGTGTGTCAGGGCATGGAGGATACTGTTTATGGAACGGCACCGCATATGGATTTTGACAATGTTTGTCCTTACTTTGCCTGACCTGGTTGCGAAGTCCATTGAAAGACTTTCATGGAAGTCAAGACAACCTGCGTTCCGGCAGGAGATTCTCAGACAGTAGGATAAACAATGTATTAGGTAGCGAAAGATTGTCTCACCCTTGCCAAGATCAGAGTTTTACAGGTTGGTGACATATCAAGGATGAACCAAGTGTAAATTACTTTATCAAGCAATCGACCGTTAAAAAATGCAAGTTTGTACGGAAATTGGAAATCCCAATCGGAATTGTCCGATTTTTATCTACAAGTCACAAGATTTCTTACAATTTGATTTATAGTTTCGTATAATTTCCACCAAATTCAAAATCTTTATTCCATAAAATCAGTTCGAAATCATCAATTTAAAAAAGAATTAGGTATAATTAAAAATTATAGGTCAACACACACAGAGTCACCGCAACAATAGGTTGCTTTGTCAAATGTAAAATTAAAATATTATAAGAAATGATAACGGATAATACCGTATCTGCTTGTGTCGATTTAAAACCGCCCGTTTGCAAATTGATGAGCATTATGAGAAGAAATCGGGCAAAACAAACCGTGGTCGTATCTGATACTTGCAAGTTGTTGATTGACAATACAAATTGTAATTTTAAAATAATGTCATAGAATTATATGATTTGTACGTCGCTAAATAACCATCAACAAAGTGTAAGTTAAAATTGACTGTTGACGTACTAGTTATTCTGAACAGGTCCGGTAGATGGCGTTACACGTTAATTACGTTTTGTACAGTTCCGTCCTGTATACGGCCACAAGGGTTTGCATGTAGCTGAAATGCGAATGTTGAAATGAGTGTGCTGTGTATAAAAACTTAGTATACTACGGAAGTTGTGTATCTAGAATCGACAAGGTGAGAATTTCATTCAATGAGGGAGCCTGAAAGTAAGGCCAGTGGAAGGGTTGGCAGATGATAAATATTATTACGGTTTAGACGTAAAAATTACCTTTCCATTCATAAACTTTTAAAGTTATTGCAATCCTCATAAAATTAAAAACTGATCGATAACATTCAATAATGCCGTATCATAAATATTAACATTGCTATTAAAAAGATTTATAATAGCGACGAATCCGGTCTTGGAAGTTCGATGGCGCCTGTTACCATCTATTTAGCTATTATAATTGGAATACATTTACATAATTATTTATCTATACTCCACAAGATGTCATTAGATCAAATTATGATATTCTGTGATTCACACCGATTATATTTTGTGTGTGAACGCGTGTTGACGCTAAAGAAAATACTTTCACTTCAGATTATGTTTCTGTAGACTTATGGGACTTTGACGTATAAGTATTATTGGATAGTAGCTGCGCCCCCGCGGTTTCACCAGTTTCAATCCCGATGCTGTGGGAATATCGGGGTTAAAAGTAGCCTATGTGTTAATCCAGGTCTCCAGCTATCTACATACATAATCGGTTTAGTAGTTTTTTACCTGAAAAAGGAATAAACTTCCATACATCCTTACAAACTTTCATTAATAATTTGAGTGGGATTATAATGGCTCAACAAATTATAGTTTAAAAACTAACAAACACGCTTTTATAGAAAATTCAACTAAAAAAAATAAAAAATTTAATCGAATTTGCATTGTCATCGGTCTTTGACACGTGTGCAAAATTTGAATGGAATCTGGCCGTTTAAAGTGGGTCTAAATCGCGCCCAAAAAAGTCGGTTACAAACATACAAGTGAAGCTGATATAAAGCGTGTAAAAATACGTTCGTACGAGTGCCTCTGTTATTTAAATGCCGTAATACTCTAATAATTTATATGTTTGCTATGTAATGGAAACGTAGGTTTAGAAATAGTGTAGAGCGGCTAGATTATGGCTAAGACGTCGGATGGTATGGTATTGTATTTGAGAGGTTACGGGTTCAAATCCAACTCGGTGCAATGCTGATTTAAACCTCATTTTTATGGATTTCTCAATACAAGTATTTCGATTCGATTATTAAAAAAACATCCCTAAAACTTTATAATGTTTTCCATGTTACAATGCAGTTTTGACAATATAATTATAATGAACGATAATAATTTCTGATTATTACTGTAAAATAAAACCAATAACAACATTGAAGAAAATCTCCACCACTATAATAGCCCTAATTAATAATAAAGCCTAATTAAAAAAAGTCTTCAAATTAATTTTAAGTATTATGATAAGACTGGGGACTGAAACCAATGCCTTTCGTGGGAATAGTGCCCATCCATACTCTTCTCTGGACCTAAATTACCAAGTACAATTCAAACCTCTTTGCCAATCCTTTCGAATATTTACTAACTTTTTAAGGTTCCGGAATTTTATGTTTCGCTCTTGATTTGAACTGCATAAACCGCGATAAAGGTTGTGAATTTGTTAATATGGAACTTTAGTAACCAAAAAATAAGTATTTTAAGAAACCAATAACAAAATAATCAATGTGTACATACACACATTGAAAAAAATTACCACATTTAATATTACCTAACATTAAGAAATATTTAGAAATAATAATTATGACATAAATATAAACGAAATACACATTTCTATTTTTAAGATATCAAACCAGTCGAAGAAATAATTAAAATTAGAAACTATATGCGTATAAACTTTTTTAAGCAATCAGAAATAATATCAGTGACGATTGCGTATACGTTACTTCAAAGACGTTATGTGTTTAATGCTTCAAGAAACTGGTTTCAGAAATATGTTGAGAAGCCGTTTATTGATTTGTAGGTAATTGCAAAGATCGTGATTTGCTTCATAATATGACTGTGTGAATCAATGGGCTTAAACTAAAATTAGGTATGTATAAGATTCAACATGTGATATTCTAATTTTGCTTTTTTGATTTATAAAATTTATGTAATGTCGTTGCATTGTTAGGTTTGAAGAAAATATCGCACAGGAAACCTGTCATAGAGCCTCTTGAAAACGCTTAAAGCAATTTGAAGGCTAACAACCATGACATAATAATTCTTAACCATTTTGAACTGGAGTTTTATAAAACTAGATTTGCTTTATTTAAGTAGTACGGCAATTTATTTAAGTATAATTTGGGATTTCTGTAATAGTAAGCACATATTGAAATGTATTTAAAGAAATTATACACGTTATTGATGAAATACATATATTATATTATTTAGATACTTATTTATTTAAATTTTATAAAAATGAAATAAAATATTTCGTATAATTTTATTTTATATACATTTTTTTCTATTATTTACATACTTTATTAAGGCTACCATCTTAACAAAATGCGTTTTAGAGAAATGTGATAAAAAATTAAGTATTTTAAGAAAAAAAACTACTTTAGATTACCGAAATATCTCCTAATTATATATTAAACGTACCAGGATTGACTAGGTAATATTATTTGCTTAAAGCATGCATTTAATCCCAACTATTTCATGTAAAATATTACTATTTATATAGTATTAATAAAGCAATCTTTTGTCATCCCTGGACCTGAGCCTAAACAGGCTCCACAGATAAGGCAGCGTTTGTAAATTGTATCAAGTTGTTGCCATGGTAGAAGAATAACATCTAAAAATAGTTGGGTAGCAACAAACCAGATTTATGGTCGCTTCCCACTGTGCTAGTAACTTGTTTTATACTGTTTTATAGCTTAACTGTACGTGTTTACAGTGTAAGTTCTATTGGCGGTCTGTGTCTACTACTCGAGTTAATGGTGAACCTTATAGACGCCGACGATGTAATAAGACGGTGATGATGTTGGTTTGGGCAGTCCGTGTATGTCCTGCTAAGTCTTGTTATGATTACTTTCATGTATTAAAACTATGAAATGATATGTAATATGAATTATATTATGCATGAACTACTTCCATTATAGTGAATAGTACGTTGCCCTAATAAAGTCTCATCATTTCTTTTTATATCTAGGTTTTTAAAAAATTAACAGATATTGCTAAAAATTATAAAAACACTTATATTCACTGCGCAATATCCTTGTATTTTTAAACGGTATTATTTAGCTTTACCTGTTAATTTTTTGTTTGGGTCACATTTAGTAGTTGAAATTTTACTCTCTTCCTGTTGACAGATTGATCTGATATTTGGTACACATCTTTGGTTCAGATGACAATACAATTTAATATATTCAATGTCATTGTTAATTCAAGATGGCCGCAGCTACAAAATGGCGGATTACATATTTTTGTACCACCTCCTCAATATGGGTATCAAATGAATGGGCTTGACTAGTAGAATATTACACACTACGACAAATTTCTAAAAACTAAAAAGTTGACAATAAAATAAGTAAATTTTTTTTTTAAGTTAAACGGTTTATTGAAAATAAAAATAATAATGATATAGATAATGTACTAAAAGCTAAAAAATAATTCGGTAGGACCTAGGTACCAACCATCACACCACTCTCAAACAAATTAAAAATTAAATCGACCGTTCGATCGTTTGCCGAAAGATACACGATACACGATATACAAATATGAACTAGGTACCTATTTTACTCAATGTTTACTTCACTGATTCACTATGTACATGTACTATGATTCACATTGTGAGTGCAATGCCAGTACACAGTGAATTGATTCTCATTTTAGAGAAATCATGGGATAACGGATGACCCAGTCTACAACAGCCTAGAATTTACTTTTATACCTAGCTATACAACATAAAATCGAGAGCTATATACATTGACATGTCCACATTGTTGATCCACTGTTCCTTAAATGTGTTGTTGTGTTTATTTTTTAATTCATTAGTAGGGTTAATGAATTAAAAAATAAACACAACAAAACATTGAACAAATGCATCTAATTGCTTTTTGTGAAACGATTCTTAGTTTCTGTTGTCCCTTTTGATAGGCTGGTAAGTGATGTGATATTTATGTTTGGAGAAAATATTTTTAGGTAAAATTAAATATAATTTCTTGTAAATGTCGAGGGCATCGTAAGTTTTTAGTGACAGATTTCAAAGCACATTTTTAGTGACTCAATCAAAAATGATTGTTTACATCGGCTGATTACAAATGATTCGTTTTAACGTTGCGCCATTCACTGCGGCCACCAACACAGCATCTCATATTGCACCGGTCGGCGAAATTCCTGGAAAATTTTACTTGATTATAGAATTACATTGGGTGTCGTCAGTATTTTTTTTTTAAGATCGACCGTGTTTTCGTCTTGTCATGAAGAGGTTCTTTATCAATATATAAATTTAAATATCCTTACTAATATTATAAATGCGCAAGTAACTCTGTCTGTCTGTCTGTCTGTCGCCCTTTCACGCTAAAAGTACTGAACCGATTTAAATGAAATTTGGTACACAGATAGTCTAGAGCCTGAGAAAGGACATAGGCTACTTTTTAAGTGGTGTAAGGGGTTGAAAAGTGGGGATGAAAAGTTGTATGGAAGTATCGTCATATTTAGAGCTAGAAGCTTTAAACTTATTTTTTAGGCTGTTGATTCGATATAAATACACTATTCCACGCGGACGAAGTCGCGGGCACAGCTAGTATATATATATATATATATGTGTGTACTAGCTACCCGGACACGCGTTGCTGTGGTAGATAGGTAATTCGCAATAAAATAAAAAAAAATAAAAAGCCTATCCTATCTTTCAAGTTGGACCCAACTGCACACATTGCGCAAAATTGCATTACAATCGCTTCATTGGAGTTCATCGTGAACAAACAGCGTGACACGAAATATTTATATATGTAAATAGACGTATATAATTTAAGCTGTACATATTTTTTGAAAATTTGAAGTATTGTGTTGTTATTTGTTAGCCTAATTTTGAGAAAGGTCATATATTGTTCATATTATTTTACAACGCTATGATTCCTACTGCGGAAACTGCGGAGCACTACCAATTCTTTTGTAAAAACTAAGAGTGGTAGGTAATTATTCATTCTTACATCGTATCACACGAACTAAACTAATTTCAATGATATCGATCACATTCGGTGAGATGTATTACATACTAGCAGCGCCCCGCGATTTCACCCGCGTAGGTCCCGATCCCATTTGAATATCGGGATAAAAAGTAGCCTCTTTGTTAATCCAGGTCTCCAGCTGTCTACATACCAAGTTTCATCGTAATCGGTTCAGTAGTTTTGTCGTGAAAGAGTAACAAACATCCATTCATCCATCCAAACTTTCACATTTATAATATTAGTGGGATGTCCTTGGGATAAGGTTAGCAACTATTAGCAATGCACAAATGACACCTCAAGTGTAAATAGGCATCGGTAACTGTTTACCACTCTGTGCTGATTGTTAATTGCAAAAACTGCAAAATGTTATGTAAACATTTCTGAACTAAACTTAAGTAGATTTTAGATCAATTTTGTTTTTTTTTATTGTGTAATAGACTAGGCGTTTGTCTTCCAACTCACTTCATGGAAAATGATGATGTAGACGAAGATTGCACACGCTTATCCAAGAGAAACCTATTCACTCTACTCTTGAACGTTCTAGAATTATAATTATGATTATTCTTATTACTATTAATATGAGTGTTGTTATCATTATTATCTCGGGTCGTTGATCCATCTGGTTTGTGACTTTACGTAAGGCCAATATTCAACAGATGCTGATATGATGATGACAAAAAATTTAACCAATTTTGTATTTCCTTTTTGCTCTAAACGAATGCAATATTTTTCATGATACTAATCCTATATGAAGTAATTTAAATTAAACTTGGTGACGTACCTGCGAAACTTAAAGGACATCTCAGAATCCCAGGGTAATAAAAGGACGACTAAGAGCTAACCCGAAATTATTAAATTCTTATTTAACTGGTTTGAGTCATTGGGGTTCGTCCTTGATCCTTCTTTACGGTAATAAAGTTTACCTTTTGGTTTTCTTCTGTCCTGTTAATAGGAATGTGGGTAACGAGCGGGCGGTAAATACTTCCTTTAGCGGTTAACAATTGTAACACCAAGAGTGACCAAGAGTTTAACATACTGAATTGAAGTAAAAAGTAGTCAATTAAGTACTAGCGACCCGCCCCAGCTTCGCACGGCTTTAGTGTGGTGAACAATTATCGTCATATGATTATACAAATTAACACAAAACAATATTAAACTATACGTATAAACCTCTTGAATCGCTCTATCCATTGGTGAAAACCGAATTAAAATCCGTTGTGAAGTAAAAATTTTTACTTATAATATCATTGCGTTGCGTAGTTTAAAAGATCTTCCCGTCCCGTCTTCCCGCTCTTCCCCTATTCCCACCTTAAAGGGCGGCAACGCACTTGTGACTCTCGAGTTACAGGTGCCCATGGGCGGCGGTAGCCATTTACCATCAGGTGACCCGTCTGCTCGTTTGCCCACTATACCATAAAAAAAAAAGATCTAAGCTTACAAACGGCGGAAGCGACTTTGTTTTATACTATGTAAAGATTACCTAGTTAGCAAAAAGTTCTTCTGAATGCATTATCTTTAACTGACGTGACATTAAAGCAGTTAAACTTAACGGCGTTTTAACTACATAGACTTATTGTAACAGTAGAAATAAAGTGACAAAAATGACTGGATAGAGAGATAGACTAGATAGAATGTTGCTTTTACTTTGCAAGAAAAATTTACGAATTAAAATTCCACAAATACTGGATATTATAGATCAAAATATCTAAGAAAATCAAGCTCTAACCCCAAAAAAGAATTGGGATAAATCCGAAAAAGTGTGTTTAATTTGTAGGTATTCGTATATTTTAACTAAGCGTAAATATTTTATGTCCATCACAAAGTGAGTTGCGTGACAGCAGAAAGCCGCCGGGCGGGCCAAGGAAATTTGAGCCCATCAGTCGCGTTCATTCGATTCATATTAACGTTGAAATAATGTAACAAATAAAAGGGAGGTCGTTGTCCCATCTCGACGAGACGCGGACGCATCACACTGCGCCCGGTGCTTGCACAAAAGAAATAGTTAATATTAGAGCCCGCTCCTCCAGTGTCATTAGCAGCCCTACAACGCAGTCATTCCACGCTCTTACTATTTGTCAGAGGCAAAAAGTGCCTTGTCCACAATAATTACGGGACCGGCTTTCGAGAGCGCTCATAATTCGTCATGTTCTGGTCGGCCGCGTCGTTTCTGAACGCATCCATAATTTGACGTTTCCCGCCAGCATAGCGGTCACGATAGAGCGCGGGAAAATGACACTTTTTTGTGTAATAGATAAAGAAATACATCCTAAACGCTTGGTCCTAGTGTCTTAACTATCTTCAATTATGAGACGTTTATCACAATAGGCTTAAGTTCATATATTCCATTAATAAAATAAATATTCAAACCTTTTTAAACTTTGTGTTATGCCAGTACTATTTTAAATGTTGAAGATGACAATGCATATTTAACCCTGTCTTATAGAGTACGTCGTACTAGTACGTGCTAGTAGGTAATTTTATAGATCGATCTCGTTGAACTTTACACGTGTTTGATGCGACGAGCGACCAACATAATACATTTGTGGTAGAAGTAGGAACCTTATGTCTTAAATAACATCATGAGGTCGAAAAGAATTAGGTGCAGATTAAAAAACAGTATTTTATAGATGTACAATGTAACCCATAATAAGTCACCTACACTCACAATGTTTTCGATAGTAATCCTAGATTTGAATTGAACATACTTGCACTCAAATTAGGTAGCTTTAATTTTATACTTAAAGCCAAATGTACATTAAAATCATAATCATCTGTTTTGTTGAGGAACGATATTGTGTACCACCGAATGAGTTAGAGTCACTTTTTGTCGTATTACTTTGAAAGGTTGCCTTTGGGCAAGGCAATTAATTATTTTTTCTATCATAACAAAATACTTTTACACTCTGGCCAGACTTAGTTGATGCGTTCACTAACATAGGCAATTAGTTTCTTTAAGAATATTTTTAGATACCTAATTTAAGAGGAACAGTGGACATAATCTATTATTTAAATGAAATACAAAGTTTTGTGTCGTATACGTATTAGTTAATCTATTTTAGAGTATCACAGTATAACAAATCGGTTAATATTGGTAAGTGAACCGCGGAGGAAAGCAGAGTTCGCCGACCGCGACGGTGCAGCAGTGGACTGATTGTCGACAGCGGCGCGCCGACACTCAACGATCAATTGATTGCTTAGTTTTATATAGAAATTGACACAGGGTACCTTGGTTTACGTTTACCTAATACTAAAGCGTGTTCCATTGTTTGTTAAAACGCTTTAAACAAAACAAAATCTTAATTCTCTTGTCACTTCTCTTCTTTCTAGATTGTTATATTCTGCAATGGTGGTCTTAGGCTTTGCTTTTAGTCATTAGATTATTTATTTACCGATTTCCGAGAACTTCTGTCATTGATAGTGTTGCCAGACGTGCCGTATCTCCCGAAGCATCCCGTATTTAAGACGTAATTTTGAAAAATGTTCCGCGGTTATTTCAATTTGTTCGATTTGAAGAAGATTCAGTACTCTGTCAGTTGTTGAGATGCATACTTAAATGCATGGGATTCGCGAGAAGATCGAACAAAAGACAAACTTTTTAAAAAGCGAGAGACTTAATGCGTGTATAAGTACTGACGCAAAGGAATCAATGAAATCTATAAGGCTATCTGTTACTGTTCTGTTAAGAAATGGAAGAAAGTCATGGAAGGGTTTGATAATTAAATTACATTTTTAAATCACAATTACACCGTAAGTATTCACAATTTCTGAGATTTGAGAGAAAGACCCTGAAACCGGCAAGAGACCTTTCAATCAATACAAATAAATAAAATTGAAGTGTCTGTTGGTAATGTCAAAATAATAGTTTTTTTTAGACTACTGTTATTTGTCTGTCTGTCTGTTTGTTCCGGCTAATCTCCGGAACGGTTTTACCGATTTCCACGGGACTTTCACTGGCAGATAGCTGGTGTTATAAGGAGTAACTTAGGCTACTTTTATTTTGGAAAAAGAATTAGGGTTCCGCGCAAAATATATAAATATGTACACGCGGGCGAAGCAGCGCGGGACTACTAGTAATGTAATAAAGTAGGCCGCACCAAGTCATGCTTTTCCTAATACACATACCGTCTTCCATAACATTGGTAACCTCATACCTGATATTAGGTATATGGTGATATATCCATGCGTCTATATTTCCATGTATCGTTACTCGTACCGCGCAAGCTCTCGACGTTTTTCCCCTCAATAAGTAATTTTGATGTTTGAGAGTAAACTACCTATAATGAATATTAGTTTACCTAAGGCTTAGGAATGAAATTAATATTCTATAATTTTAAATTTAAAAATGACAATTTTACTCTGCCGACTGTGCTCTGTGCTACCTTAGGCCTTTAGACCCACACTTAGGCGTTAAGATCCAGTTTACGTCCTGACTACATGTCAGTTTTGAATTTTTTTTAGACTCTACCTATTTTGAATATACTTGTAGTACACTAATATTGGACAAATTGGACTTGTGGCCGTAGATGCACTAATTATGTAAATATTTTTATTTATTTAAATTAGGAAAACCAACAGCTACAAAAACAATAGTGGGCAGTTTCATGAACAACATTAAGCCAATTATGTACAGGTTTTCACGAATTGCTGCATTGTAATTTAACAGAAGTTTTGGAACACTAATAACTAACACGAAACTCGATAAGCAATACAGAAGATAGGAAAAGAAAAATACATCACTACCTGTCTGAAAATAAAACCGGACAAGTGCGAGTCTGACTCGCGCACCGAGGGTTCCGTAAACAATCGCGGGAATCAAATCTCAAAGACTTTTGCCCATCTTTTTCGAAAGACAAACTTAACTTTGCGGTTGCGATGTATGACAAAGTCAACAATCCAACCGCATCATATAAGTTTGTAATCACAAAATCTATTTTTTATGTCGAATAACAACATAGTAACAACTTTCGGATTTTTTCTTTTATTTGTGCTATAAGACGTTGCTTCGTACCAAATTTCAAGATTCTGAGTTCACGGGAGTACCCTGTAGGTTTTGATTCCCTTGCGAGTGTCGAAAATTTGCGGAAATTTGCGGCATAAATAGCTGTATCTTTTGATTGCGTTGGCTTAGAAGTTTGATTTTTTCACAGCTCCAACAGTAGATCTGAGTATTTGATATAAATTCCAGCTTGATACCTCTACGCGTTTCTGAGAAAAAGGGTCTTGACAGACAGACAGACAGGCAGACGGACGGACGGACAACAAAGTGATTCTATAAGGGTTCCGTTTTATCCTTTCGAGGTACGGAACCCTAAAAACCGAGATGCATTAGTCTCCTGACATTGTTGCCATTCACTGTGTATGGATCGAACAAAAGTTCTTTGCACAATGCATTCAAGTCTTTACTTGCTCGAACCATAAATGTATTATTACTATAAACCATATTGTATCGAATTATAGAATGACTATAATTCGAGTGCGCTAAATGTACAAAAATAGGTGGATTGAACCTGATGCTTCTTGTCTCAAACACAGCACATTTTCATTACAATGATTACTGGCAAGTTATACGGTTCTAAGGATACATGTCCTTTGGACAGCTGGCCCTTGGCCTAGCCTAATAAGATTATGGATCACGGATCTCTAAAACGATATGTCTATTCTTAAAGTTTGCGTGGGACACTGTTTAGAGACATTATAGACTTAAGGCATCCATGTTATCTATAGTTACCGTTAAATCATATAATAATCTTTCTAATACGAATATAATAACCAGTGTAAAAGTATTTCTTCCACAAAGTTCTGTGGAGATCGTACGAGTCGCACGACATAATTCAAGCAGACAAATCATTTGTCATTGAGCTCTGTTCTAATGACATAGTTACCTCGTACAAATAACATAGTAGGTAGGTAACATACGGTGTATGTAGGTATATGAACATACGTCATGTTTTAATGTACAAAACTTTAATAATCGTATTTTTGTACTACGTAATACGTGTACGTGTTTGGCATCACCCAATACCCATGTTATGCAAATTACATTTTACATTAACAAAGTGACAGTGTTTTAGATATACTTTTGAAGTGAAAACTTCTTTAGCGGCGTTGTGCACTTTTTGGGATGGGTAAAAAATGTTAAACTAGCCTCAGGACACGGGACCCTGATCGAAAATTCGTAAGACGGAGCCGAGTTTCTTATATTTAAAAAAATAGCACATTCGAAATTCAAACATTTATGAGCGGCCAGGAGCGCAGAACTTCCAGTGTACCCTATGTATACATTTAGATATGTTATTACCTACTTTTTATTTTTAACCTAATTATATCTATACAGATGTGTGTGTGCATGTATATGCAAATAAATCGTGAAGTTATGTTTTCACTTCTGACGTACAGTCCTACGACTGACTGTTTTTTTTATTAACAACGACAAGGTAATTTGTTTTAGAGACAGAAAACTCACTGTTCGAACGTTATTTCAAAAAAGAATAACTGCCAACTGGTTAAAATTTGGTAGACAAGACTTGGATCATAATTATGTCATGTTTGTAGACATCCTTCCCTACCTATTGTTTGTGGTGGATAGATATACATTTATACGAGTACATTATGGGATATTGAAGATTATCAATACTAATGAATAGTTGTTATAGGTCTCCCTGAGTGTCACGGACGCTGTACACGATACCTAATGTGGACCCATGTAGCTTCTTGTAGCCATTTTCGCAAAAATTATACACTTATATTCATTAAAAATATTAGCTTTCTGCACTTATAAACCTTAAGACTGGCGTGTTGGTCTAGTGGTTAGTGACCCTGACCGGTGTGCTTAAAGGTCGTGGGTTCGATTCCCACCTGAGTCTGGGTGTTCTTTGTGTCCGTTGTTTCTATGTTTGTAAAGTCCCCCGCGATACAGGAGTAATTCCTAATGCAGGAGTTGTCTTTTTTAACAAAAAAAAAACCTTAATAATTAACTAATTTCAGCGCGAAATTTCTTAAAAATGGTACAAAAAACTCTTCACGCATAGGTAACTGACCTAATGACTTATTTACTTAGTTACATCGAGATTTATGTACGCTAGTAATAATAACTGAGTACTTAGTTACGATGGTTACGAGTTCGAGCGACACTTCAATTTTGAATTATAACATAACACAAATAGCGACAATGTTGTTGATTCGTTGTCGTAAATTCTCATTTCATTGGCAATAAATTCAGATTTATGAACTCTGACACAACGAGGTAACAGCCACTTTATAATAATAATAATAATATATTTTTAAATATATTTTGTTTTTATTTTTATTGTGAGTATATTTAAAAATGTAATTTATATGTTTATGAAATAAATGAAGAGAATAATAATAACTTGACACATCTCACACACGGCCATCTGATGCCAAACTAGGCAGAGCTTGTACTACGGGAACCAGACTGCTGATAAACATACTTATATATTTCTAAATACATACATATTATATATAAATTACACCCAGACACAGAACAAATTATCGCGCTCATCACACAATTATTTGTCCTGGGTGGGAATCAAACCCACGACCTCTGGCTTAGCAGTCAGGGTCACTAACCACTAGACCAACAGGCCAGTCAAAATAATCATTATTCTAACATACATACATAAAATTGGTAAAAGTTCAGAACCTTATTCGCTATTGTATGTCAACCAATTTTCTTGGTTATCATTTAACTAATGACAGTGATATAAAAACAGTATCTTTTTCTTTTCTTCAAATTACATTTCCTCATATGAAGCGTACGACGATTAATACATAGGTAAAAGAAAAATAGCAAGAACCAGATTTGCCTAAATAAAATTTTACGCCGGTCAATGCTATTGTTGCATATGCATAGAGCGTTGCGTTTTTGTAGGTAGCAACACACCCTTATAAATTATGCCGTTTGTAAGTACCTAAATCTAACGTAAAATCGATATTACAAAGTATTTTAATCGAATATAATTAAAATTAGTTCGTTTTAGCTTAGACGATTGTCACTTTTTTAATAGTAAAATCTTAAGTGACATAGTTCCATTTTTAACCCACGACGCAAAAAGAGGGGTGTTATAAGTTTGACGTCGATGTCTCTGTGTGTGTGTGTCTGTCTGTGGCATCGTAGCTGTCAAACGGATGGGCCGATTTCGATGCTTTTTTTTTCGTTTGAAAGCCCGTTTCCTTGCGGTGGTTCTTAGCTATGTTTGGTCAATATCGGTCCAGCTCTTTTCCAAAATGATGTAAGGCATTTTGTAATCGTTGAAGGGATTTTCGAGTCGGGGGTGTTTTAAATTTTATATTTATCAATTATTACTTCAGAACATGTACAACTGAACCTGTAACAGTTCCCATTTCAGCCCCCTATTACACGAAACTCTTCCTTCAATTATGCGGGTGTAAAGGCCATTGCATCAATGTAAATACTACATTGTGACTACATTAACACAAAATTGATAACAGAAGTAGGTAATCTAAGTACCTTCGTAACGGTAACAAATACGAATCAGGGCGTTTCGTGTGAAATCTGCACGCGATAGGGGTACTTAAGTCGCGAGTGCAAGGGGGTGATAACGACACACACGTTGATGACTGGACCCGCAGATCCAACACGTGCCTGCTATACGGGCTATCAAATTAATAAAGCAACGCTAAAATAGGAATGTATTAACTGGGAGCTGATTTATTTAATTGCCTTACATCTTCATAACACACACACACATGAATACGCCACTTTATACACCCTCTCACGCTTATACACGTTCACTATCACTTTACACAGAAGAGAGGACACTTCTCTTTTACTTTGTTAAATTAAAAATATTTAGTTTAATATACAAATCATTTTACATTAATGTTAATGGCTAAGACAGCTAGTTAATATTATATCCGAGAGGATTGGCGCTGATTGCCGAAATACAGTTCGGTTATAGATGCTAAACTCATTTGCAGTGGCGGATTTACCAGCAGGCTGAGTAGGCTGGAGCCTAGGGCGGCAGATTTTAGGCGAAAAATTTAGGGCCTATGTCTTGTCCTGGGGTATCGATTTAGATAGACCGACCGGTAGGGGCGGCAAAATTTTAATAGCCTACTGGCGGCAAATGTGTAATTCCACCGCTGCTCTTTTGTACTTAAAAATTACAGCCTACCTATAGTTAGTAATCTTGTAATTCCATAGGAGGAGAGCTGGCAAGCATTTAATAATAAGGTAGTAGAATTGATTATTCTTTTGTAATGTCTGATTACAAAGTTGATGACTTAAAGAAGTATTTAACCTATTTTGATAATGTACTATTTTCAATTATTCTTTTAGCTTTCCATCGTTCTTACATCAGACTTAGGAGGCCACACTTCTACGTCACGTCGGTTCTGAACCCTTAAACCCTTAATTACCTCACCAAACCTAAAACTACTTACTTATACATAGGTATAGCTGTAAAGAACTGGTCGACTGGCCTGTTGGCCTAGTGGTTAGTGACCCTGACTGCTATGCCATAGGTTGTGGGTTCCCACCCGAGTCTGGGTGTTCTTTGTGTCCGTTATTTGTATGTCTGTAAAGTCCCCCGCGACACAGGAGTAATTCCTAATGCGGGAGTTGTCTTTAAAAAAAAAAAGAACAATGTGCTATAACGGTTCTATACTTTACCAATGTTACCATTTCACATCCAAATTAATAAATACCAACGTATAATTTGACTAAAAATCGTCAATCTACTGTTAATGACCCTGACTGCTGAGCTAGGGGTCGTGGGCTTGATTCCCACCCAGGACAAATAATTGTATGATGAGCATAATTTGTTCTGTGTCTGGGTGTAATTTATCTATAATATATATGTATTTAGAAATATATAAGTATGTTTATCAGCAGTCTGGTTACTATAGTACGAGGCATGCCTTTTAAGTTTTGTCATTTGAGGAAAAACGCAACTAGAACCTTATACAGTTTTTCAAAGTATTCACCACGTAGTTTAATACACTTTTCCATTCGCTCGTACCAGTTATTAAAACATTTATTCCACTCCAAAATAGGCGTAATGCGTTATAATAAAACTTTCAATCTCTTAAATACCTTTTTTTTCTATTATTAGTGTCGTTTTTTCTACAAACGTAGGATAACGCGAAGGATAAAATTTTTAGAAAGATTTTAGCTTGTTACGCCTAAGAAGTATAAATTCTTACGTGCTTACATAAGTACACACACACTTTTTTTAAATTGGTAACAAATACCTATTGTTTAAAATTTTTAGCTTTCTGCACTTCTTCTATAATTTGTGTAAACTTATTTTTTTTTAATTTCACGAAATATTTTTAAAACCGCGTACAAAGAATTTTCTTCTCAATGAAGCCGAGTCAACACTTTGGTGCTGTTCCTATGACCTGACAACGAACGTGTTGCTATGTCATAACTTTTTAAATGCCCTTAGCTTTTAACGGAACTTAATTGTTAACTTGAACTACGATGCTTAATCGTTGGTTCAGAGGCTTTATAAATGCAATTACTTAGAAAACTATGTAATTAGTGCTGTGGAACTTCCCTAGTTGAATTAAGCTGATTCTGTAGGACACTTTGTTCTAGGTTTAGACTAACTGTCCACGTCAACATTTCTGCATTAAGATTTTGTGAAGTTACAGACAACTTTCTTTTAGATTTCGCCATTAATAATTTCATACATCTCAGATTATTACAATTCTCAATAAGTTCGTCGCAACATTAACAAAGTAATGGACTGATATGTAATAATTTGACTTGAAATCGTCGTGTATAGTTAAAAATAAAGACACATATACCATGCTTCTTTCAACAGAAAAGCTCTGAATAAGTACATCATCTGTACATGTTATAAAACAAAGTCCCCCGCCGCGTCTGTCTGTCTGTCTGTTCGCGATAACCTCAAAAACTACTGAACATTATTTTCACGCAGTTTTCACCACTACATAGAGCGATTCATAAAGAAGGTTTAGGTATATAATTTGTTAAGGTTTTATGTAGATTGGTTGAAATATGATGATGATTGTTGAAGATGTCTCTGCTACCCGTGCGAAGCCGGGGCGGGTTGCTAGTTAAGAATAAAAATAGCAAATATTGTGGAGTACAGTAGCGGTATTCAAATGAAATCTAGTTACGTGTATTACACCTACAGTTAACAACTCAAAACGTATAAAAACAGTGTTATTAAAATAAATAGCAAAGAGATACATACAAGCTGATTAATTTACGTATAAGTACATAAAAAAAAACACGTTTTTATCGTTCCACGCGGTTACACCCGCGTTAAATGTGATTTACGCATCTCGCTTCGCCCACTTGCCAACACTTTACCAGATTAATTGACGTTAACGCTTACTGCTCCTCACCTATGGTCTGTATCGTAAAATTATCTCAGCAAAACCGTCTGTAGAACATTAAAAAAAGAGTTTTTCAAATGTGACTAACTACGGTATCAACTACAGAGGACCTAGCTGGCCACACTTCAAAGCAACTGATAGTGTCTTCTTCAACTTATACGTGGATAACTTCGCGTCGCCGTCGCCGCGCTCGGCCCTCTCGGACGGTTCTAGGTAAGTTAAGTCCAGTACCTAAGGGAACGTACCCATACTACGTGACCCATTCGGGGGGGTCTTGAAAATACCACGCTTGGTCACAGGGGCGAAGGGGGAGGCTTCGGTTTTCGTCACGTAGTCAATATTCTATAGGCAAATCTCCTACTTTTCGAGCTACATTCAAATATTTAGCGCTTTGTAAACTCACAGGTGGCAAAAAATGATTTAAAACCATATTTATAAATTACTACGTGAAAACTAGACGGGGAGGTGGGTCTTAACATATGCTACGGATGGTCACCGAGAGGGGGGAAAGGTTTATAAAAAAATTTACAAAATGGGTCACGTTGTATGGGTACGTTCCCTTACCCTACTTAGACCAGTGAGGCTCTAAAGCCAGCTTTCAAGGAGGCTAATTTCTCTACTGCTCCTAGTGGATCATCTGCAGGACGGGAGAGTGCTAGTCATACATCATAACTTCACAAAATATGTATATAGACCGTTGCAGACAAGAACCAGCACCACAGTTTCTAGCGAGAGGGTTCCCGCTCTAATAAAGTACTTCCTAGGACTGCATAATGATTTAATATTTATTTATGCTTAGCATAAAACAATTTATTTATCAGTTTTTATTTTCTTTCAATTCATTTCATGCCACCTCACAATGACTTTTGACACTACAAATGGAATTCAAGTAGAACTAATTAAAAGTCAACCGGTGTGTGATTATTTAATCAATAATAATAACTAGACACTGCTCACATTCAGCCGTCTGATCCCAAACTAGGCAGAGCCTGTACCATGGTAACCAGACTGCTGATAAATATACTTATATATTTCATACATCTATATTAGGTATAGATAAATTACACCCAATAGTTAATATGATAATTTAATTTTGGGACAGGATATGATTTTCATGTGTACATTTTAGGTATTGAAGGAGATAATATTTTCTAGATGACGTGAAGAAGGTAGGCTCGGATTGGATACAAAGAGCGCAGAGTGCAATACCGAAAGAAGTGGAAAAATGTTGAAGGAGGCCTACACCAAGATAGTCGAAAAAGGCTAAAAAAGAAGAACGAACTACGAACGATCTAATTCCTCTTGTAACATAACTCCAAATTGTAATGGAAAAACAGTTAATGTGTTAAAAATATTAAACATAGATTAAGAACTTTTTTTGTAAAACTAATAAAGACAAATCTTTTTTTGCTGTACATTTTATTGACTTATTTTAAATCGTTTAGACAAGACACGTGCATGAAACAACCATTTTTAACTCACTTTTATTAGATTCACTTTTTATTTCACTTTAGATTCACTCGTTAGTTAGTTTAGTACAAACCAACTAACATTAGTAGTGGCTAATAGTAAAGCCCTCGAGTTTGGGCTCATATGTTTCGTGTTGATAAGTACAACAGATTGGGCTAGGTAACCATGGTCTGATGATGAAGCCAGAAGGTGGACAGTGGAACTCTATTTTAGGTTTACAATTCTTTTTTTCTTTTTAAAAAGACAACTCCCGCATTAGGAATGACTCCTGTGTCGCGGGGACTTTACAAATATACAAACAACGGACACAAAGAACACCCAGACTCGGGTGGGAATCGAACCCACGACCTATGGCGTAGCAGTCAGTTTCACTAACCACTAGGCCAACGATTTCTTACTGAAAACCAATATTTATCAAAATAAAATGAGAATTGTAGCTGCTTACATCACACATACTACATAAAATCGAATCAGTACCTACCCACTTACAGAGATTACCCTCTACATCCAAGTTCATAACCAATAATAATGTATAGTGGATGGATTTGTGTTTTGAGATTAATAATCTTGGACACCGTGGGACCGATCTTATGAAAATGTTTACTTAAATATACTATGCGTACTTATATCATATGCTTATTGTGTATTTTTTTACATCGTAACACATTGTAATGTGAGAAATTTCTGTACGTTAACACCAAATATCTAAATTGTCTAAACGAAAACAAATATAGATCATGTCAACGTCCGTCCACTCCGCGGGAAAAACGCAAAAAGTATTTAGATAATTGATACTATCAACAACTCGTCTGTGGAAGTGTAAAATACATCGGACCTTCGATCTTGATGGAAGCATCAGACAGATAAATACATCTAAACGTAGTATCTGTCATGTAGAATGTTAACAAGAATGATAATTAATTTACTGTTTCTAACCGACTTCAAGATGGAGAACAAAAAACAGTATGGAGAACTCCATAGGTATATGCCTATTATGAGTATTATTTATTTAATAAAGATATTCCAATGACTTATTCACAATTACGCACGTGTAAAACACACACGTCACATGTAAAAGCAACAATGGTATTGAATTACTTTGAATTTGTGAATTATAAAAGTAGGTACACAGCACTTACTTACTTACATAAAATCTTTGTAGAAATCGTAGAAGTAAATCGACAAAAATATTAAAATTTGTACTTTTGTGGGTTTTTAAAATGTAATATATTTATTTATTTAATACAGTATTATCGCATTGTGAGGTACTAAACAAGAATGCAAAAATATGCCATAGTATGATTATAAATTGTTAGCATATGAAATAACCAAATATAGATTATTACTACAGAATATAGATTGATAAGTATATAAAAGTTCAAAATGTGTTCATGCCAGTTACCAGAGCACTCATGATTTATCATTTTAAGGACTTTACAATTTGGACAATACTATAATAAAGCAACCGCATTAACAAAACACACATTGATATGAAAGTGCATAATTTTCGTAATTACACTCATAGTTTTTAGTTCGTCTAACGTTTTATGATTGACAGTCGGAACAGAATTTATAAACCAAGAAAAGTAATGAAAGGAAAAGACAGATTAATATCGGTTCATAAACCTTTTAATATCATGTTGTTTATTTCCTCTTTTTTATAGCTATGATAAGCTGGCTGGCTACACTAATTATAAAAAAAATACCAAGATTATAGAAAAGAAATTCTTAGACTAGCCGTAGCCTAGTTTAGTATTATGTTATCTGTGGCGGAGCATAAGAAAGAGTTTCCCTGAGGCGTTGGGACCTTGAAAAAAGATTATCACATTCACACAGATATTTTTAACACAAGGCGTGGATTATTACCATTTTCAGTAATATTTCAAAATCACTTTTCAGTGAGTAATTATATACGTTTCCAATTTATTTAATTAATAATGGGGAAGTACAGGGCAAAATTCTCTATTTATCCTTATTACGTGTAAGAATTGAGAGAATTAGAATATACCAGAGATAATGCGTCATCGCGGGGTGACAGAAAATTTCCTGAGGTTATTCTGTATCTACACAACATGATATTGGGTAAACTTGCATGTTTCCAATACGGCACCAATTATAATAAAAATTGTGTACCGCTTGACTTGGTAGACTACTGGGTAGGTAAAATTAAAAAAAAGAATCGTTGCAGTTGCCTCGGTACTTCTTTACATAGTATATAATCATAAATTTAAAATCATTTTGGAAAAGAGCTGATACTTTTACACTGCTGGACTGATATTTACCAAACATAGCTAAGAACCACCGCAAGGAAATGGTTTGGCATGGCTTTCAAATGAAAAAACCCGCATCGAAATCGGTCCATCCGTTTGAGAGCTACGATGCCACAGACAGACACACACACAGACATCGACGTCAAACTTATAACACCCCTTTTTTTGCGTCGTGGGTTAAAAACAAAGTCGCTTCCGACGTTTGTACGCTTAGATCTTTTAAACTGCGCAACGGATTTTAATTCGGTTTACACCAATAGATAGAGCGATTCAAGAGGAAGGACGTATAAAACGTATAGTTTAAAATTGTTTTGTGTTAATTTGTGTAATCATATGACGATAATTGTTCACCATATTAGCATCTACATTACACCCGTGCGAAGCTTCGGCGGGTCGCTAGTAAATAATAAAGTCTTGAATCAGTCAGTGGCTATAGGCCTGATTAAAAGTTCAACGTTGCTTCTTTGTTTTTGGAAAAAGATTGGAATGCCACTTAAAAATCAGCTTGAACTCAAAATAAACCAAAACAGCATTAAATTCTTAAACAACAGACAGAATATAAGATACATTGTTCTTGCAGATATTATGCAGATCACAACAGTCAGCAACAACAATCCCAATAAATTAAACTATGCTGACTAAGGGAAAGGTCTATACTTGGCATTTCTCTATGCGATATAATTCTAAACAAAGAATTTCGTTTCGAAAACAAACGAAACCGGTATAATTAGCTGTGTCTTGTCACTAGCAAATTAATATGGCAATGAGTAAGCCATATAATCTCAAGAACCGAAATGGATAGAAAAGTCCTCGAGTAGCGGCTACGGACTGGAAAACGAGTAGATGCACCGTCAGGTCAAAGATGCATGACGCCGTGGAAACATGGGACCTGGAGATTTACGGCTGAACACCACCCTAAAACTTCGTCTCGAACGCTCGTTCGCTCGCTCGAAAGTCTTAGGGTGATGCCTATTTTCAGCAGTGGATCTTAAGGCCGAGATCATGATGATGATGAATTTAATAATTAAAGAGCGTTTAATGTTTTTTATTTATTTAGAGGAACTTTAATAATCAACCATTTTTATAGCAACATTTTTTGAAGTACCTATTTTTTAAACCATGTTTTTGTTCCGTTGAAATTCTCACTCACTACATATTATAAAACAAAGACCCCCGCCGCGTTTCTCTGTCTGTCTGTTCGCGATAAACTCCATAACTACCTATCGGGTTTTGATACAGTTTTCACCAATAGACGGAGTGATTCATGGGAATTGTTTAGGTATATAATTCATTAAGGTTTTGTGTAAAATAGCTGAAATGATGAGAGAAATATGTCGGAAAAAATCAATACATGCTGTGCTACCCTTGCGAAGCCGGGACAGGTTGTTAGTACAATATATACCTACTTTCACGATTTCGTCGTTCACACAAATAAAACAGACATAGGTATTCTTGGCTTGAATAATAGAAATATATTATACTCTATCGAGGAACCGTTAGGTACAAACACAATAAATTTATTTATTGTTATTGCGTATTGTAATTTCGTAACGGGAAACAGCAAAAAAGAGCTACCTATTCAGTAATAAAATAAAATGGTAATATGTATTTGATTCCACAGTATTTGTGTTCAGCTTGCAACAACTTGTTTCAGTGAACTATTGCCTCCAAAGAACAAAGTTTTCAACAAATTTCTAATTCTAAGGTTTGGACAGGCAGTAACAAGAATATTACAACGAGTAACTATGTGACTACGACATTGTGATTTAGGTATTGTGTATATTTATAGCCTCAACGGCAAAAATATTTATTTAAATTAATCGGTCTCAGTCTACACTTTGAAAGTCATAATAACTTTTTTGAACCTAGTAATCGTAATTTATACCTTTTGAAAAAGAAGATGTTAACAAATAAGTATTACAATTTATATCAAGATTGAGGAAAAGCATTCCAGAGTGCGACAGAAAATATTTACAGATTATAGAATTACGCTCCGATGATGCGAAATGATTGAATGATCTGAAAGAGACTACCGAATTTTAACGAATAAAAGAAAATATAAAAGTGTTTTACAAGAAGACGTAAATATAGTATATGTTACTTACTATGAGACGTTTGAAGATATAGGGATGATGCATGTTACACCCGGAACACTGAAACATTCATAGGATACTCTTGTATAGTTTTTCATGTTACGCCACTCGGAGTCCGTGCCACAAATTGTAGACAGTAGAGCTGGTGCACGGCCAGAGCTTTGGATCATTTGTGTAATACGCCATGGTATAATATGAATCATTAATTTATTCATCCTTCGAAAAATAAAAACTAAAATAGTGTATAAGTATTCCATTGAAAATTTTCTAACAAACAACAGTGTTTTAACGTTATATCTACAGAGTCTATGCCCTAAGATTTTACAAATGTTACAATACAAACCAATTGTTTTTGTGTTATATGTTTCTTTCAAACGTCCTCTAAAGGTCACAGTTATTCAACAAATATTAAACCTAGAGCAGTAAAAACCCCCATGCACCGTAAATGTACTTGTAGAGCTCGTAAAAATGATTTATGTAGTCCTTTGTACGCACTATAGGATTTGTATGTACACAACTCACAAAGTTCTGAGAACCATCCAGTTTAACAAGACCTTTGGGGTAGTAACTGTTGCTCTGATTTTTTAGGTGTAGTAAATGAAGTTGTAAAGCGATCGTAAGGGTCAGAGATTGTTGGTCGTTGTACAAGGCAAGGTAGACGAAGACGAACGATGGTATCTGCACGTGGACCGAAGCACTGAGGGCCGCGAAACCGGTTCTGTAGTAACCGGCGTAGGGCACTAGCCGCTTTTACGTTCACTTGTAGGCATGTGAACCGTTTTATCGAACAAGAAACATTATTATGTTAATTTTGAGACTGCGTAAGGTTTCATTCAATCGTTTTTGTGTTTAATGTGTCATTTTGCACCATACACCTGTTTGTATCTTACTGAAAAGGTTTCGTGTTACAGAAAAAATAAATACACGAATAAGTGGCAAATAAGTATTAATAGCTTACATCCACGATGTGTCGAAGACTTCCCCATAGATCTGCATAGTGTCTCTGGCCAACACGTTGTAAATAATGTGTTTAAATATTTGACAATACTCGTACTAATAATAAACTTTAAAAAGTCATACTGGCCACATGACTGAATAAGTCATAGATAGGTAATTACTAATGTACGCAGTTTACTGACACAAGGTCGTCGTACAAAAACGGTTGTCGACACATTCGTCGATTTGACGGATGTACATCACTATGGGTCGCTCGTCCTCAAACAAAGGAACAGCTAGGCAGGAATCCGTCAAGTCACGCCGACGAACCCCGCTCAACCGCTGTTCAACCAGCGTAACAACCGAAAACTAATCGAAAACACCCGGAACTAATCATTTTCTAATTATAAAAAATGCGGATAGCATAGTATTCCTTACTCAGGTCGAGCAACCGAAACGACTTGAAGAAAATCTCAAAACGCAATGCAGCCACCATAACGTTTGAAACAATACAACAATTAGACAGGTGTCGAAATGGATGGGATTGATATCCATTAAATACATTAGAATTACAACCGGAAAGCGTTTGAAACATACAAATAATTCTGTGCTAGAAAGAGACAGATTCACATCTATATATTTCTATGAAGAGATAGAAAAGCAAAGTATGGTTTTCTCTCTCACACCTTAGTCTCAGCTCCGAAATAGTCATGGGCTTTAGTATGCCTTACCAATCAATTTTATCTATGTATAAAAACATCTTAACTGACAATTTCTACACAATTTAAATGAGCGGGTTCAGCCCGTCCACCCAATGCGGATGTTCCCCGCATTTTTTTCACATACTCATACCAGTTCAGTGCCAACACATAATTATGTAGCAGATTGCCATGATTTGTACTGTATGTTTTGAGCATTATTTGAACTACATCTTCAATCATGATTCATGACAATCAACATTGCAACCGACATGGCGAGGTGATTTGAAATCGCTGTGGATGGAGTCTAAAGCGTGAACAAGTCGATTAGATAGACTTGTGTAGGAGATGTTAAACTCGTTTTAGATGCGTGTGAACGTTAGTCCTGCCAGCGAGTCGGCCGCGCTGCGGTCTCTGTTCAGGTATCGACCGGACCCGCACGCCCGCACCCTCACAAATAAATTTTTATTATTTATTACGATGTGAAATATCATTATTTTATTAAGCTAATATTGGTTACAGTTATTAACGTTTCCCATGCATAACTTAATATTTAGGTAAGTGCCGCGTTTAATTCCTTGATATCTTTGTTTGTTGTTCAAAATATGTGCGTATGAAACCATGATTCAAAAGAGTTGTTATAAAGTTTTTTAAAGGCATGCCTCACTAAGGTTGTGACAATAAATTCCGGGCAAATTTTTAATAAACGCAATTCATAACATGCAAAAGTTTATTCTTTAACCTCAGTTTTATTTAACTTAGTGTAAATAAGTGTTGAAACTTTATCATTGGTCAGAGCTATGCCTATTCTTGCAAAAAATTATAACCTAGCTTCCTTTAATAGTAAAATAAAAATAAATAATACTTTGAATTCAATGTTACAAACTTTTATTGCTATCAGAACACAGGCACAGCCTTCGCATAAATTTATTTTTAGGTTATTGAAAAATTGCACACCGAATACCGAGAATGAATTATGTGCGCTATGTAAACGATGATGACGGAGTTTATATTAAGTAATAGAAAATAATGTTCGTGTAGAATGCCTATCTCTTTAAGTAATTCTCTAATGCCTAAGTTAAATTGTTTTTATTGCACATCCCAACTAATATAAACTAGGTTTGCAACGTTTTTCATTAATTCTCCCCTCCTATAGGTTATAACGTGATGTTATATTATAGCTTATAGCCTTCCTCGATAAATGGGCTATCCAACACTAAAATATTTTTTCTATTCGAACCAGCAGTTCCTGAGATTAGCGCGGTGAACCTAACAAACAAACTCTTCAGTTTTATTATTGCTAGCAACCCGCCCCGGCTTTGCACGGGTAGCAGAGACATCTTCAGCAATCATCAACATATTTCAATCAATTCACACAAAATCTAAATAAATTATACACCTTAACCTTCTTCGTGAATCACTCTGTCTATTATTGAAAACTGTATGAAAATCCGTTTTATAGTTTTTCAGTTTATCGCTAACTGACAGACAGACGCAGCGGCGGACTTGGTTTTATAATATGTAGTGGTTAGACATATTATTAGTATAGATACGAAAGTGAGTTTGTTTGTTACGATTTCACGCCGTAACTTCTCCACCGATCATCATAAAATTTAGTATAGGTACACATTTTCCCGAGAGACAGAATAATTCTTTAAAAAAAAACCGACTTCAACAAAAAAAACTATTCCCTATGAGACTTATATATGGTTTTCTCATGGATGCCATTGTCAAAACTGGACCAAATTGAAATAGGACCACAAGTTCACAAAGTTCTGAGGTAACAAATATAAAAAAAAAGAAAAAAAACATACAGTCGAATTGAGAACCTCCTCCTTTTTTGAAGTCGGTTAAAAATAGTTTTAACGTGTGCGAAGTCGAGGGTAAAAGCTAGATTTTAATAACCAGAAAAGTCCGCATTGCATAGAAAATTATTTATCAGAGCTATAGATAGCTTTCTAGTATCTAATCTGCGTATTCCCGGATGCAAAATGGTTGTTCAGACCATACAAGAACAGGTTTTGCTATCGATGGTCGCCATTCGCAATACAATTTCCCGTCATCATTTCATAATATGTTATGGAATATAATATTTTACTTTGCATATGTAAGAAAATTATGCGTAGAAGCCGTAGAAGGTACCTAATCGGTATAGATAATTACACAACTCCGCCAAACTATTTTTTGACTTTTAGCACCAGGTAATATCATTCACAAGTCTGTTTGAAGTGAAAACTTCATTAGCGGTGTTGTGCACTTTTTGGGATGGGTAAAAAATGTTAAACTCGCATCAGGACACGTGACCTGATCTAAAATTCGTAAGACGGAGCCGAGTTTCTTATATTTAAAAAAATATAATATTCGAAATTCAAACGTTTATAAGCGGCCAGGAGCGCAGAACTTCCAGTGTGCCCTATGTATACTTACATTTAGATATGTTATTACCTACTTTTTATTTTTAACCTAATTATGTATATACAGATGTGTGTGTATGTATATGCAAATACATTGTGAAGTTATGTTTTCACATCTGACGTGCAGTCCTACGACTGACTGTTTTTTTTTTTATGAAACCTACCGGGTACGATATCAAAGAACATAGTAGATGATTTGTCCGAGGTACGATTGTTTCTAGTAAAAGAATTTCGAGAAGATTCTCCTCTCTGATCCAATAATCGGGTGATAGGCTTCAATTACATCCTTTCACCAAACCGTTCAAGTGATGTTTTGCAAATGTTTTTCTTTCTTAGTCTCTCAAAAATGTTCATTTGTAGCAGTAAAGTCATTCGTGGTAGAGCCGCATTAAAAGCACGAACCAACAATCATACACATATTTAAATATGTATATGTGTATGATTACACATATTTAAATATATATCTATATATGTATATATTATAAACAATAACGACGTAACAGTGTAAAAATGTAATTTAGCACTGCTGCGACCTCAAATCCTACGACGGTTCTCTTTCCGCACAGACTCTAGCTCTTCTTCTTTTAAACAGTAATTTTTAGTCAAACTCAATATGGCAATGTTTGGGCGCTTTCACTGAACCCCAAAACTAAGACTTCGCCGCCAGAGGTAACAAACCAAAAACTATAGATACAGTACGTAGTTTACGTACTGTATCTATAAAGTTTTTGGTTCAGCAAATATGCAACACTTCGCAAACCTTTAACGTTTTTATCTTGTATCTATGGCACATAGATACTATAATTAAATTCTCTGATGATTAAATTCTAAATAACTAGGGTTCCGGAGCTAAGTTCATTTCCAATCAGTATACGTTATCACCTTATCACGTTCACGTATCACGTTATGTGTATGTAAGTCCGACTTACAAAGTTCAGTACTAAAGTGATATTTTGCACTTAATACAAAGGTGATAAACACTGCGTTTATGTAGCCATGTGTTAATTGAACCCAGCAGTGGAGCAACTATGTATATTTATGTTCAATGTTCATAACTTCATATGACAGAGCCGGTCAGGTGTCTGTCGGTCGCTTGAATCATTGCTTGTATATTAAGAATGGGCTTTATTGTACTTGGAATAAAAATCGTTCCCTTAAAAGATATCACAATGTCAATGCATACGTATTTAGCCCAGCCAACGAAAGAAAAATAGAGGAAATAACTCTTGTAAAAGCCAATCTTGTAAAGACGGAATACCACATGCTCGTGTTAGGAGTTAGTTTTTATCAGCAAAGTTCTTCTTGATCCTCAAAGTATCAATAAGACTACCAATATGGAAATATATGACTTAGCAGAATGCATAATTACCAATTCCTGTGTATTCTATATATATCTAATATCTATATTATGACTTATACCCGGTTCCTATAATCAAGAAACGATTCGTTTTATTTACGGACGGTAAAATGTCGTTGAATTTTGAACCGGGCATAATTCTTTCAATTACCTCGATGATGATATATTTTTAGTTAGTAAGTTTGATATCTATGGTATTACAGGCAAGAAGTAATATACATAGTCAACGGAACCGCATATCTTTCATTAAACTAACAACAGTGAACATTAAAACAAAAAAGAGGAAGTTTTCTCATCTAAATCAACAAAAACACGTTATGGCAAAACCGCAAGATAATGTAATGCAGCATTTAATTTAAATATAGTGAGGTGAGATTGTAGAGGGGCTCGTGGCTAAGTGGTAACCGAGTAGATTAGCACATTACAAGTTTAAGTAATACTAGACAGGTCAGTCTTAGGATGGGTGTCCATTCTTAACACATTGAGACCGCTCCGTGCCTCGGAGAGCACTTTAAGCCGTCGGTCCCGGTTGCCATAAGAATATCAGCTGTGGCATTTGTTACAGGTAAAAAGTCCGACAACCTGGTCTAACTACAGAACTTCGATATCACCTGGTACTTGAGTTGTGGAGGTCCGATGGCAGTCGCTTCACGTAAAATATTGAAGTTCGGCCGTATTATAATTAGACTGAAAGCCGACCCCAATTTAGTTGGGAAAAGGCGCGGAGGATTTATTTTATTTTTTTTCAAAGGAGATCCATTGTTCCTTAAACAAAGTAGAAACTAGATTAAATTTGCTAAGGCTATGGATAAAATAAATAACACGGAAACAACACACTGATCTTTAAGTACTCATATGTATTATAAATGCCAAAGTAACTCTGTCTATTTGTCTGCCTGCCTGTCTGTTACGTTTACGCTTAATCCGCTGAACCAATTTTGATATTGGCAAGGACAGACGGGACTTTGAATTACGAAGAAACTATTATCTTATCTGTGCATTTTAGAAGGACATAGGCTGCTTTTTGTTGTGAAAATAAAACTCGAAGGGGGTTAAATAGGGGATGACATTTTGCAGTAGTAGTAGTTTGTCGTTAGATTGTAATATTTAAGTGCGGTTTTGGGTCTTATTTAAATGAAAAAGCTTCTCTATCCAATGGTTGCTTGGAAGAGATCGCAAATTGCGATAAGGTTGCCAATTGTACATAACATTAGCTAATAAGTGGATATAAGTAAAATATTGTAACCTATCGCTTTGTGTACAATCAAGAGTACATCTATCTATCTATCTATTAAATAAATGGGTGACTTAATACTGAGTAAAACAAGCATCGGATTAGGAAATAACTGAAGGTAATAAAAGAGTTAAATATATAAACATTTTTTTCACTATTTTATGAATATATATATACTGTTGAGACGGACTCCCCGCGCCCACTTATGATCTCCTGTGATTGGATTAAGAACTCTTTGGAAATGGCGCGATGGATTCTGGCTGGCGGCCCCATACTCAAATTAGTATTTGAAATAATTTAAAAAAAATCGAATCAAGCAAGAAAGGACAATCGTCTGGCGGTCTGATCACAGATGTCGTGCTGAAAGCACGAAACCACAAGAAATATTAATTGATTAATTTATTTAATGTCATAGTCAAGTGTTTTTGTAATTTGGAGTTAATTGCCTGCATAATCTTTTACTCCCCATTATACAGATCCTATAATCCCAGTACTTACTCTTCTCTGGGTTATGTATGACAATACATACTTGTGTATTAGATGGCTATCATTACTCTCAGTGCCGGATCTAGGGGGGGGCAACCCGGGGCCCGCGCCCCGGGCGGCATACTCAGAGGGCGGGAAATACAAGTTTGGCAGATGAATATTCTACTCAGCATTATCGCAACTTTACGATGACTGAAAGCGCAGTATAGTAAAAAAAAAATAAAAAAATAAAAATTGTTCATTTCGAACAACTAAAGGATTTATTTAGGGAGACTTTTTCTACGCAATAACATTCATCATAGTTGAGTATCGATAAGACACAAGGTACAAGACGTCTTACTAAACGTTTACGTCTGTAGTTAAAGTTTACATTATTTGAACTTACCCAATGTTTACGTTTCGAGTTTTAGTTTTACGTTAATTATGAGCTTTGCGTTAAAATCAAAAGAACCGCGGCTGTCGCTGTGAAGCTTATCGTCATAGTTCTGTGTCTGCTGCATCATCGAATTGATGATGCAGCATGACAGAATTGCATGCTGTAAGTATTTTATCGTATCTTGTGCATTTGACAGAACAAAAGGCCCGAAAAGTAAAATTGTGATTTTAATGTGCACAATAGTGTGTAACAATAATTATTTTTAATCTAACGTTTTATTTCAGACCCAATCCTGTTCTAGAAAAAATATAGGCGGGTACGTAAGGGAGGCATTTTTCAGTTTTTGGCCCGCCTCGAAAAAAATCAGGATCCGGGGCTGATTACTCTACAACTTCTTTACAATATTTTTTTTTTAATATTTATTTATTGAGGCTGCAAAAAATCAAGAATAATAGGGACTAAACTGAACGTTTCCAACATTCGTAACAAGTTTCTTTTCAAATAAATATCTTACCTAGTCATTGCATCAGGTTTCAATTTAATGTTTAACCACCGTGCAGCCGAGTGTTGGATTTGGTTTCGGCGGCTAAATTGAGACAATCACGAGATTCGTTATTTAATGGAGCGTAGTGTCTTTGAAATAGTATCTAGCTTCTGTGATCATAATAAGATTGTTAGAATATTTACAACCGGGCCAGTATCTTTGCTTGTATAAACAAGCTTTATATAAACCACTTTCCTTCTCTCTGCTCTGCAAAGTTTATAATTGAACCAATTCAGTACATAGTTAAATTTGTTTTTTTTGGCCGTAGTATCACTCCGGTCGGCCTACACCTGCCAAAGCATAGCTCTCCCACTGTCAAATCAAGGCAAACATAGAAAAAGAACGTTAGTCAGATATCAGGGTCAGATATTACTAGTATATAATAAATATAGGCATCACGCCTTTTGTTATCCAGAAACTGTAGGCAAAGGTGTATGATAACCACGTACTGCTAGTTTATATTAGGGCCCATAAGTGTAGAGTCTTTTGTCTGATATTGGGCACACTTCCAAACTCCGGGACTGCAACTGGGCATTCCTTTCAGCAATAACCATAAACGCATGTAAAATACGGCTAATACATTGCTTGGATAGAAAATTTTCTCTTTATTTAAAGCAAGATGTTGTTTCTTTCGGCTACGATCTGCCCAAACGTGAGCTGATCTATGGAAGTGTGAGAAAAAAGAGCCACAGATAATAATGGCAACAGCCATTATGGCAGAAACCGTTTTGCTCGAATGAATCATGACTTGAATGATAATAAAATAGAGCTGCCTCCTCCAACACCTGTGCTAAATCGCAAACTGAGAATATAGAAAAAATACACAGTTCTGCGTAAAGTTAGAGGGATGATCCTGTGTAAGTAAAATCGAATAGTCAATCGAATAGGTCTGATTGGTCAAGCTGTTACTTCGAAAAGCAAAAGAGTTTTTCTGAGGGAGACGTCAGTGATGGACGGGGCCGACCGGGTTGAGGAAGGAGCGAGGAGAGCTTGAGTGAACGTAGCTCAATCTCTATTACGTGCCGTTGGACGTAATATCGAGAGTACCGTCATAGAAAATCGGCCGTAACCTGTGTCAAGGTGCGAGCTCGCTGCTGCGAATATCCTGTAGTGGATCAAACAAGTAACAGTTCTAACGATGTTACAAGGATACATTAGTACAACGTCTCACATCTACTCATTTTTATTTACTATTGTTAATAGGTAAAAGCAGTACTGTCCCATACATGTTTGCAGCAGCATAACTACACCATCTGAGGCCGTGGTTAATTCATCGGATGGGGCCCTTCGTTAGGGTGCCACCACACACATCGATTGCTGATAGAATAGATCAGTTTTCATCGATCATCAGTTGTTACCACACCAATCGGTTTGAAAAAGCCAAATCAATCGAAGACGATCGATGGTATCCATCTATTGGTGACGAGGGTGGGATTTTTTTTTTTTGACATTGAAGTTATAAACAAATTCTTTTTTGTTTCTGTGTGGAGAGGAGAGTTATTTTATTTTCATAATTTTTAGTTACATAGTATATAAGAAGCTCGTGCAAAAAAAAAGTTTATTGCATGGCAATTTTAAATAAGAAGAAAAAAGAATAATAATAATTTTATTTTTTAATTATTTGTCGTTACAATATCATGTGTGTTCCTATTACCGTACAAGAGCTAAAAAATCACGTTTCTTGTAAGGGGACCCACTATCATTTTTAATTGTATGCTCACTCTTAATAATTTAATAGCAATAGGCGCTTGAAACGTTAACAGATTCTACAAAAGCGCCTCTCTTGGTGCCGGCTGTGCTTAGGGACTTGAGGCCCAGGGCTTAGGGCCCCCTAGGGCCATAGGCCCGTGGCGTTTTACCCGCTCTACCACCCTTTTGTTCCACCACTGCATGTTTGCCTTCCATAACGGTGGCTAACTAAAATAATATAATAAAGAAATATTCGCCAACCAGCTTGGTCAATATAAACTGTACTGATTCAAACCTTGAATGCAGAGATGCTCAAGTGTTTTCTTTAGTTGTTTCCTAAACCCCACTTTAGAACTACACTCGTTAAAATATTGTTGAGTTACAATTTCATTTTCGTTACAAACCAACATTCGTTGTAGCGAGGCTTCACGGTGAGTCATTTAGATCATTGAACCCTTACGGCCGCCATCTTGGATCTTAGCGTCCGTGCAGCCCTCACGAACCTTCTTGTTCACCCCCTATAAAGCAGTTATAAAGGCTTTACAAAAAAAATAGAACTATACAAAATATATAACAAAATAGACGTAATTTGTAATTAACTAAATATTATTTTTTTATTAACTAATTATAAAAATGTTTATCCATCTAAATTAGTTTATTTTATTTTATTTTAATTAATCCATACAAGTGAGATCCATACAGAATCCATCCTCTCAAAAATAAATTTATGGTAATACATAATATAAATCATATTTTGTTTGTTTGTTTGCTCAAGCGCGCTAGTCCACCAGTCCGATTTCAGAAAATATTTTTTGCGTTAGATAGCCTGTATATTCAGAATATAGGCTGTAATAAGTGGTGATAAAATGCGAGGAACGACTAGGGATTAATAATAATTTGTTTAAAAACTAAAGTACCCAGCCCATTGGGCTACTGGCGGGCGACTAACTATGTTAGGAATAGGGTAGACTAAAGCTTAAGCTTTTAAAATAAAACAGCGTATTAGCCCTGTTTTTTTTTTAAACTTTGAACCTTATTTACACAGCATAGTGCATTTTAAGTGTTTCAAACTTTCAACTCCAAGATTAAAATATCATTTAACGCCTCTTTGCAGCTGCAACTATTTCGATTTATATTAGCTTTAAAATAAAACCGACCAAGTATATTTTTATTACTTACCTACCAACTTTTTCAACCCTTAGCGGTTCTAGACATGCTTACAGTACATTCAATAAAAAAAATTCAACTCGGTTCTGTTTCTCATAAATGATTCAGATTTAGAACGTCCTCCTTTTTAGAGTCGCTTAGTATTTGCCATGTAGATATTTCACTCTTATTTTAAGCCCATGAGATTGGTGTGTCACGGAATAACCGTCCTAATGCGATACACTATTTCCGTTCTACTACTATATTAATATTGTAGCGTCGGAAGTAAGATGAGGTTCAATGCTTCGAGGCCTTCGAGACACTCTTAGTATGTTTGGCTTGCGAGAGGATTTATCTTAGGACAGTGGTGATGTTCAACAAAAGAAAACTGTTTTGTTTTGTATGTGGGAGAGCCATGCTTCGGCACGTATGGGCAGGCTCGACTCCGCTCGATCCCACGGCCTCACAGAAAACCGGTAGTGAAGCAATGCTTGCATTGCATTTCGCCGCGTGAGTGAGGTTACCGGAGGCCCTAACCCTTCCCTCTCCCCTATTCCCATCCTTCCCCTCTCCCCTTTTCCTACTCTTCCCCACCTTCCCCCTTTTCTCCTACTCCCACCTTAAAGGGCGGCAACGCACTTGTGACTCTCGAGTTACAAGTGCTCATGGGCGGCGGTAGTCATTTACCATCAGGTGACCCGTCTGCTCGTTTGCCCCTATACCAAAAAAAAAAAAAAACACCGACATATCTGTCTGGAGCTATTCAAATTATAAATGCATATTAATATCAATTCACAACTTCAATCTTTATATATCTAGATATAGAAAGACCGCCAAATGTCCACGCCGGGCCGCCGACAAACTTTAACTTTTTATTTCTTTGCCTTACATTTTTCATTTCAAAATATGACAACTACATTCGAATTATCTACCCACTCACATACCAGTAAGAGCCCAAGCTGACCGCAACACACCAACGAGGTCGGTATGCCACAATGTATAGATACATACGCGATAATCTCTGAAAAAATATTTTGGAAAGCTATACGACCCCTATGAGGAGAGCAGTGACCATAAACAAGTGAAACAGCTAGTAAATACCTATTTGTCTTTAAAATTATCATTATAATATCAATACTCTCTACTTGCAGTAGAGTCGTTTTCTAGTTCGTGAGCATTGAAAGTGTTAGCAATAGTTTTTTGCGGTTTTTACATCTAACTTTGAAGGAAGGTTATTGACCCGAGGTAAAATAAATGAAGAAATAACATCGCAATTGACGAGTCAATCTAAACTTGAACAAAATTACATGAATGTTATTTATAAGTAATTTATTTGGGAAAAAAAACTCAATATGGACATGGAAGTGTATCTATGATTACTCGGATCGCCATAGCATTTTGGTACTAGCAAGATGCTTTAATGCGCACGTTCGGCCTGAAGATTGATTGTGTATGTCACTCTCATCTTAGCAATTCTATCACTGTGTCTCTTATCTAACTCTAACGAGACTAGGTACTCATAATAAGAAGCTCAAGAAAAGCTTGTAGCCCTGTTTAAACGCGTCCTTCTGTAGACTTTTTATGATTAAGTAGAAATCTGGTGCGCCTATCTGCGAAGAGGCCTTCATCGATTATAATTCGTGGAAATATAACAAAAATAGAGAAAATATAATCAAATAGAGTTCAAAAACTGTTGGGCCCAACTTGGCAGCTAAATTACGAGTTTCTGGTTTGGATTTCAAATTCAGAAAAGAACAGCTAACCTCCAGAAATGATTGAAACTAATTATTAAATGGCGACAGAGCATACAAATTCGCCTAAACAGAACTCGCGGGGATTGAAGATTGAAGGGAAAAAAATTAGTTCATTTCTTCTTATTAAAAAAAATATTATCGTATACATGTATTTAAAAAAAACAGTCAGTCGTAGGACTGCACGTCAGAAGTGAAAACATAACTTCACAATGTATTTGCAGATACATATACACACACACACACACACACACATCTGTATATTTAATTAGTTTAAAAATAAAAAGTAGGTAATAACATATCTAAATGTATACATACTAATACATAGGGTACATTGGAAGTTCTGCGCTCCGTCTCCGTCTCCGTCTTACGAATTTTCGATCAGGGTCAGGTGTCCTGACGCGAGTTTAACATTTTTTTAGCCATCCCAAAAAGTACACAACGCCGCTAAAGAAGTTTTCACTTCAAAAATCGTTCACATCTTATTTCGAACAAGTTCAATAAATTTAACTCACAGCGGTTATACAACTATATAAGTTTTATAGCATTGTAAAGTGCTACAATCATTGTAAATTCAACATAAGAGGGTTTCGTGTTACGTCACCTGGCCTCTATAAAACAACAATTGTATATTTTGTTGTTATGAGGAAAATATTGTATGGAGTTTAATTTTCTCAATGAATATTGACTAAGTCATGTAGGTATTTTTTATAAATGTTGTGTTGATAGTTTGATAAACTCAGCTTCGCTTGGGGATATCTATCCCTACGGTGATTAGCCTATAGCACTCTTCAACCTATTTACTATTAAAGGATATATATTTTGCTCGTTTGGTTAAATGGACCCACATGTATAGTCGCAGACAGACCGGAAAAACCTTTCTGAAGAAGTGACATTACTGAAATAAAATAAGGTAAAACCAAAGAGCAAGGTGTTGTTTAATATATAATACTATTACACTCATCTAATTTCCAACATTACATTCTTTGAAAAAATGTGATATTGCTTCGACGTCGTAAAGTAATCGCATGTTCAGTGTGTTATTAAGTTCTATCTATTGTATACAAGGAAAGACTTGTTCGTTATGATATCCGGTAAAAACATACTATATAACGGGTAACTAAAAATATATCTTTAGTAACTAATTTATCTGACGGTAAAGAAACTAAATATACGAGTAGTACGGTTCAAAATTACTTCGAGCATATTTAAATAAAAATAACTGATGTTTTTAATTTCAAAGATTCCAAATATATTTTTGCTTCAACTGACTTCATTGGGCTGTAACTAGTTAATAAACTGGTATGGAATATTGTACTATATCTTATAACAGAGACAGTAGCAGTAACTAGTGTTATAACTGTTTTATTAATTAGTTATTTACAGCTACAGCAGTAAATTGTGTGGTAGCAACAATATGTTAAATATTTAAATATCAGTCTCTGTCTTACCGCCGCTTTCTGAATATGTAATATAGATGTAAGCGAGAAGCCGCAAAATACAGTTTACACCGCCTTGCTAAATACTCTATATACTTACATACCTACTAGCTACTCGGTAATTAAGTTGCTTGCTTGTATTTAAGAAGTCTCTCAAGTGTAGCTACACGTCACTATACCGATTTATACGTCAATTATTTTTTATTAACTGTGTTGTCAATGTTTGAAGTATTGAATGGTACTATAGGCCATAAAAAAATTGAATGAGCAAAAGATTCTTCGAAATGTTTTTTTTTAAGTAAAAACCTTATTCATTACTGTATTCGGTACGTAAAATATACGCAACGAAAATATATATTTATGATATTAATATCCCTCCTCCTTGTGTCGGTTGCCTCAATTCTGAGGGTGGTGACCTGTTTTCTGATTCTTGGCGTGTGTGAAAGTCCGCGATCTGTGTCTGTCTTGGGTGTGTGTAGAGTAGTAAGGACCGCAGTGACGAGGGTTGAGCGGACTTGGTCGGACCAGTGTAATGGGCTTCAGCCTCTGGGTCTTTTCCCTGTGACCAAGATTTTTGCCTTCTTTCCTCGCGATATGAGCGAAGTATTTCAGGATTCTGCGAAGACACATGGATTACAGCCGGTCTCGTATGTCTGCGAGGGTGGATGCGTTACGGTGGTGGTACGGTGAGATGTCCAGGATATTCACAGCATCGTCCTCCAGCAGAAATATAGTAATTCGTACCTTTTCGATTTGTAAGAAAGAATCTTGTGGTAAATTAGATAATTTTTTCACTATTTTCTCAACACTGATCAATAACATGCTATTGTGCTAACTGATTATATCAGATAGCACAAAAAATAGTAAGCTATGTAAACAGATCACATAATTAATACACTATAACAAAGTCTAACCTTTATAGGGAAGTCATTTGGTTTTTGTCGACACCTTATTTTTTTTTTTATATTACAGGTAGCAAACGAACAGACGAGTCACCTGATGTTAATTGGCTACCGTCGCCCATGGACACCTGCAAACTCAAGAGTAACAAGTGTGGTGCCGCTCTTTTCTTGAAGGTTCGAAGGTCGTATCGGTCCGGAAATACCGCTGGCGACAATTTGTTCCCGAGATTGGTTGCACGAGGCAAAAAAAATCTGGAGAACCGCACAGTGCTGGATTGCCAATAATCCAGGTGATTATTTACGAGTAAGCTCTTCATTTATCTACAAAGAGTAAGAGGGTGGGGCATAGTTTATTTATTGCAAAACTGGTACTCTGCTAGTAAACATTAAATGTCCTGTACATTGTCCAATTAGATCTTCATAAGACAAGTTTCTATTTTGTTATCACTCGTCTGTACGGCAGTACATTGTGTGGCATAGGACTGATCAACAGTTCTGATTTAATCATGTTCAGTGTAGTGTATCACTACAGTATACGTGCACATGAACACTTCACCCTACATACACTATATTCAGGAAGTATATCACTATCACACACACGGCAGGCATAGGCACGGCAGGCACGGTTAGGCATGGTACACTCCCATTAGTATTACGGAACGGTTCTATCATAATCACCACATTTTGTGTAGTAAGATGTTACTTTAAGTGGACAACGGTCGGTGACTTTTAAGTCAAATCATTTTTAGAGTTCCCTTCCTCAAAAGAAAAAAGGAACCCTTATAGGATCACTTTGTTGTCCGACGTCTGTCTGTCTGTGTCTGTCAAGACTCTTATACTCAGGAACGCGTGTAAACATCAAGTTGAAATTAGCATCAAATACTGATGTTTGCAGTCCCTTGAAGCTGTAAAAAAATTAAGCTTCTACGTCAACACAATCAAAAGGTACGGCCTTTAATAAATAAATTTAAATCTAAGGCACATTTAACAAATTTAAACATTTCGCAGGTAAATTAAAAGCTATAGGGTACTTCCCATTGACACACTTCAACTTCTTATTCTTCTTACGGAACCCTCGGTGCGTGAGTCAATCTCGCACTTGTCCGGTTTTTTCTTTATGGGTAGACTTGAACTTCAGATATATCACGTGTTCTGATCTAACATCGAACAACTGTTTTACGTAAAGTATGTAAAAATAACGAGAAAAAGTTATTATATGTAACTTTACGTGAAATTTAACAATTAACAAATTACTTGCTATTAATTAACTTTAACAAAAATGTTTTATATTACAATTAAAATCTTGTATAATGCAGCAATTCACGCATAATAAATTGAAAATAATTATTCATAAATGCTAAGAAACTTCAAATACTGACTGTAGCTATGCGTACACCGTCAATTTGACTTGAACAAACGCGTTTATTACAAACGTGAACTCCGAAAATACGCCATAATGGCTATAAAATAATATAAAAATACCAGTGATATCTCGGCAGCTAGGCTATTAGCTGAGCAATTACGGCCAAGTCTGAACACCAACGACGCTTCAAATTGCGCAATAACAATCTTTTTTTTTATCAGGTTGATGACGTGTCTCTGAAGCACCAGCGCGCCTGCGTAAAGGAAACAGTGCTTAATCATAGCTTAGATCTCGTTTGTAGTCTAAATGACGAATTCTTGGGAAAGACTCTCAGCTTGTGTCTTCTCATGTCATTGCCGAAATGATTTATTTCTTTCTACACACTATATCGTAAATGAAAAAGAACTTTTATAGAGGAGATACTCAAGGAAGTTCCTAACTTCAAATCTTATATCCGTGGCTGGCGTGAATATGTTGCCATGTCTAAAATTGCTATTTTTCAGGGTAGCCATTTTTAAGTTTTGACGTTATATGTATATGTTCAGATTTCAAGTAACGAATATTTTTTTGTGACCGAGTGTAAGTTGATATAAGAAAATATCCATGTTCATTCACAAAATCATGTGAATCGTTAATTTGACACGAGGTTTTGTCAAGTTAGACACGTTAAAATGCGAAATGTCAACATGTTTCCAAAGTCAATTTCTCCAAAATTTATGTATTTTTAAAACTGTAAATTTTTAATTTTTTAATGAAAATATAAACCCTATCTATAGAATAATTCTCAATTTATATGAACTGAGAAATATGCCTTGAATCATTTTCATAGCGTTTTATATGTTAAGGCACAAGTACATTTTAGAATGCAATGAAAAGTTAAAAATAATCAAAATAAATTCTTAACTGACCCTATTACCCAAATGAAAGGTAATTCTTTCAATATAAATCTAATATATTTCAGTTCAAATGCTTTACGAAACGATGGATATCTATACTATTTAACTTTTTAAATAAAATGTTTCCACAATTTTGGGTTTTGCTAAATTAAGTTCGACAGAGTACAAGTTGTAATATGTTATAAAACGATTTTCGACCCACTTACACAGTAAAGTAGTTCAAATGTGCAGTAAGCTACTATGTAACTGTATGAACATGTAAATGGCAAAAAAAAATATTAAACTTAAATGTCATTAAAAGAAAGTCAAAATTAGGACCGCATCAAATGAAGTAATCCTTTTTTTTTTTTTGTGCGTGTGGAAACCCCCTCGGGCCGTCACCCCACCGGGGTTTTCGGTGGGGCGGTGTGTCGGAATCGAACCGACTAAAACCACACGGTGTGCCGTACTGCGCCTTAAGTAGGAGGGATCCGGGAACAGCTTTTATTAAGACATCCGGACCCCCCCTAGCGCCTGCCCGCAAAAGCGCGGGCACCACCTTCGGGTAAAAAACCTCTCAATAAGGCGACGTCCAGGCACACGCGGACGCCGCCTCCTCGCGGGGGGCCACTATAGCGGGTGGAGGGAAAAACCCGTCCCGTCCACCCGCAGCCACACTCAGGGCGGCATGAGGCGCTGGTATGCGCGCCTCCGCCGCCCGGTTCGCCGGCGGCGAATTAGGTCCGAGTGGAGATCGTCCTCCCGGACCCTTTCCGCCGCCTCCTTCTGCAAGATGACGTCCTCACAGAAGGTCGCGACCGCGGTAAAATTTCTGTCGCTACCGGCCATGGAGCGTATGACGGCCGGTAGCGAGAGATCCCCTCCGATGACTGCAGTGAGGGCCCGACGCTGCGTCGCCCAGGCGGAGCAAACCGCCAGCGTGTGCTGAGCCGAGTCCTCACTGCAGTCGCAGTGGTGACAGGCGGGACTCAATTCCCTCCTAGCGACCGAGTGCAGGTACTTCCCGAAGCAGCCGTGCCCGGAAAGGACCTGCGTCAGTCGGAAGGAAAGGGTCCCGTGCTGCCGCCCTGCCCACTCGACGATGACCGGCTGGAGCGCCTCCACGGCGGTAAAGCCAGCACGTGGAGCCTCCAGCCGGGACGACCAACGAGCCATGATGGCTCGGCGAGCGGCCTCACGCCATTCGCGTACCTCTTCGGGCGGGGGCCGACTGCCGCTTCCCGCCCGGAACTCAGCCGTTCGCCGATATACTTCGGCGAGCACTTCCGCCTCCAAATCCCACGGGGGAGTCCCGGCCAATGCGCATGCTGCCTCCGTCGACACGGTGCGGTATCCGCGTATGGCTCTAACCGCCATAACCCTCTGAGGGCGCCAGAGGCGCGCCCTATTCTGGGCGGTCAGAGCCTCCGCCCACACCGGTGCACCGTACAGTGCCATTGACCGGACAACCCCCGTGTACAGCCGTCTCGTAGCGACGCTGGGTCCGCCCAAATTGGGTAAGAGTCGCCCAAGGGCGGACGCAGCGCCGACCAGCTTTGGAGCAAGCTGCAGGAAGTGCTCGTCGAAGCGCCACCTACCGTCGAGGATCAGGCCCAGATATTTTATGTGGGCCTGAACCGGTACGAGGACCGAGTTGACCTCTATAGAGGCGCCAGGGGGTGGACCACGACGGGGCCCATGAAATAAAAGGGCCTCCGTCTTATCCAGGGCCACCCGCAAACCCAACGCCTCGATGCGCCCGACCACCAGAGAGACTCCCCTGGTAGCCAGGCGCGCCGCCTCCTGAAAGTTCACCCCCCGGGCTGTGACCAACGTGTCATCGGCGTAACAGATTACGCCGAGCCCGGGGGGGAAGTCACCTCGAAGGGCCCAGTCGTACCCCATGTTCCACAGGAGTGGTCCAAGGACAGACCCCTGCGGAACACCGCACGACATGGGCCGACGACTCAAAACTCCATCTCGGTCCTCGTACATGACGGTACGCTCCTCTAAATAGTCTGCCACTAGCCGCCTCAGGTACCCTGGCACTCCGTGATAGTGGAGTGCTTCCCTGATGCAGCTGAATGGCAGACTATTGAACGCGTTGGCGATGTCCAACGACACCGCCAACAGCACGCCGCCACGGCTCACTACTTCTTCGGTCACGGCCCTCAGGCGCAACAGCGCACCGACCGTCGAACGCCCCGCTCGAAAACCGAATTGAGCGTCCGACAAATCGGGGCCGACCTCGCCAAGGTGCCGGACGATGCGGGCAGAGAGGACCCTCTCAAACAGTTTACCCGCCTCGTCCAGCAACACGATGGGCCTGTAGGCCGCGACCGAGTCGGTAGGCCGTCCCGGCTTCCTTAAAAGGACCAGCTTCATGCTCTTCCAGCAATCAGGGAAGCGTCCGGACGCCAAGCTAGCGTCGAACACTTCCATGAGGCGGTCGGACATGTGGTCAAGGGCAAGGGCCAACACTCGGGCAGGGATCCCGTCTGGCCCGGGGGCGGTGTTCTTGGAACGGATCCGTAGAACAGCCGCCCCTACCTCCGCCTCCGTGACGGGCGGAACACCATCCTCTTCGTCCTCCCCGTCGTCTCCGGCCAAGGGGGCCATCGACGGGGGTACGTGCTCCACCCGTTGCGGGAAAAGGCCCTCAACCACTTCCTGCAGGAAGCTGGGCTGGAGAGTCTCCGTAAGGGGGGGGCCTGACGCGCGGAGCTTTTGTTGCGCCGCGCGATATGGGCGACCCCAGGGGTCACGATCGAGACCCTCCAGCATCTCCTTTCGTTTCTCCTCTTTGGCGCGGCTAATGGCCAGCTTCAGAGTTTTCCGCGCCTCTCGGTACTCCTCATGAAGCTGGTCCTCCTCCCCCTCTTCGCGGTGACGTCGCCGACTGTGGGTGTAGGACCTCCGGGCATGAGTACAGGCCGCGCGGAGGTCCGCCAACTCCTGGGACCACCAGTAGACCTCCTTCCTTGGAGGCCGACGACCTCGGACGCGGGGCATGGCCGCATCGCAAATCTGCGTAATCGCATTGCGAAAGCGGCCTGCCCCCATGTCGACCTCCACGGTCAGAGGCTGCGGAGACAGCCACGAGTAAATGATGGCTGCCTCTTCCAGGAGGTCCCTATCCAGTTTAGCGACAGCCCACCGCGGAAAATGGGGAGAGCGCCGCGCTGTGTGACCCCTTCTGGGGCCCTGGGACCGGGAGAGCTCAAATCGGATATAGAGGTGATCCGAGAGCGTCTCAACCTCTTCCAGGACACGCCAGTTCCTTACTCGTGCGGCGAGAGCAGGGGTAGCGAACGAAAGGTCCACTATCGACCCCCCCTGCTGCCGCACGCACGTGTTGGTGGAGCCTCTGTTTAGGAGACAGAGGCCCACCGAAGCCGCCCACTCCTCTACGGCTTCGCCCCGTGCGTCCGTCCTGGGGGAACCCCACGCAATGGACTTTGCGTTGAAGTCCCCCAGCACCAAGACGTGCCCAGACGCCATGCGCCGCATCGAGGTCTCCAAGTTATTGAGGAAAACCTCAAAATCGCTCAGACTCCGGTTAGGGGAGAAGTAGACACCGTATATGGTGATCCCCCCCCACTCGGCAGCAACATATCCAGTACCCTTGTCTCTCAGCGACAAGGGTGGGGAATGAGCCGCCGTGGAGCCAACGACTGCCACGGAGCCGTCCCGGTCACCCAGCCAATTTGGACGGGGAGGAACATAATAGGGCTCCGCAGCTACGGCCACACCTATCGACCACTCTGCCATGGTTTGCAGGAAAAGGTCCTGCACACCGGCAGAGTGGTTCAGGTTCGTCTGGACAAGGAGGTTGGAGACTTGGTCCATTAATGGACCGTCTCTACAACCTCCTCCAAACATTTGAAGCACCTCATCGGTCTTGCCACCAGAATAGTAACTCTGGCGTTCACAAAACCGACGAGGATCCTCCCGGCATCGCCTAATATCTTGGCGGCTGCCACAGGACAGCTGACCCACACCGTGCCAAGTCCTCCTTGTCCGGGGCGGATGGTGCCGATCCTAATGTTATCCGAGGTGCAACCTGTCTTCTGCTGGATTGCCCCCCGGACGTCGTCGACCGTTACGGAATCGTCCAGGCCCGATATGCGCAGCTCGGCGCACTTTGTGGGCCTGGCGATCCGTATCCCATCCGTCGCTGCAAAAATTCCCCGCAGCTTCTCTGCGAAGATGTCCGCCGTCTTCACTCCCTCCGCCCCGGGGAACTCGAGAACTCGAGCCCCCGTCTGGGCGAGGCGTAGTCGAACACCTACGCTCCCGAATTCCGAGGAAAGGTGGTCTCGAGCCTTTTTGAAGACGGCGGCGTAAGAAATACCGCTATTTACCGCCTCCGGCAGCACTGTGACAACCACGGCTGCTGTCTTCGGTGGCTGGAGCCGACGAGTCCTTCCCGTCTTATTTTGCGACGCTCCTGCCGGTGCTTGTGACGGGGTGGCATTCTTGTTCGTCTTCTTCTTCTTCCTGCGGCTTTTTCCTCCTTCAACCGTCTGCCAACGGTCGTTTGAGGCGGTAGACGTAGAAGGCCCAGAAGCAGACTCAACACCGGAAGGAGCGTGAGGTATGCTCGGTACCGGAGAGGGGAGCGGAGGGAATCCCGTCACCGCTTTTGTCGCGGCCTTAGCCGGTCGCCCAGTCCCCGGTGCGGCCGCCTTCGTTGCGACCTTAGCCGGTTGCCCAGTCCCCGGTGCGGCCGCCTTCGTTGCGGCCTTAGCCGTTCGCTTAGCCTTCGGAGCAGCTGCAGGCGCTGATGTCGACGCAGCCACTGCATATGACACAGTGACGCGTCCACCAGCGACGGGAAGCGGCGTCGGGGCTGATGCGGCCTTCATCTTATCTGCTGCGAGTGGTGGCCAAACGATGGGGGCTGGAGGCAGCCTTGCCTCGAGGCCCGCAAGGCGCCCGTCCATCATGCGCCACACTGCGTCTATAATGTGACGCAGGTGGGCATCCGGAACGGGAGAGGGGGACAGGTCAGGTTGCTGGGCATCTGGTACGAGGGAAAGGCAGGGAGCATGTTGCTGGGCAACAGGGCTCGGCTGCTTAGGGCAATTCCCCTGCGCCTGAAATTCGGCGAATTGAGCGCCGAGCTCGGCAACCCGCGCCGTGAGCTGTTCATTCGCGGCCTGGAGGCGCGCCACGTCCCCAATCAGGGTCTCAACGACCCCAGAAATGGTGGAGGAGGAGTCCTTAAGGGCCCTTACAAAGGAACCCTTAAGGTTTGTGGACTTGGTGGCCACTTTTTGAATAATAGCCACTGCCGCACTCGTCCTCTCCCTCAACGTCACCGGTGTTTGAGGGACAGAATCCCCTTCCACCGGTGCACGGATCTTGACAAGGAGATCCGCGATCTCCTCCTCCGCAACAATTTCGTCCTCCGCGCGAGCTCGCGCATATGATGCCGACCTTGAAAAAGCAGAACCAGCCGGAGCAGGGATCGGCGTACGTGACCTCGACCGCCCTCTTTGGCTACTTGCTACTTTGGGAGGGAGCATGTCTCTGGACGGTTCATAGTCCTCGTCCAATGAGCGACCTCGTTTTCGGCTCTCGTGGTCTCGGAGCTCAACCTCCATATCCACAGCCTCAGAACTTCGGTTGTCTGCTCCTGTGGATAGTCCGGCCTTGGAACGTAGGCGTTCCGAAACTCTTCTGCTCCCAGAAGTCAAATTAACTTCTGGGAGCTCCTCCGAGATAGGTGTCTCGATTTGAACCTCCTCGTTGTTAAAAGTGTCGTCCGTCTTCTTACTCTCCGCCTTCTTACTCTTCTCCTTCATTACACTCTTCTCCTTCTTTTTTTCTTCGTTATTTTCATTTATAATTGTTTTTGAATTTACCATAATTAATCCCACGAGAGGGGGAGAAATAAAGGTCGACCCGGGCAGAGATCCCCCAATACCCGGGCAAGCGAAGGTTTTTGCCCAACCGAGGGGTCCGCAGGTGCCCCGGCTGGGAGTGCGCTTACGACTGAACTACCCATCAGCCATGCATCCCCTGGTCACGCACCAGAACACGGGATTCGGGGTGATTTTTTAGAGAGGTTTTCTTCCTCGCAGTCCGGGCGGCAAAGCCAAGACCCTCGTCCCCGATCGGAGTCACGAGACATGACCACGACTCCTTTCGGGATTACGATATGCCGACGGTGGCAAGGAAACTAAATCTTCCCATGCCTGCTCGGTGGCAGTGTGAGTGCACGCCGAGCCCGTCCTCCTTCTCCACTGAGGACAGTGGAGAAACTCCGACCCATGGAAGGGTCCCTCCTTCGTGATTTTTTACCGAGGTTTTCATCCTCATGGCTCCGAAGAGCGAAGAGCCAACAGAGGAATCGGCAGAAACGCCCGCTCTGTTGGACCAAGCCTCGACCGAGTGGCCGAAGAAAGTGGCCTCCTCTCCTTACTAGAATATTGGCCGTTGGCGATGACGCCCTCCCCAAAAACGGAGGAGGAAAGGAAGCCTCATCGCCAACGTTTCCAGGGTGCACCACGTGGAGGTTTTCTAGACAGCACCCCAAATGAAGTAATCCTGTTTCAAGCTAAGCTAATCGTTCTAACTTCGTCATCAAAAGGGTAAAGTAGGTTATTTTAAACAATGCCTAAATAGAAATATAATCTATACTAATATTATAAAGAGGAAAGATTTGATTGTTTGTTTGTTTGCATTGAATAGGCTCCGAAACTACTGAACCCATTTTAAAAATTCTTTCACTGTTGGGAAACTACACTATCCCCAGGTGACATAGGCTATATTATATTTTCAAAAAAATTAGGGATCCTTGCTAAAACTCCAATAATGTAACCCAAGGGTTAAAAAAAATACCTAAAATATTCTTTACATCGCGTTTTATACGCATTACATACTATGTCTCTGCTACCCGTGCGAAGCCGGGGCGGGTTGCTAGTATGTAATAAATTACACATTAGTGGTCCCGATGGCCTGTTATTATTATTAAATATATATATGTCACACGTCGTATGAAACTAGCTTAAAGAAAATTGTCCAAGTGCAGATTGGCCTTAAGTGTGTAGTGTCAATAATAGTGGTGTTCCCATCGTCAGCGAACGCTCTCTGTTTCCCTGGAACTGCTAATGAGCGCACGTGTGGGAAACTGCTGATGCTTCCGCGTCTAACAAAACCACATCCATAGACTATTACACTTACCATTCAAAACTCATCCCTACAGCTCTTAAGATAAAGGTTACGAGGGAGTAAAGGGTTACTGGGCACTCCTTATTTCAAACACGCAACGCAGTTTATATGGTACTAGCCTTTCCTGTAGGTTCACCCACGTGTAAGGTTTCTGCTCAGCTCCTCAGGGTCATAGCGTATTGTTAAATTTCCTATAAATTTCTTCAAGAATTGGACCATCAAATCCAAAAATACATTTTGAAATCTAACGGGTAATTCCAGAAATTAGTGTGTTCAATAAAAACTCTTCAGTTTTTACACGCTTTATATTAGCTTCACTTGTATGTTTGTTTGTTTGTAACCGACTCCTTTGGGCGCGATTTTGACCCACTTTAAACGGCCAGATTTCATTCAAATTTTGCACAGCTGTCAAAGATCGATGACAAAAATAATTCGATTAATATTTTTATTTTTTAGTTGAATTTTCTATAAAAGCGTGTTTTTTAGTTTTTTAAACTATAATTATTTATTATATTACTATAGACTAGCAGTTCCCTTGCGGCTTCGCTTCGACAAACTATGAAAAGGAAGAAAAATATGAATTAGTTATATCTATATTATTAAGGATAATATTTAATTAAGGATGTCAAGGCAACAACATGCTTGCAATAGTAAATAAGTGTACTTACGTTTAAACTTAATTTGTAGAATGTTTGACAAATAATATGTACTCGTGTTAAATATCTGTGACAGTTACATCACAGTTCTTCCACATTGTTTACATGTTCTGCTGAAACTAATTTATTAACTTTTATCACAGTTTGAGGTTAGAACCTTTATGTTGTGATGGTAAACTTTTTATGTTTTCAAAACCGGTAAGTATTTATAACATTATCCATTTCTCTGCATACTTATTCTATTTCTTACGATGTACCTGCTTAAATATTGATAACCACTGTCGCTTTTTTTAAAACTGTTTAATTAGTTTAGTAAAGAAAATGTAAACTTTGTAATTAATTGAATAAATGAAAAAAAAACGTAGCGAATACTAGGCGGCGCGGCGCTACCATAAAACCGCGGGTTCCAGCTAGCACGTACATAATACATATTACATACCTGCTGTACCTGTTAAGTAACTATATAAGAGACTATTCTATGTCTCTCAGATGGCAGGATTTTTTTCTACTTACTTTACATTTATCGTTATGCTACTAATATTATAGAAGTGAAAGTTTGTAAGGATGTATGAATGTTTGTTGCATTTTCACGCAAAAACTACTTAACCGATTGCAAAGAAACTTGGTATGTAGATAGCTGGACACCTGGATTAACACATAGGCTACTTTTTATCCCGATATTCCGACGGCATCGGGACTTACGTGGGTGGAACGGCGGAGCTCAGCTAGTATCTCTATAAATTATGTTATAATTTAGTGTCACAAAATCGGTTCAGTAGTTTTTTCGTGAGAGAGTAAAACAATCCATTGATCTTCAGAAACTTTCGTGTTTATAATATAAATAAATAACATCCTTCCTGCTTCCAGGAATACTTTCACATTTAATGGTAACAACCAATAAATTGCTCATTCACACTATCAAATTACTACAGAACATTACATCATATACTGCCACTATCTAGATAAACACACTTCAAAATATAAATCTGTTGGTCATATTACACTACGGTTTGTTGTTTTGATAATTTACGATAAGGAAAATAAAAAAGAGGTCGAACCTAGTCGCGTAAACAGCATTTTTTAAATTGATACGCCATTTCGCAAGGGCGACGAATCTTGTGTACGAAATACCCCTTTGCAATATTGAACACCTACATGAGTCATTTTATCGAGAACCACATGAATCATTGCACAAGAATGTCAGAAGTGATTTATTGTCTCTATTGGTACAAATATTTTCAAATACTGAACTAAGTAACAAATTATGACAACTCTTTTAAAAACCTTTCTGCTTGTTATAAATACAACTATAATTTTTAACGGAATGACATAATTAAGTTTCAAGAAACGTTATTTTGACCTAATACTCACGCTTTTAGTGGGTACAGCACACAGAGTAAGTTAATATGGTATTACCCATAAATTAAAGTAACACCTTCGAGCGTTTTAGCTGTTCTGAACTAAAAATTGATAAAAGGGTAAACGTTGTAATATACACTGTAAATCTTACTGAGGTTTATCTATAGTAGGTATATTAAAAAAAACCGTCCGGTGATTGTATCCAACCGATTGCTTTCTTTTTTTAACCGACTTAAAAAAAGGAGGAGGTTCTCAATTCGACTGTTTGCTTTTTTTTATGTTTGTTACCTCAGAACTTTCGACTGGGTGAACCGATTTTGATGATTCTTTTTTTATTTGAAAGCTAATGCTTCCCGTATGGTCCCATTTCCAATTTGGTCCAGTTCTGACAATGGCATCCATGAGAAAACCATTTATAAGTCTTTTATGGAATAGTTTTTTTTGATGAAGTCGGTTTTTTTTTAAAGAATTATTTAATGAAAGTATTGATGCACAAATTTTCATCAGGCTTTGGAAATCAACCAAAGCGTTTTCATTCCTTACGTCTCTTATATTCTCATAGCATTTTTTCACTATATATTCGGTTCTAATTGAGGTCTCGTCAATTAGAACCGAATATATAGTGAAAGAATGCTTCGTTCTTAGAACACTCGTCGTAAAGAGCTCTTTCATTGGAGCTTTTGCCATCTTAAGCTAGATGTGCTTCATCTTGACTTTCAATATGCGTTACAAATTAGAAAATAGTAAATGTGAATCCTCCATCTTGCTTCGCATTTCACATGCAACTTTAGATTTATTTGTACGGTAGGTATGCTGTGGAGCAGCATGGGTCTTGCCGTTAGAGTTTAACAGGATTATTGGAATGAAGTTAGAAAAAGAGATATTTCATGCTGAGACGGTGAGACAATGAAATTATCTAAAGTATAAAGATTTCGATTTCTTCGGCAGATTTGAAATCCAAAAAGTTTAAGCGAGAAATATATTTATTTATAAGTTAATCTGTTAAAACAGTTGCTCATTTTCCAAAGAAGGTTATTGAGATTTTAGTTTAATGCATCTGGTGTAATTGTTAGTAGGTATGTTGGAGAGTTATACAATCGTTTCTTACAACTTAGTCCGCAAACAAGCTCAGTGTATTTAATTATACACTTATGACACCAGCGGTCTTTTCCACTTCATAACGAACTCTGGTGACCTTACCTATTTATGTATTAAGTTTAAAAAAACAAATTTTATATCAGCTTTAGCGAGCACCGTTTTATACATAGGTATATGCCACACTATCTTTAAATGTTACCTTCAAAGATCGATTTAAAGTTCAGTTCAGTTTCAGAGTTTTCGAACAATATACAGATAATCTGGTAAATATCAGGTTCCATGTCCAGCTACGCAATTTTTTACTTACTCCACTAAGATTGCGCTGGCACAATCCCCATCCTTGATTACGCCACGGCACCGATGTCAGTTATGTAGATCTTACCGAAGACCAACTTAATCAGCTTGAGAAACTTAAAAATCTTTGTATACGATTCATATTTGGATTACGCAAATATGATAATGTTTCTGAATATCGCAAAATCTCAAGTGGTTACCTAAACGCTTTCGCCGGATTACACATATCCTTTCACTGTTATTTAATGGGTTTTTTTAAACCCCCACCTAACTTTAAACAACGGTGCAATTTCTTGCAAGATACGCATTTTAGATCTATGAGATCGTCAGAGAACCTGAGTTTAAAAATGCCTGGGCACTTCACCAAGTTCATGGATAATTCCTTCTCAGTTCTAGCGGTTTGGTAGAAATTAGACCCAAACAATCACTACCTGTTTTTAAAAAAACTAGTTAAGGACCACTATCTATCACTAGGAGATGGCAATAACTTTTAATTTCCATTTTACCCTTTCATATAAATCACTATATGTATTTATATTTTTATTGTAAATATTTCTATCCGTACCTAAGTACCTATTTATATGATTATTTTGGACTTGTATGTATACTCTTACGTTACTTGTAAGATATCTTATGTAACAAAATAACTTACTGAACGTACCATACTGCTCTAAATTTATTTCTCCATTCCGTGGTTGCCTGTAAGAGATTGCCATAGAGAGTTAAGGCCGACAAATGTATAAACCCAAATTGTTATTTGGTTTACTCTTTGTTTTTTTTTGGTGTACAATAAAGAGGTACCTATATTAGTATTGTTATTTATACTAAAAGCTTGTAGGCGTAAACATCACCAAGGGAGCGACTTCTCATTTCAAGATTTCCTCCATCGTTGATCGAACACGTGGGCTTCCGATAAAAATGTTATTCAAGTTTATTTAACTTATCCGTAAGGAAAATAAACATTGTAACTATGAGGTAACTAAACTGTTTGTTGATCCCATTTAACCCGCGTCCTGTCCTATATAACTCAATCATCCATTTTAATATCTTAAAAAGAAAGTTGGTTTTATACTGGTTGATTTTAATTAAGCTTTCAATTTTTTGTTGTCTCTCTAATTGAGCTTATTGATTGAACGCCTTCTTTTATTTTTAAATTAAGAACGTGTAATTATAGAGATTTTTTAAATATCAAAACTTGTAACACGGCTATTAATCCCTAAATAGCAAATCATGGGTATGGTTCGTCGACCCGAGTCGCGGCCTTGCCCTTGAGCCGTTCTTCATGCCCAACTCTATCCGGCCGGTTGATCATAGACAAAATGTTTATTGCTTATAAAGTACGTTACGCAATGGACTAAAGTACTTTAATGATTGTTACCTTTTTGTTGGCTAGTTAGGTACTTATTGGCAAGTCATTTTTGGTTCAATGAGTTTGTTATTTTCTTGGCCGTAAACAAGTTTTTATAATGATTAATAAACACAATTTCTATAGGCGCCTAATTTTCCTACTAAATTATACCTTGTTTCATTAAAAAAGAGTTTATGCTGAATGGTCTTTGTCGAACATCTCTCGGCCGCTCACTCCGCTCAGTGACAATTTGTTTGTCGACCTGTAAGGAAATGTTGAAATTGGTAATATTTCGTGCTCAAATTTACAGGATCATCTGTAGACGGAAGTAAGATTTATACTAAAAAGTAATTATATGCATATATAATTACTTTTTAGTAAATATAAATGACATGTAATTATGAATATCGTTACTTTATTTAATTACCTTACATTCTAGACAGAATATTGGTGTTTGTTTTGTGCAATATTCACCTGGCCTGGAGATAAGGCATTATAAAAATTGCGGCAAAACTCAAAATCGGTTTAATGACCGATATAAGGCAGGAACATTGCATCAAGCTGTCCCTAACTTCAGCTGCCTCGTTTCAACTTCAACTAGCTTTAATTTATGCCGTAGGTGGTGATGGTTCTTTCAAATTAGTACCGAATATGATTTAGTGCAAGTGTTTAAAAATTTTTGACTGTTTGATATCTAATTAACAGGTACCTGCTTCTACCTTCTACCAAGTACAGCTTATAATGTAAATTTGGACAAATTAGTTAATCAAAACTGCCAGATCGAGCACTCATTATCGATCTGCCAGATCGAGTATCCAAGTTTTGAATTAGTAGTTGTAACTTTTCAAGTACTTTATAATACATTTGATAAGGTACCAGATCTAAGGACATCGGCAACAGTCTTCGAGATAATATTTATATTAATTACCTGCTTCAGATTTTTCTCTAATAGCGTCGCCCTCGAGGAACAGAATGAGGTAGCATACTACCTCATTCACCTATGTCGCCAAGTTGTTCGCGTCTAGCTTCAAATGCCTCCACTCCAATCTCAACAACCATTTATTTGCACATAAAATTTTTGATTAAAAAAACATTAGTTGTGAGGCCCGTCATGGTATAGTAGAGAGAAAGAAAATATGATGATGTTGCTAAAGACGAGTTTATGCCACTGTTGTTGCATTTAATCTAGATCAGTCATTTTTTTATCTTCTGCTAATGAAGCAAAAACTAAATTAATGTACTGCATTTAATTTAAAGCGCCTTGTGCTTGCTTTAATCCGATCCAGAGAAATATGTATGTAAAACACAATATATTTTCTTTCTTTGCACATTTCCACTTTAGGTGGGCACGGCTCTCGTAGTATGTCTGCGCCAAGATGTTGTCTTGAGTTGTCGGTTCGGGTATTTTATTTTGTTTTATAGTTTTGATCATACCAGTCTACCAGGTAGAGGGAGGTCGTACTCGACCTCTTTTGTGCTCTGGAAGGCTCAGCGCTATTTTGACGACATGATTTTCGTCTCTGCGCATAATGTGACCAAACCACCTCAGGCGTCTCTCTATAAGTCTCTCGGGTACGGGGTAACCTTGAAGTTACCGTGGATATATTCGTTTCGGATCCTATCCACCTTTGTAACCACTCCTGACCACCGTAAAACACAATAAATAGGTTTAAGATTAATTAGAGGGTTAATAAAAAGATCTCAGTTATTATATTATGGTTGATTAAAATAAATATTGTTATTAAAAATAAACAGAGCTGAGAGTGTTTTATTAAGTGCTCATCTGCTTGATGCCCACCCAACTGAATATAAACCCATACAACAAAACAAATTGGTGAAGTCAGCAAATAAAATGTTACAGAAAATAGACTGGGAAGAAATGATTAGAATTAACATGTAATAATTAATTACTACTTTACCCAAAAATATCAAAACGAAATTTTGGCCGATATTTGGCGATTTTACCCTACGAGGAACATAGGGATGGACATAATCAAACTTATAGTTATAACCTTTTTTTAATAACCTTTTGGGCTTCACCGCAATCGAGTAAAAAGAGAGTCAATAGAAGAAGAGTTAATTTGGAATAACATGTACTTACGCGGATTAACGCCATTTTTTTAGGTATAATTATGTACATTGTATTGTAATTGATCACACACTGACTCTCAGTTGGTGACCGAGCCAGTGTAACCTTGGTGAAACGTCAAAGTTATGTGCAAAAAATAAATAAATACATACTACAACCATAACTAAAATTACAGTAATTTTATATCATGCAACGCGAAAGGTTAAAAGCTAGTTTGCTGGTTAATTAATCTTCTTCGATATATTTATATTTTATTATATTTAGTACCTATAATAAACTAAATACAGATTCAAAAGAAAAAATTAAAATGATAAAGCAGTCGGAGCATTTGAACTACTTTTTGTCTAGGTAATGAAAACTCTTTTACATTTATAATGTTATTATTAAACAAGTATTTAGTCGTACAGATTAAAACTGACATACGTAGTGTTTAAGAGGCAATTAAATAAATAATAAAGCATAAAATATGACTCTTATTCCGGGTCTACTGGGAATTAACATAATATCATCTACAAAACATCCGCGGCTTTAAATAAAGAGCAATTTATTATTTAAATGAATCAGTAGTTAGAAACGTTGTCGGTGCAAAGGCAAAAGTAAGATTACACGTAGCCTTATCCTTACTAATATTATAAATGCGAAAGTAACTCTGTCTGTCTGTCGCCCTTTTACGCCAAAACTACCGAACCGATTTAAATAAAATTTGGTACACAGATAGTCTAGAGCCTGAGAAAGGGCATAGACTACTTTTTAATGCGAAAAAAGGTGCGTAAGTGGTTGAAAGGTGGGGATGAAAAGTTGAATAGAAGTATCGTCATATTTAGAGCTAGAAGCTTGAAGTTTATGTTTTAAGCCGTTGATTCGATAAAAATACACTATTCCACGCGGACGAAGTCGCGCTCGCAGCTAGTAACTATAACACATGTATAACGCTTAGTGCTAATAACCTTAGAACTCTTATACATAAATGTACCTACATAACATGCTAAAACACGCAAATCACGACATACAAGTATGTATAGGTATGAACGTGTAGGTGTGTGTAGAATAGACCTTTCTATAAGATCTGATGCAATAGAGCATTATACTATGAAGTCAATTAATTTAGTATTTAGGAATAAGTATAACTGCAATACTTTAATAATACCCAGTACCCACAGATATATTTTTAAATTATGATTATTAACAGACAGTGGCTTGGACTTCCCGGCAATAGCCAATTCGAGTTACACTTACAGGCATGGGCGTACCAGTAGGGGGGAGGGGGGGTCAGAGGAGGGCAGCTCCCTCCCCCTGGCTTTAGCCAGCTTACGTAGTACTAAGGTACTTTTCAGTCAAATTTTTATTTGCGGACCCTGGGACCTGGACCTGGACCGACAAAATCAAATTTTGACCGCCCCTGGGATGACAAAAACAAATTTTGCCTCCCCCCTGGACTAAAAGCTGGGTACGCCCATGCTTACAGGTATGCGACCCTGAACTTATCGAGCTTTTACTTACATTCCCAAATCTATCCGTATAAGCAATACCCTTTTTCTTTCATTGCCTTCCCTATTTGTCTAACTTTCCCTTTCAATATACTCCCAATTTTCCCATTTTTAATTTCCAAAATGCCCGATTGTCGGCAATAGGCTTGCCCAAATTACGTGGTGGGACCAAATTATTGTTGGCAAAAGTAGGTGTTTAATACGGCTGTCTACCCCTTCGGGGATACAGGCGTGAGTGTATGAAAATATACCTAAACTGAATGAATGTCATGACTTATTATTTGTTAATATTTTAGAAAACGGAGAAACAGGTGAATTCTTGCGATGAGTGCTCCCAAATGGGAAGCACTCACTGCAAGCAGACGGTTTGGGAAAAGAAGTGATGATACAGTAAAAATGCTGGTATCACTTCAATAATTATAAATTTTGAAAAATAATTTATAACTCGTTTCACAGCGGTGATTTTTCATAACCTAAGTTACGAAAATCAGAGTGTAACCTCTTAGTACGAATTTAACACGTCCTCTTATATGAGAGGAATTAATGCAAACTGACTGCAACATACCCAGTTACCCACGTGGTTGTAACAACTATAGGTATTTGTAGGAAATGTTCGAAATCTTGACCGCTGCACCGCTACACCCTGCTCTCGCCCCCTTCACCTTGAGATTACTTCGGAGTCATCGTCGCCACCGTTTGTAAAAGGTGCACCTGAGGAGCTATTTTAATCCAACACCACAACTAGATAAATCGTGGCTCCTGCTAAACACACACACACAGACTCAAGACCACTTGTCAAACTTGACCTAGAAAATCTATCATTTAACTTATTAGTAGGTTAACTTAAGTAGACTTCTAGTGTCGGAATGAATTCTCAAGAAAAACGTTAAATATATTTTAAATCCTCCGTCGACAGCGTTGGCACGACGATACGCGATTTTATACAAATAGTTTAATGTCACACTCACGTCATATCTTTTGAAGTGGTTCTTCTATATCAAAAAAAGACATTAAATACTTACAAATAAATTTTTGTCTGAAACTGAACTGATTGTTTTGTGAGTTAATTATTCCAAGAACCTAAATAAATATGATGAAAATTAATATTTACAATTAAGTACCGACCCATGTAAGGACAGAGCTCAAATCAAAGTCGTGAATATTAAATTAAACAAAAAGTATCTAAAGTAATTTCAAATAATTAGCATTGCATGCATTATGCTATATTTGCATAATGAAATGGTAGTTCTTATTTAAATACACAAATTTAAAATCTGTGATTCGAAGATATAATACGTGGCCTCCTTACAACAAAAACATTTTTTTTTTGTGTTTTTATTTTTTATTCGGCCGTTGCACTCGAAATGTAGATATTAATATGGCAGTTGAGAATCTGATCTCATTTTAATATTATAATCGCTTCGTAGCAAGAGCTATAAGTTTCCTTCCACGAATTTGCTGTGTTGTTGATATCTCTACATGTTTATGGGATTACGTGACTCTGAATTGTGACAATATTTTGTGTGACAAGCGTGGTTGCTTTTTCGAAACATTCGAAATTCAAACAAAGCTGCTTCAAACTAAAAAAGGAACATTAGGGTGCATTAAGGACTAGGATTATGTTCTGATTACATAACATACTACTAAAATGGTGAAATCGAGTTTATAGTTTCAAACATATTTACATCACTTACCAAATGTCTAAAAAATAGAACAATCAACCAAATATATATCTTTGATCTACCGATTTTTTTATTAATTGTACCTTCCATTAGAAATAATCACGGTCTATTTTTACATTAAAAAAAAATAATACTTTAAAAAGCCTCTCGAAGCGTCCCAACGCGCGCTGCCCATAGAAGTCTCATAACCTTTAAATTAAATAATGAAAAAAAAACGAACAGCAACCATTTTGCTTCCATTGACCAATTCATACAGTATAAACTCAATACACCATTAAACCTTCAAAACGCCCCTTAGACAGTCACGATTGTAATGTGTACAAAACAGGATCAAGTAAACACCAGTTCGACCGCTTCTTGCTACTAGATTACAGGGGCGACTAACTCCACGTAATGTTTTCTAGATACTGCATCCAATGACAGTTCGCATGCTAGAGAAATGATTGAAAATTCCCTTCCGAGAAGCGTAAAATGAGAGGAGGGTGGTTTGGTCCGGCGCCGAGCGGCCACCGCCCGGCGCGGGCACATTCCTGCTGACCGCAGCCCTGTGTTTAGAAGTCACTGCCATCGCGCAGCTAGCTTTCCAACAACTTATATTGAGTTCGCACAGTATAACACTATAAGAACTTTGTTATAATCTCAGTAATGACGCCCATAACATATATATATTAGTATACCCGAAAGCCGAAAGTAGTTTCTTAAGAAAGAATAAAATTGGATATTTTGTGTAGGTGTATTGCAATAGTTTTTAACCCATGTTATATGGTGTCCTGAAAATATCAAAAAATATTCTAGTGACATAACCTATTGCTACGCAAATAGGCGCGCGTACTGGCAGCATGTAGAGAATGATTTGTTTGGAACACAGAACTGAGAACAAGTTTACTTTTTTAATAATTACGTATTCTCAGGTCTGTGATTTGGAAGAACCGGACAGCTTTTGCAGCCTGTCACTGTGTGTGTAATTAATGTTTTTGATTGGTGAGATTTTAATTTTTTTTTCGTACCTTATAAATGAAAATCTGTTGTCTGTCTTGTTCTCGTTTCTACTGTTTGCACAATATCAGGCAGTATAGCTCAAGCCATAAAGGTAAGTAAAGACAATACTTATCATTATCATCTTTATGTGACCCTTACACAAGCCCCTTGTCTACTATACCTATTACCCTTACATCCGTGAATTTTGTTTTTGTCTAAGGCTGTGTCACCGAATCCATACCCCGGTTTTTCCAAGAAAGTGGTAGATATATAACTAAGGCCTGGATTTTTTTATTATAATATATACCTCCCGTCTATACACATCCTACATTCGCTTCATAAGTTTCGTTTAGTCTCTGCTCATTGTACCGTGACCTTCTTCAATCTTTGTAACTAAGTTCTAAATTATTACAATAACCCCATTTTCCTGTTATACACACTTTCTATATTTTGATTTCTCGTTCGTTTCGCTCACATATTTTAGACTTTCAACAAGTTTTTGTTAAGGTTGCATGGTGGTTAAATAATAAGTATGCACTAAACCTATATGTGTACATCTCCGTCTATTGCTCTAAAATAAAATTCAACTCAGCTTGTCTAAATATAGTAGTATATCCTTTACTAAAAATAGGAATTTCATTGCTTTTGAATAAGGTATTCCTTTACAGAAGGTAGACTCCGTTCGTGATCTCGGTGTCTAAACTCCACTAAGATTTACATACAGAGAATATCGTCAACAAAGCTTACAGGACGTACCAGGGTCGTTATAAGATCAACTATTGACTTTACGACACCATCCACAGTCATACTACTGAACAACAACACCCTATTCGCTCTCAACTGGAATATGCTAGCTGTGCCAATTTTGAGTGCCTTTTACAGTTATACTAATATAATAAAGCTGAAAGTTTGTCATTTGTTTGTTTGTTTAAACGCGCTCATCTCTGTTAATACCAATCGGATTAAAAAAATAGTTTTTGTTTTAGGTAGAGTACTCATTAGGGAAGGTTATTAAAGTTATAGGATATGTAACATCACACTTCGATCCATAGGAGTGGAGCAGTGACCGTAGAAAGCAGGTGAAACTGCGGGCAATAATACTTAGTAAAGTATATTATTAGACTAGAAATGGTCCAAAAGATTTGATTGTGAACCAGTCACCAGTCTAAGTGGTCACTCATAGAACTATTGCAAAATTATAACCTATTAAGCTTGGAGTCCAGGCGTGTCCATTTGATGGCTATGTCGTTGCGCGGCTTTTGTAACAATACGTTCGACTTCCCTAATTTAACAAACCAAATATATTATATTTACTTGTTTGTTGCGGATGAATTTTCGTGAAGAAGGATGAAATATCACATCAGATGAAGGATCAAAGTTATGTCATAAGCGACATCGATAAAACTGAGAGTATTAACATGAAATGCTAGACGTGTGTATTTTTAAGAATGATAACTGATTTATCTTCCAAAATTCATTCCAATATGTATATTCATGTATATTCATGCTATTATCAAAATACTAGAGGTCTACGCAACACTCAATCTGAGGTGCGTCAACACGTACATAACAGTGAGTACGATGTTTATATAATTATGTATATCCACGGGAATTAACGCGATCACGAAAAGGTATTACATACCTCTGGATTGCCTGACGTTGCGACCAGGTTGCACTGGCCGTGGTCACAGGTCACATAATTATATCATGGAACGCGAAAGTTTAAAAGTACGATGTTCATGTTCGAACTGAGATATGGCTGGGTAGCGTGTTTGATTCAGGGTTATTTAATTATAGTTTTAGTGTAAATAGAAGAGATCGTGAATCATCTAATTATAGCGACAATAAAAAAACTGGAGGTAGAGTCCTTATAGCGGTATCAAACAGACTAAGTTCATATTGCAAGACAGAGTGGGAAAGTAATTGTGAGGATGTATGGATCACGATCGAGACCCGAAACACAAACCACAAAGCCTTAAAAATGTGTGCTGTTTATATACCCCTGCAGGCATGTAGCAAAAGTATTCGAACATTTCATAGAAATTGCAACTCGGTCATACATTCTAATTGCGAAAGCTCGACAATAGTAGTCGGCGACTTTAATGTAAGTTATGACATATGACGCTAGTAATGAGACCTGTTTAAACATCATCTTTTATATTTTATGGCTCTAAATAATTTAAAGCAGTGCGACTTCCAAGATAAAATTTTAAATTTAATACTCGGTGACGTAGACCATATGAGAATAAGTCCTTGTCTTGATCCTATTAGAGTTAGATAAATATCACCCAGTGATAGAATTCCTGACCATTCTGCATGTAATAGCCAAACCTAAGCCTAAATTAGTTCGTCAACCCAATTAAAACAAGGCAGACTATGATGCTTTAATTAGGTCACTTGGCGACATTGATTGGAGTTACAAATTTGTGACATCCAACGATGTTAAAGCTATGACCGATAAATTTGACAGTATAATCAATAAACTGTGTATTCTCGAGGAAAATACCAATCATGGTACTCCAATCAACTTAAATACATGCTTAAAATAAAGAATAAAATTCATAACAAAATAAAAAATACATATAACAACCCGCTCGACGTAATTGAATTTGAACTCAAGAAAAACTTACACACATTTGCCAAAAATTACATAGAAGAACTAGAAAATGAAATAAAAAGCCATCCAAAATTGTTTTGGACACATATAAAATACCTTCATAAAGGCGGCTCGTCAAACCCCTCAGAAATGTTGCTCGGTGATAAGAATGCATCACATAGCAAAGACATTACAAATTTATTTGCAGTTAGTTCTCATCGGTATACGAACTGCCTAGTTTTGACTATGAGGATAACACAACAACTTCGACGATGACTTGAAATCGACACGTGTTATCTAGAATGAATCCGATACAAACTTATATCAAATGGACATAGACAGTTTAAGTCGATGGGGAATAACGAACAAAATGTTTTTAAACAGTACTAAATATACGTAGTACCAAATATATTAAATATAAATATTAAGTTTGCCAGAAAGACATTTAGACGGTCGATTGAGCTTTGTGGATCACATCGACAAAATTCTGAATTCGGCATACCGGGCTCTCGGTTAAATTTTGAGATCTTCAGAAGAGTTTAACTTAATTTCATGTACCACATTCCCGTAAACTAGAGCATTGTAGTGAAGTATTGGAACCGTACATACCAGGTAAATATAGATCGGATTGAAAATATCCAAAAAAGACTAGTTCGCCACCTAGCTTGTAGATTTGAACTCAGGAACAATGGATCATACAAGGAGAGACTAAGTCACTTTAAACTTTTGCCTCCTTTAGACTTAATACCGTTTCTGACTTAATATTTTTGTACAAGCTATTCAATTACAGTATCGACTGTCCCGATCTCCTGAGCAGAATAAGCATTAACGTGCCTTCAAGAATTCCGCGCTATTCCGCCCCTTACTGAAAGCGCCACGATTTAGGCAAATCAAGGCAAACTAAACACAAATCTAGGCAAACATTCACCAATTGCTAGAATGACACGCAAATATAATTCTGTGGCAAGCTTATAAATCGACATCGACATTTCAACAGTTCATATAAATTCAAATACCTAATTTGTACGTATAGCATGTAGGTGTTGACATAACTGTATTTCTATTGTCCATTTTTATTGATATTTTGAAAAATCAATTAATTTAATATGTTTGTCCTTATATTTGACTTTGATTGTTTAATATAATTTATTTATTGTATTAATTTTATTGAAATTATTTTGTTTTAATTTTATTACTTTGATGTGTTTTTGCTTACTTGACTTTATTGATTTTACTATTTAATTTATCTTGCTTGATTGTATTTGTTTAACTAGTTTTATTTTGTTTTTTTGTTTATTTATTTCACTGATTTTGTTTAATTTTTTATTGTTAATGTTTTCACATTGTTAGTATGTTCGACTACTTTTATTAAGACTGCATGATGTGATCTCTTATAATTGTAAAAGCAGCAGATTAAAAAAAAAGAGAATGTAAGTGCATATATATGGACATGTTAAGTGTATTCTCCATTAGAGATTCTACTAAATAAATATGTAAATTTTGTGCAAAACAAATGCTGGTGTGCGCGCGCTTGTGCACCGTTTTTTGGGAACTTATAACACATATTTTACAGATCTCGATTTTAGTGTTTCTCAAATTCAGTTTAAAAGATTTTGGCCTGTTCCTGCCTGCCTGAATTTATATACTGAGACTTTCAGCAAAACGGTACTTAATACATTATTTGCACATATTTTACGTACGTTACATTTATATTAACAGTTCCTTCTCAATTTTTTTACTTAATCTGTGGACATTGCTGTGGTGCTTATGCGTTTACCTACCTCTTATATTTAAACTTTTAATTTACTGCCTTTAAGACATGACGTGTAACTGTTTCATGTCACAATAAAGAAAAAATAATAAAAAAGATAACAACAAAAATAATGTTGTATAATATTGAGCTGTCAAATGTGTGTTACACACCCTTGTTAAACAAGTTTGACAGCACCTAAAAAGAGGTAGCAAAAATGTAACTAATTTGGAGCAAATCAAATATTTACAACTTATAACCTGTAAAAAAAACATTTCGTTTAAAGTGAAATTTTACTAGTCGATATCGGAATACTTTTTACTTTTTTTATGCTCTTAAACTGAGTGAACCGAAAACGTATACGTTATTCTTAGTAATAACTTTTACAAACAATTTCTCACTAGTAACCTTGGTATTCTCAAGACATTACATAACTCTACCATAGCTATAGAAACCACAATACTGTCGTTATCTGTTAGATTTGGGTAGAACATTGACAGTTCGGCTAATCGCGGTAAAAAAGAGTATCTATACCAACAGCTGTATATATATAGCAAATACGAATATTATAGCAAACCAACCCCATTATTAGAATAAATTCCAGGAAATAACGGCATTGAAATACGAACGTATAAACAAGACATATTTGCATTTTAAAATAAGAATCCGCCTATGTCTACTCCACACATTGGACTAGGAATACATTGTCGGCACAGGAAACGGGTGCACAAGTCCTACACGCCATTACAATTAAATGGACGAAAGACACCGATCGCTACTGTAATTACAATTACCGTCACGCAACTTGAATCATTTGAACAGTCTTTCTGACAAACACATTTTGAAGATCTGGATCCCACGAACTAAATATAGTGAGTAATACTATATTGTAGTACTAGCACCAACAAAGAAACAGTTTCACACGGTTTTACCCATAATATACATTTTTTATTCAGTTGTATCTGCTTTCTAATGAAGAAATATGTAATACAGTTATCCCTTTAGCTTTTAAATGAGTTTCGCAACTGCCAACTCCCGTGTTCTCAAAAAATACTTACTGTAAAGTTCAGTGGAGTAAAAACTTTATGCTAAGCGAGGCATAATTATTATCTCACTCGAAATCACCTAGACATATCGCATTGTGACATTTTTTTATACAAAGATATGCTTAATCTACAGTTGCACAGCACATCACATTATAAGCATTGTTTAAACATAAATGGGATTAGCAACTTCCGTCATCGGCATTCGTTTACACTGGCAGACCTAGTAGTATATAAAGTATGTGAATACGCAGCCTGGCCATAAATACTGTTACAATCGTATCGAAGGTTAAAAAAAACAGTAATATTCCATTTGAATTAAGAACTCGTCATTCTCATATCAATATTCCTTGTGTTTCTCATTTTCGCGCCATTCTTTGTTACATTGCTGTGTAGCATTACACAAACTAAATATGGAACCAAATGCAATTTTTCAAAGTCTCCATCCGCTTGGTCGTATTTCGAAACGTCCTTTGCTTGTAAAAGAAAAAGATATGGCCATCCACGTAATATTTGTACCAAAGGCGATCAATGCAGTGAAGTAAAAGAAATGAATAGATATAGCATCCAGAACCTTGCCCCGTATTTTAAAAGATGGCTTAGGACTTGTAGCTTATATAGAGACGCACTGATAATTTAAAAATAAATAGGGTGGTAACATCAAAACAACTTCTTAAGCGGTACGCAAAGGAAAGTGACGATTTCTGTGGAGGTGACAGATTTTTTTTATTAACTGACGAGAAACGTTTTACAATCGAGAAATGCTTAACTATCGAGCAACATTTCAATAAGCAAATTGGCCAAGTTTATACTCGAAGCTGTAGAGAAGCTTCTCAATTTAGTCAGTAAGGTACAACGTGGAGATTATCCGGATTCAGTGATGGTTTGAAAAAGGAATCAAAGCATTGGCGCAAGTGTATTATGATTAACAACACCGTTTCATAACCAAAAAGAATGGTCCTTTTAGCAAGATTCAACACGGAGTCATAAAGCTCGATCCAAACAAGCGTGACTTTCGGAAAGAAACGTTTTTAACTTCATCAGAGCTGAAAATTGGCCATCACTTAGTCCCAATTTTATCCGCTTGATTACGATTTAATTTCTCTTTTAAAGAGGACGCCATGATAATTTGGAGTCCCTAAAACATCCCATATGCTTTGCAGTGGCGAATTTTCTCATGCAGTAATAGCGTTTTTCAATCCATCACAATGTTTAAGGGATTTTATTAAGGCCAATAGAGATCATTTTAAATGAGCTTCATAAATTTTAAATGCCATTATACTATTAATGTATAAACTAACGTACACTTCAATAATAAATGTTTCATGTTTTAAAAAAAAAACGAGGTTTTCCTTGTAACAATATTTAGGGCAAGACTGTATGTATACATAAAAAACAGAGGAGGCTGTAAACCACAAAAAAACCCTGACACTTATTACACACACTGATGTATATTTTCTTTGCATAAGTATGTATGTGTGCTCATCGTTTTAATCTATGTAGGTATGATTTGTAAATGTAAATTACTCCCTTTTTGCGCGAAGAACTGGCTGACGTCAGTGGTACTTCGTAACTGTAATCCAAATCGACAAACTCCGAAATACGACGTCGTGTAACCAAAACTCTTTACCCACTCAAGTTATAAATCGCTAGCGCCTTTTCCCAATTTCTTTATTTTACTTAGATAAGTATTTTGCATAGATAACTACAGTAGCGATGAAACGGTAACAGACAGACAACAAACGTTAGATGCCGAAGAAATCATTGAAAATTTGCCAATAATGTTAAACCCTAAAAGATGTTATATTTGAGTTGCTATTATTTTAAAAATCAATTATATTTAGGTTGATTGCACGCGTAATTAACCGGTCACCTCGATATCGCGGACTGGGTCGCCACATGGGTTATTTGATTCCCAGAAAAAAGTTCTAAGACTGGGGTCACTTCGTGTTAGTTAGTTGTATTTGTGAAGTCCTCCCACAAGAGATCCATATTAATTCATGAAGAGAATTCGTTGTACCCATTTTAAGCACACAGAGGATTATGATATTTGGAGTATTTAAAGTTTACCATAAAATCTACACGTATCCAGTATATATGCAAAATGTATAAATCGGGTCTAAATCGTGATTATTATTACAAGGTAGGTACAATACCGTATTTGGTTACCCGACGTTTCGATCGAATTGCACCAATCGTGGTGACGGGTGGACTGGTAAGAGCTCAGCGACTCCGCGACACCTTCGTGAAGTGCAAGTTTTGGCAACTACCCGAACTTGGTTTTCATTATTTTTATTTGCGGTCGGTACTTCGGCACACCACGTTTATGACGTCCGTTGAGTGCTGTCAAGTAAGTAGCGTGTATTCGCTCACGTCGATCACCAGGCGATTTCTAATAATTATATTTAAATAGTATTTTTTTTATTATAGGCCTAGGCCTGTATGAATCAGTTAAGTCAATTATATTATTTGGCCCCTCATAACAAAGAAACGAGCCTTTTGATGTTTGACAGGACCGGTTGACAGGGCACGTTTCCAGACATCGTGCTCCTAATAAGAACATTCCTAACAGAAAAACCCTGTAACAATGCCTCATATCATTTGACACCGAAGAATTGGGTATATGCCTATGCTAAAAATAAATTATTTCGCCAAGTCGGGCAATAAAATTACTTGAAATACTGTGAAAATGTTCGTTCAGTTTTATTTTATTTTAAATTTATTTTATAATAATACATAATAACGACAAAAGGTAGTGATTTGAATCATGACCCAGCTTTCATTTTTATACCCGTGTTCAAATTTACAAAAAAAAAACATCATCATGTGATGCTTGAAAACGTGAAATTAAAACGTGTAAAATTACAAAGTAGTGCATAGAAAACAACCTTTTTTTAAGTAGATACAGTTTACAGCGAAAATAATGATATATTTGTGGGTAACGATAACATTTAACTCCATTTACTCAATAACACATTTTTATATTCTTGTATATTTTGTGATAAATCCGTTAATGGAGAGAATACTTTTCTATACGGCCAGTAAAAATAATTAAAAATAATTGAGCTCTTCCTACATTAAAATCGATTACAATGTACTTTTGTAGACAAACGAGCAACCTAATGCGTATGCACCCTAAATGATAATACATACACATTGTGAGATAGGCATCAGCTGCTTACATTATCATAATTTGTCTAAAGTTATTCTGAAAACATTTTTCCTTATTGCAAATTCGAGGAAAAATAAATATTAGAATTGACCTTTACCTATAACAATAACGATGAAATCAACGTGTCTGAATATTTTGTAAATAAACATTGATTTCGAGCTTAGAATTTATAGTTTAAACTAATAGTATCGTCGTCAGGTTAGGAGCTAGTTAATAAACAGTGGCTTAGATTACCTCATCTGTCCTCCACGTATGCAATAGTAATACAATTAATATAATATTTATTTGTTTCATTAGCTAGGAACTTAAAACACCTTACTTATCTGTGCGCACTTTCAGGAGAAAGATAAATAATATTACAATGTGCTATAAAAATTAATTTAGTTTACAGCGAGTTTTGTTAACATAATATAAAGTAGCCGAAACTAAGGCTAAGATCTTTAGTAGGTACGGCGATTTTTGTACTAGTATCGAAGATAGATTATGTCACTATATGTATATAGTTTTATTATTACTGTTGTTTGCTCAATGGTCGAAATTCAACGATAAATCATAACTTTAATTTTCCAATTATTTTTTATGTTACTAAAATTATTTTGTGAAACAGATGTGAAGGATAACAGTCCATGCGCGATTGGTGGAAATCTTACAATATTTTGAGGGGTGTGCAAAACATTGAAACCGCTTGGAATGAAGCAAAACAGACCTGCATGAAAGGTGTTAAAAGCACTTTAATTATTTATTTGGCTTTTTATTTCATCATACCCCGTTATCCGCGAATTTTGCTTAACGCGATTTTGTTCTTGTGTGTACTTACTTAGATAAATTTAGCATAGTAAACTATGGTGGTTCAATTTCCCCAAACAATCGCCTCTAGCTAGCCTATCCTATTGTGTTGAGAATAGTATTGTACAAAGGCTAACAATATTGTTATTTCAACGGTTTAATCAAGGCCTTTTATTTTAAACAATAATCGCTATCCTTTTTGGACTTTCGCAAATAGTTTATATATTAGGAGGTTAGCAGTGAAGCCCCTGCCCCGGCTAGTACATATATTCCCTGCAGTTCCACTGCTATTTAAAATCACGTTAAAACTTTTAGCAGGTGCTAAAGTTTGTAACGTGATGATTGATTGATTTTCAAATCCGACTGGTAGTTATCCAGGGAAGTTCAACCAAAACAAACAAACTCTTTAGCCGTATTATATTAGCATGTATGGATAAATCGACGTTTAAGCGTTTGTCAGGTGCGATATAATTTAATTATCCGACATTTTGATTAACTTAATGCCAAGCAGCATGAGTTGCCGCAACTACCCACGTTCATCTTAATTTTTGTTTGTATCGTCGTTTGCAAGCACTTTCAATATATCGCAAAAAGATTTTCTCTTATTACATTAGTTGTTATCAAAAAATGTGGCAATTCACATGTAACTACAACAAAAGAAAAAAATCAGCTTTAAATTCTATAAAGTTGTGGATTATCAGGTGTTTGTATCTCGGTGGAAAGTTTTTCAGCTGATGTCCTGAAAGGTGTAACGCAGAAGACGGGAGCATCTATCGCCTATTTAAATGCACCAGCTGACGAGTTTTCTCTAGGCATAGTGACAGCAGATTTTTTATTACTTACAGGATCATATTTATTAACAATCAGCTTACACATTTTCACCCGGCAAGATGGTATCTAAAATTATTCGACTTTATACTCCATGGACTAGCTGAAAGATATAATTTTATTGTGATGTTTCAAAGAAATCAATATTCTTTATATTGTAAATACTTTGGAATTCATAAAAATAGAAAAAAAAATGAATAAATAGGTACTACGTAAGCCAACTAATTTTGTACCTGGCTCGGGATTATAATCATAGACAGCATTTTAGCAATACAATGGATACGAGCTTGAATAGAACCAGGCAGTACGTCTTACCGCTTCTCCTTTTTAATCCCCATTAACTACAATGCCTTTGTTTAACGATATCAAAAGGGAGTGCGATAACAGGCAGGTGTACCCATACAATTTAAATACTACATTTCTTTAAACTTTTAGTTTTTAAATAAAATACATTTTTATAGATGCCATTATATTCTTATAATACAGCTGGCGAACTGTTCCAAATCTACTAGACCACCGTGGCTGGGCATATGAAATCCAGAACCAACATGTCTTTCATTTTTAAGAAGTGTACCCACTGGGATATATTTTTTTAAATAATAAGTTTCTTTTTGCAAGAACTGTTACGAGAAAATCACAGGAACTGTTAAACCCTTTAAATGCCGACTAAGACGATTAATGTACGATAGTCTGTATACAAGATGAACTAAAGTGGGTACTGTTCTATCTAGAAACTCAACAGTACAAGTAGAACTAGAACTTTCAAGCCTCTAGTGCTCTTGACTATAATGCGGAAGTGCAATAAAGGCAATTCAAATTTATATCATCTGACCTATAAATCGATAGACGTCGGTACAAAGATCAATTCGTCGTCTCTCCTCAAAAAATTAACAGGTTACTACTGGAATACGTACATATCTGCCTAGTTTGGGATCAGACGGCCGTGTGTGCGATGTGTCCAGTTATTATTATTGTTATATTTATGCAATATATAACTATTCATGACATATTTAAAGCACATAGTTAGAGTCATTCGTCTAGTCTGGTACCTCCACTCTACAGAAGACTTTTGTAGACAACATTTTTATGGTAGTACCCTTTACTGCTAGTGAATAAGGTTACCAGACCTTTATTGGAGAGGGAATAAAGGGGTGACAACGCACAAGTGCCTAAGTCCATAGGTATTATCAGCTTCAATTGGTTATCAGCAACAGTATTTGCTTACCATCGAACGGGCCGTGTGGTATTTAACAGGGAAGAGATGAGACGAGATGCCTATATTGCCTGAATTTACTGTTTAAACGTTTATTAAAAAGATAGGTACTGATTTGTTTTGATAGTCATCTACCCTATACTCACATAGACACAGTGGCGGATTTACACATTTGCCGCCTGTAGGCTAGTTACATTTTGCCGCCCCTACCTCCTCTTCGATTCGATAGGCAATTCACAATGATATTAATTACAACTTTTTGAAGTAAAACTTCTTTACGCACGCTTGACTTGGGGAGTAAGCTGGTGAATGCGTTCGGAAAAGAGTGATCAGGCGAGGTGAACGGAAGAAGCTGGTGGATTTGTTACGAAAAGTGTGATCGGGCGAGGCAGACGGAAGATGAGAGGGAGATATAAGTTAGTGAAGATAGAAAGAGAGAGAGTTACGTTTCGTATATTACTGTAGGGGCAAGAGATAGAGGTGTGAGCACACATTTTTTTTCTCATGAAGTTTTACTTCAGTCGTGTGGTCTAAAGCACACTCTTTTTTTGTCAATGATTTGTGCACTAATTACACCACCTTTTTCCATAATTAGTATGATTGTGAACTAGGGAATCGATGTCTCGGTTTCTAGATTTTTTTTTACATCCCAACGATTTAGCTAAGATCTTTTGAAGTCAAAACTTTTTTAGCGGCGTTGTGCACTTTTGTGGATGGGTAAAAAATGTTTAACTTGCGTCAGGACACGTGACCCACATTGAAAATTCGTAAGACGGAGCCGAGTTTTTTATATTTAAAAAAATATAACATTCGAAATTTTAATTGGTAGTTTTTTACACTTTTGCTTTGTAGTTCACTGCTCAGACTTATAGCTTCGAGAAACCTCCAGATCTTATCAGCAATGATTGTTTGTATTTTCTGCGGTTGCATGATGTGCAACCCTAGGGTAATACTTCAGTGCCGCATTAGTAGGCCACAAAAGCATAGAATATGCATTGCAGTTTCTTCTGTCTCTCGACAGAATCTGCATATTGTGTTCTCGCCCAACTTTAGGTTGGACATATGTTTGTTCAGTTAGCAAGGTCCGGTGACGATTGAGAAGGAGCTCAGGTTTTGTATCTTTTGAGCTCAAGAAGTTCTTTTGATACTTTGTTATCATAGCGCTTTCGAGTGTCTTACACCAGTCTTGGTCTTCCATCTTTTAGTTGCCATTGATATGTCTTGGGCGTTTATGTTTGAATAAGCTCGCCGCAGATTGGTTCCGATCAATGCTGTTCATTGTCTGCACCAGCTCTGGCGAGTTCATCGGCTTTTTCATTGCTACCTAATTTAGACTCGCAATTACATCTGGTCTACCTTTAGGAGCTCAGTAGTAATTCCGTCATCCCCAGGAGATCCGTTATTCTTTAGCTGCTTGAGAGCTGCCTCTATCTCGCTGTGGATAATTTCAGGTATGTTCTGCCTGTAATGGCGCGTTAATGGGGCTCTGTGGTCATCATCACTGAGTCTTGTTGGTTCTATCATCCGTGATTCGTACAGCTGTTCTTAGATTGTTGACTGCCATTCTTAGTTTTGAGTTTCGTCAATTAGGGCCTCCCCACGTGCTGAGTGAACACTTTTAACCCCCTATTGCAGTCTCTATTGTGTGAATATTGATACTTCGGTGGTCGCGTCTTAACAGTTTTTTAGGCTCTCATGTCCGACGTTGACGGTTGAGTAGTACCTGTAGGCTGAGTAGCGCATTTACGTGAGAGAGCAATGCTTCGGCACGTATGGGCCGGCTCGACCGGAGTGATACCACGGCCTCACAGAAAACCGGCAGTGAAGCAATGCTTACATTGCTTTTCGCCGAGTGAATGATGTTACCGGAGGCCCTAACCCTTACCTCCCCCCCCCCCTCCCACTCTTCCCCTACTCCCATCTTAAAGACCGGCAACGCACTTGTGATTCTTGAGTTGCAGGTGCTCATGGGCGGCGATAGTCATTTACCATCAGGTGACCCGTTTGCAGGTTTGCCCACTATACCAGAAAAAACAAAAAAAAAAGGGTTCGAGAGTCTCGGGAGAGAGTTTGGACTGTTGCTGTTTGCGTTTCCCGGGCAACAGCTTTCGAGACTTAAACATAAAAAAAAAATATTGCGTTTAAACAATGTATATTTAATTATCTGGTAACAATCCGCCTGATGATGAAGGTAGATCTTAGATCTCTCACCAAAACTGTGTGGCCAGACAGTTTAGAGAACGGTCGTGTCACTCGTTCCCGCCCGCAACCAAACGCGACTACGAAAATTGTAGAAACATCTAAATAGGTGGTGAAACATATTACATGTTGAATTGTTTATGTACCTATTAACATTAAGGTAGGTATATATGGAAATATGAATATTTTTATTTTTTGTAAGATAAAAAAAAATGTTTTCCCCAGTTTTGCCGCCCCTAAAATCCGCCGCCCTAGGCTCCAGCCTACTCAGCCTACTGGTAAATCCGGCACTGCATAGACATCCTTGTAGGATAAAGAGAGGTATGTTAAGACGCTGTTTCTAAATATACTTTTATAAATCTAGAACATTAGAAGGAGTTTTGTTCATTAAGAACAGTGTGTGTGTGCAATTTACACACGGCAGAAGTGAAACTTCAGAAAAGTAGCCTACGAGAGAATGAGAAATAAAAGTAAAATCAACACAAATAATTTACTAATATTAATAAATTTAATTTTAGACAATTTATATAAAAGTAAGTAATTGGTCAAATTAACACAGATGTGTTAAATAATTAACATAAAATAATTAACTAACGAATTTTAATACGGAAATGCACAAAAATTACACCACTTTGACATTGACGCATTTTCTGAATTCTTCGTAGTACGGAGGCACAAAGACAAAGATTATAGGAAACACTGTACACTTGTATTCTATCTCATTCTCACGCAGGCTAAATTCTATTTATGAATATGTTTGTCTCTATGCAAAGATTATACGAAACACTATATACCTACTAGTATTCTATCTCATTCCCTCGCAGGCTAACTCCTATTTATGAATGTTTGTCTTGTTTGTCTCTTTTAAGTGTGAGTTTTTCGGTTCATCCAATTGCAAATGACAACGATTCTAAAGAAGTTTCACGTCAAAAAATCATAAGTATTCAAGTCACTTCGAGCAGTTTTATAAGTAGCATTTGCAAATATTAATCTTAGTTTCCGAGCCTGAAAGCCAACCACTACTAAGTCCACTGTTTATAAGTAATAATCATAGATTACAAACATACAATACACCTAGAAGACCTGCCACGTCTTAATCGCACTGCAGTTACAGCAGACGTAAAGCCTCTTTGCTATCTACACCATAAAGTACTACCTACACACATAGGGTAAAACTGAAATAGATGCCGCGGCGGGATAGGTGCTTCGTTTCCGAGAACCTGGCTACCTAAAGTCGCAACATCGAATTAATAGTTAAAATAAGTAGCGTAAACGCCACATACCTCGGTCCCCAGCAAACCGTTGTACAGAACAGAAATTTCTCGTTTGTGCGTGTGATTGTCTCTGCAGCGAATGCGACAAATGCTTCAAAGTTTTAGAGGTAAGTATTTACTGTTGCATAACTTTATAAGTATTAATAAATTTCGTTTAATTTTTCATTATATCAATACACTGGTTCATTACGTACACACCTAGGTTTTAATAATCATTCTTTCTTATTTATTTTAATTAAAAATAAAAGGCCCTCTATCTACTCGTATATCAAAAAGGAAGTCGCCTCGATTTTTCGCGGTGGCTTTTGGGGCATCTACCCCAAAAGCCACCTTTACCAGTGTGTGGGGATAGATATCCCCACACACTGATAGTTACATATGACGGTGTTATTTTGAAATTATTTGTGCTTTTAAGCGTTTGTAAGATTTTAATATTCTACGGGACATCTTTATCCTGATAGTGATAGCGTAAGAGTATAGGAATCAAGGAAATATCCCGACAATTTGGGATTCCATCCAGAACTTGAAATTGGCCATCATATTCCACACGTGAAGTGTGGAAATCTAAAAGCAATTTCAAACTCAAAGAGGGGTTAGTCCAAGTAGGATTGATTTTTATACTGTTTTCATTGTTATTTTATTTCAAATACCTACTCACGTACACGTTTTAAATGTTAATTTATTGTTAGACAAATGCTGTTAATTATGGTTGTAATTATAAGTATCTCCTTATAATTACAAATAAAACATTTTAAAACCAATTATTATACTTATTTTATTCCATAAGGCATCTCATTCATCTTAGCATTTTCATGGTGGGGCATCTATCCATATAGGTAGTCATCTATCCTCAAAAAAAGATTTGGGAAAACTCAATTTCTAATAAATCAGTTATTGTTACATCAACCAAAACAATTTTTAATGTAACCTAAAAGTTTAAAGTAGCTATAGTCATAAGAAATATTCATGGTGAATTAGAACTTTTGAAATTAGGAAACCTTTTGAAAAAGTTGGCCATCTATCCCGGTTTTACCCTACGACCTGATTATGTTAACAGTTCGTTGATACAGCAGTTGGTGTCCATATTATAGGTAGGTAGGTAGGTATAGGTACTATTCAAATTATGCCATCAAATCAAATTATTATCTAGCCCAAATTACTCACCTAAGCCAAAAGAAAAAGGTACGACTGAAAGATATATTTATACCTCCATCCATACATTTAGTGACAGCTCCCCTGCCGATGAAAGGGGAAATTTAAAAATATTCTATGGAGAGAGTATACTTAGTATAAATATAATAACGTTCATCATTTTGCATCATTTGTTCACATCACTAAGTTATACAACTAGTGATAAGTCACTTTTCATTTACGTGTTACTCTAGTTAATTTTATGTGAAAAACGAGAACTGTTTTAAATTCAAATGAGCAAAGCTATATTATATTTGACAGAATTCCGTCATGTAATTGTAAAGCTACGCTTATGAATGAGTCATGCCTACAATATGGAAACAACACGTTCCATCAGCTTTATAGAATCATTTTCATTACCTGTAGCGTTTGATTTACCTGACGTTTTTAATGCCTTGTACATCGTAACTTAATAAAAACTTGAAGTGAAATTGACGCTAATAGTACTTTGATGTAAGTAGGTAGGTACTTGAAAGTTATTATAACCCTATAATATTTGTATGAATGTGAGAATGATAGGAATACTGAGTTTTTTGGAGAGATTAATTGACATAATTACACTTTAGTCTAGTTTACATTGTGCCGCGGTTCAATATATTATGTCTGTATTCTGTTGTTGCCAAACAAAGTTATTTATAATATTTTCTATAGTTTCGTTACTTTCGATTTATGTTGACTAAATTAGGATCCATATAATTATGTTGACAGGAATTACCGCTATCATGTACTTAAAAGGTAACATACTAGGGATGTTGCGGATGCAGAACTTTTAACATCCGTGAATGTGGATGCGGATGCAGAAGTCCAAATCGATACGGAAGCTTTTCCAAAATAAAAGTAGCCTAAGTTACTCCTTATAATACCAGCTATGTGCCAGTGAAAGACCCGTGGAAATCGGTTCGAAATCGAATCGAAATTAGCCGAAACAGACAGACAAAAACTTTAAAAACAGATTTTTAGGCATCGCTATCGTGCAAACAACTGGATGAGCTTAAAAAAAAAAATCTTTTGACATTACAAACCGACACTTCAGTTTTATTTATTTGTATGTATTGACTAGTTGTTGCCCGCGAACTATCGCGTGGAAATTCAAATTTAAATTAATTAAAGTAAAGACACCTAATTTCTTAGTATTTTCAACTTGACTTAAAAGGACTTTCAATATTAAGCATTTACTATACCTTTTTGTGGAATTGTTTTTTTATTTTACCCTTGAAATTATATACTAAAGGTGACAATAGAAACTTATTAACATTTTTAATATTAAATATAAGATTAAATAATGTAAAATATGAATAAGTCTGAGTCAGAGATATTCCGATGCAAAAATCCTAATAATCCCTCCGTATCAGAAGGACATGTTAGCAAAATGCCATTAACTCTTTCAGATGTTTTTGGTTCCTATTTCCGAGTGTACAAAATACAAAAAAAAGGGTTTGGGGTGAGTGATATATGGTGTTGGATAAGTAATTAGGTATAAATGGAAAATAATACAGCGTGTAAGTATCACCATCGCGAATAACTTGCAAAAACGTCTTTCTTTGGATACTTATCACAATGCAAAAGTCAGTTCATCATAAAAATGCGAGATTAAGGATTTACAGTCAATAGTTTGATTTTCCGCTACGCAATGTAAGGCAACACGCGTACCGCGCGATACGGTGAATCATCAGCGCACTGTGTTATATATGGTCGGCGAAATATGTTGGCATTTAATTTTTCGCTTCATACGAAATATGCTGTAGCCAGATCTTAAAATTGATCACTTCATGATGTGTCTGATCATTTTATGAAATGGTCGTATTTCACATATACACCTACCTACTTATTCCTAACTTAATATTGCAAAGAAGAAAATGTTGGTGAGTGTTTTTTGAGTTTGTATGTTGTTTGTTTATATGAAAATTCTTTCACTGATGCATGGGATCCTGCGTTATCCCTGAACAGGTTATTTTTACATTGATAAACATGAGTATTCAGTAAGAAATTACAGTAAAGTTGGGTCGCAATGCTGTCAACTAAGTAATTGGCTGCTTTACCGCCGTGCTCTGTCTAAATGTTTTTTTTTAAAGGGAATGAAATGCAGCAAACAGCAAAATGTAAAAGTCTTTGTGCGTTTTACAGAAAAGTTTACAGACCTTTATAGTCTTCTCTTTTCGATTCTTCAGCTATAACAAAAATATAAAGTTCAATATTATTGAACAAAATCAATGATCGATTGTGAGCCATCGATCGCTAGCTCTTGCAACGTCTTACTCTGTGTCTGTACAAGGGGTGCAACGTGACACCGGACGCGCGCATTCAACTTCTACTTCGAGATTCGCTGAGTGGCGAGGGACTAAAATATATACGTTTTTGGTGTTACACCGCCGCGTAAGACAAACATAATTACGTTACGGCGCACAGAAACAAACTAGTGTACACACAGATATCACAGACAACCGCGTACAGTAGTTGTACAGTATTACCATGACAGGTAATCACATATACTGGACGCGTGTAATTTCATTTACCCGTTTTCACGTAATTTTTAAAGTTGTAAGACATATTGTTTAAAAATGTTAGCATTTTGCACTTCTTCTATATATAAACTGTAAATATTAAAAAAATCACTTTACTGCGTTCGCAAAAATTTCTTAAAAAGGAGTACAAAGAATTCTCTTCACGTATTAATATAATGATTACAGATTTATATGTATGTATTTGATTAAAACACCTTCTTTTTACTAACAGTATATATATTCTTCGTCGATTTTGTGACAGATAGAATATTAATAATCTGAACTAAAAATAGAACTGGGGTTGCTACACTGGGGTTGTTAACATTCGCGTATCCTAGTTTTGAATTTTGATTCAGTTAAAATACTAAAAAGTCACGAAACGTTAATAACATCTATTAAATCACCATATTATTATCATTCATCTATATAAGAAGTCGATTCGACAATCGATTAATGGAACAGCGCTGATCGCTAAATTGAATGGAGGAAAGATAACAGTGACTGATATTTCTCTGCGAGATTCGATACGAAAAATACCATAGGAGTACCAAAGTAACCCACTTACCTCTTAGGTAGGGCTGCCATCCGTCCGGGTTTCCCCGGATTTGTCCTAGTTTAGAGGTCGTCCGGGGAGCGTCCGGGCGGGGTTTTTAAAAAGTGACACTCTGTGGCAAGGGCAACTTATAATTATTAGATGAGCAAGCTGTTTAATTTAATAAAAAAATGGAATCGGCGTTTTTTTTAAGGTGTCCGGGAAAGAATCTCGATTTTGACACATGTGTCCGGGATTTTTGAAGAGCTTGTCCGGCGTCGGCAATTTAAGTGTTGGCAGGCCTACTCTTAGGGGCCACTCATTAATTAAGTACGTTAGGACGATTTTGGAGATTTTTGTCCCTTCACATAAGATTTCTCTGTCTCCCCCTCCCCCTTTTACGTAAGATTTTGGGTCTCGCACGCGTTCACCCGTTAAGTTTTCTCCTATTATTTCACCCCTTATTACGGAGTACCCAACCGCCCCGTAGCAAGGGGCGAAAATATGTGTAATATTTTTGTAGCACCCGTACGCCCCTTTTTAAGTATTTACCTTTGATTATTAACTCTCGAGTTAATAATCAAAGGTATTTACATCAAAACAGCACAGTCGTCAGCGAAACATAAAGGCAAAGGGGCAAATGGGTGCGAGACCAGATTTTGACTAGTTAAATATCATTAGTAAACGATCAGGTACACTACTAATTTGAATGTTTTTCTTTTTTAAAGATATTTTTATTATTTTTTTTTTAAAGATATTTGGATTATTGAGTGATAATCTTATAATAGAGATGATTTTTTTATAACTAGCTAACCCGCGCAACTTCATCTGCGTTTGTAAATTTGCCCCGTTTTTGCAACATTTTTCATTGATGCTCCGCTCCTATTGGTCGTAGCGTGATGTTATATAGCCTATAGCCTTCCTCGATAAATGGATTATCCAACACTAAAAGAATTTTTAATTCGAACCAGTAGTTCCTGAGATTCTCGCGTTCAACCAAATAAACAAAGTCTTCAGGTTTATAATATTAGTATAGAATATAGATTAAAGTAAAATTAAACAAAAAAAGTATTATAATTTTTAGTAGGTATAAAACATATTTCGAAGATATGTTTTATACCTACTAAAATATAATAATATACCTCTTTATTGTACTCCAAAAACATTTCAAAGAGTAAGTGTAAAGCAATATCGGGAGGTTTATACAATTGTCCTGGCATTGCTCATCTCAGATTTTCTGACGATCTCAAAAATCTCGAATGAACCATTTCAATTCTAAGTTTAAAATCGGGGATTAAATAAAATATTAAATAAAAGCAAAAAACATTTTGTCTAAAGCCTACCTAGTCTACATGGGTAACCACTTGAGCTTTATTCGATAGTCAGAAACATGACCATATTTGCGTAGTTCAAATATGAATCTTGCAAATGCAAAGATGTTAGAGTCTATCAAGCTTATATACACAAAAACTGTAGGTGATTAGCGCTGTGCAACTATAAATAGCGACTGTTCCTTCGACACAATGAAATGCAATTCTTGCACTTATTGTAAAGAAGCAAGAGTCGCTATTTATTTAAATGATTTTGCGGAGTGGGAGTTCTGTACTTCTGTACCTACTATTATGTATTCTGTGGTACAACCGTATATCTTTAACAAAAATATATGTATATGCGCTTACCGAAAGAGGGGGGCAGGGGAGGGCACCTGTCAACCCATGGCTTTTGTATGTTTACGTAGTACTTATTTTATTAAAACAATGTTTAAGTCAAATTTCATATTTTCACCTCTCGGGCCGATAACCAAAATTTCCGCGCCTGGGCCGTCAAAAAAGTTTTCAACCCGTGAGTCGTCAAAAAAAACTTGCCCCCTCCCGGCGAAAAGGTGGGCACGCCCACATAATTATATCGATATCGATAAATCATACTATACCACAGGGCTATATAAATACATCAAAATCAACAACGTGCTTATTTAAATGCTTATTCAAACAATAACAGTTTATTGACACATAAATACGTCTGCAAGAGCAATGAATTACTAAATACCTACTTGTGGTACGCAATACGTCATAAGAGTTATGACTTCTAAGAACCGACAACCGACAGGTGTTTTGCATGGGAAATGCTTTGAAGTGGAATTGTTAGGTGTTTTTAAAAACTTTGAAAGCCAATGAAAAGGGTATAATAACTATAATATGCAGCGGCGAATTTACACATTTGCAGCCAGTAGGCTATTAAAATTTTGCCGCCCCTACCGGTCGGTCTATCTAATTCGATACGACCAGGACAAGACATAAAAAATAATGTCGGCCCCAAATTTGCCGCCCCTAAAATCTACCGCCCTAGGCTTCAGCCTACTCAGCCTACTGGTAAATCCGCCACTGATAATATGAACAAAGCGCTGTTTCTTAAAATTCCATAATATCAAGTAATTAGTACGAGTAATGGTAGGTAGTGCTAATTTAAAAACTATACCTATACATTTTTCATGTATAAATGGGCAAAGACAAAACGATTTGTTAATCAACCGATTTTTTTAAGTGAAAACTTCTGTAGGCACGTTGGACACTTGGTACGGGGATAAAGCACTGAACTAGCGCGACCGTCACGCTCAGATGACAGATGTGTCAGTTTATGTTTTCACACTCCTGGCGTTTTACGACTACGACTGACAGTTTTCTTTCCTTTTTTTTGTTTAGTAACTTTAGTGACATCAATTAAAAAAAATGAAAACTGTTTTTTTTTCAATTATTTTATAAATTACAACCTCTGGGCGACCACTAGTATCTATCAATTCTGAAGTTTAACAAGTTTGCTTTTTGATACAGTACAACATTTTTTTGCACTTGATGCAAGCATAAATGTAAGTACCTATCTACTTATAGGTAGATGGATAGATTGTAATATTTAGATCAAAACTTGAAATGAAGTTCTCTTGAAATAAACTATTGAATTATTCTAAAGTTTCGTGGTACCTAATCGGGCGAATGTTATAGAAATGCATGGAACGACTATTGGTTTGGTATTGATATAGGGCTATGTTTGAGCATTTAGACTCGTAGAAGATCCATTATGCGTTCAGATAGGCTGACTAGTTGAGCCAGCCTAGATCATTCCAGAAGCACAGAAGCCTCCTGGGGCGTTCGCAGGCTTCTAGGAGCGATCTCGCACCCGCGAGAATACTTGCCCGTTGTGTGGCCACTCCCTCGCACTCCAGGATAACGTGGGCGGCCGTCTCCTCCGCGTTGAGACATCCTCTGCATAGAGGACTGTCTGTCGCACTGATAGTGAATAGGTGCCGGTTTAGGTCTAAGTGGCCCGTAATGGTTCCTACAACTGTTCTGATGTCGAGTCGGTTGAGACTGAGCAGTCTGCAAGTTAAACGTGGTGAGACTTCCATTAGCACTATTTTAGACTAGACAGCACGGTACGTCGGTCCACATAGAACGACTAACAAAGATATAAATGTATCTGAATGTATTTGCTGTTCTTCTGAACCATTCATTCATTCATCAATATAGGTTTAAATAAATATAATCTATACATATAGAATATAGATGTTAATTACAACAAGCCTTTACAAGCCTTAATAGCGTAGGTATACTGAACGAGAACTATAAACTTAGTTTTATATGCAATAATTCGTTTTAAACTGTATTTACGTCGTAAAACCGACAGCTGGACAGTTATCACGCAATCAATTAGAATGGTTCCCTAGTTGAGTATGTTCACACAGGAACCGTAGTACCCCATCATTAACACTTGTTTCACTAAACATGACGTTGTATGGTGGGCACCCCCCGTGACGCGGGGGCCAGGAGTCAATGAAACTGCTTTGATACTCCATAACTCCATAGGCGATACGCACTATGCTTCGCAAATTGCTGCCTGCTCTGTTACGCAATGGTAAAATTGTCGCTTGCATTACACACAGCTACTGTGCCTACGTAGCGAATAAAATAACTACCTGACGGCGCGTTTCCTGGGAGTTGTGTTGTGAAACTTTGAAACGCTTATTGTCTTTCTTTGTGAGTGATACAGTACAATATAAGAAACGAAAACATAATATATGATGAGGCTATATTAGAGAGGTATGGCAATGATATACGCCAGTTTAAGAAGGTAGACTGTGTGACAAAATAATAGTTTAAAAAAATCCCATATAGGTACATATATCACATTCCAATAAAGAAATTAATTGTTTTAAACCACGTTTTCAACTAAGGCGGACAAGATGTTAGGTATCTAAACGTCAATTTCATCTCAACTAATTTCAAAATAGAAGAAGATTGTCAATTTGACCAATAAGCATTTAGCTTATTTACAAGAGTTAATAAGAATAATGCAGGCCGCTTCCAACCGGTCTTCTTGGAAGTCATTAAGGGAGGCCTATGTTCAACAGTGGACGTCCTATGGCTGAAATGATGATGATGATGATGAATAAGAATAATAGTAATGTTTGACCCATATCACTAATATGTAGTTATAAAACATTATTTGGCGGTTTTTTTCTATGTACAATTACTACTTACTGCGAGATTTCTGGATCTTTTTGCGCGATTCTATTTTGTCCTTTACCTGGTGAGATAAATAATAGAAGTCTTCAACGGACGGTGCTTTGTTAATACAATAATAAGTAAATAGAAGAGTAGAAATAGAACATAAAGAAACTCGATACCTAGCTATGGAAAAATTCGCATTTACAAAATCATCGCACGTGAGATATGGATCGGTTTTAAACCGATTAATACAGTTTTCGAAAATTTTATCCAAAATCACGAAGGACTAAGCTCAGAATTGTCGGTAATGAAAGGGATCGCGGGATCGTGTAGGTAATACCACAGATTACTATGTAAGTAATACTAGCTCCAGCTAATGAATGTTTTTCAGAATTTATTATTTGGACATGCTTGCGGTGTATGAGTTTAAATCATCCGTTATGTGTGTGAAAGAGCTGGAGCTAAATCGGATAATATTTTCATCAGATATGTCGCTTGTTACCAACTTAAAAGTGTAAATCTAACATCAAAAATTATAAGATAAAATTAATTTTTTTTACATAACTCGAGCAAAAATTACATTAGGTATAAAATTTATTTCAAATCTTTTTTTTTTTTTTAGTTTCCCTTTGTTTTGTATTTTAAACGAATTATTCCAACCTCAAAAGCTCCAATCCAAATCATTCTACAAATCGCGATAGTTCCTGTGTTTTTCCATATACATACACAACTAGTCCCACGACCATTATGTAACCGAGTGAATGCCTCTAAGAACAACTGTCCATGGACCACCCTCCGTTCACCAATTAATCCATCCAATTGAATATCTAGCACAATGCCTAGGTATGCTATGTCGGTACATTAAATACCTATGCTGTCACTACTGTCCGAGCCGCTCATAAACGCTTGTTTGATTTACAATTATTGGTTTTGTCGTTAAATCATTGTGTCGATCGATATATAACCATTGTTCCGATTGAAAACATGCTGTAATAATGTCACTGGTAGTTTGTTACACTTGCAAATGTTACTGGTAAAAATGTTATTATGAAAGTCAACTCTCAAATTAGAGAGTGAATTATATTACAGGAGACTGTTAGATAGGTTGTCTCGAAGATTGTTTATTGTGTTAGCACCGCTAGTTGTACATTTTATTGTAACCATACGGGTCGTATTTGAAAATAGAACACTTACTTAAATCACTGAAAGGGTATGCTCTAGCATGCAGTTTCAATAAAAAAAATGAAAAAAAAACTATCCGTTCACAAGTTATGACCTTATTATTAAAATCTTTAAGTTTACACCGGAAAAAGAAAGAAAGAAACAGAGACAAAAATACATGGAAATTCAAACCGTCATAACTTGTCAACGGATAGATTTTTTTTTTAATTTTTTATTGTAACTGCTTGCTAGAGTCATACCCTTTCAGAGATTTAAGTAAGTGTTCTATTTTCAAATACACCCTGCATAATAATATAACTATAATTGCGAATATGAGTTTGTTTGTTTGTTACGCTTTCACACCTTGGGGATCGTCCATTAATCACTTGAGGCCTAAAAGTACGAGAGGGGTTCGAAAAAAATTACGGAATATCACAAGGGGTAGGGAGAGTGTAGTGAGATATCACGTGTATTTATTTTTTCATTAAAGCGCAATTTGTAAACCAAAAAGCGGCGCGAGACCTTAACTCGCCGTTGCAAAGCAACGACGTACGAGAGAGAGGTTAAAAGTTGCTAAAAACCATCACGTGATCAATGGACGGCCCCTTAACTACTCAACCAATCATCATTTTTCATACACGTCATACAGAAAAGGACATGGGATACCTTTCATATAGAAAAAATACTGTTACTGTAGAGGCTAATTTAGTATAATATCTATTTTTGTAAAAATTGGTATACCTACAAAATAAGAGTGCTTCCTAAGGTACTTACTTACTCGGAGTTCGAGTGCTCAGAGTAAGATATAAACCAAGCGTTTTATAATCTAATTCTTGCCAAACGGTTGGTAAAATGTAATTAAATTGACACAATGAATTCCTTTTATTTGGTCATAAAGTGTGAATGACTCAGGAATGACATTAATTATGTCACGGATGATTACCTGTGTCCCAGAAACAATGACAAGAAATGGGGATTAACAGACAAAAACTCGATATTAAAAGATTCGAAAGACAGACGACATAGCGACAGTCTTTTACAATGGAGTATCTTCGAACCATTGATGAAAACAATTCATTGAACTAAAACGAGTATTATGTCGCCATTGGAAATAACGTGATACAAAACTTTAGAGAGACCATCTTGAATGTATTTGTTTATTTATCTGTCTCCTTAAAATCGAAATGTACATTTATTTCCATGAATAATATTTTATTGTAATCATGGATATCAGAAGTAGCAAGCATTCCAGTAATGCAATTCACGGCGAACAGGTGTTGTACAAGTACAACACAATATAGGTACCTATTCAAGGTATCGGTGAATGGTCGCGTGAATGAACGCAATAATGCAACGGTGGTCAATTCTCTAGATACACACTAAATTTATTTAATCCAGTGGCGGATTTACCAGTAGGCTGAGTAGGCTGAAGCCTAGGGCGGCAGATTTTAGGGGCGGCAAATTTGGGGCCTACATTATTTTTTATGTCTTTTCCTGGGGTATCGAATTAGATAGACCGACCGGTAGGGGCGCCAAAATTTTAATGGCCTACTGGCGGCAAATGTGTAAATTCGCCGCTGATTTAATCCTACTACATCTCTGTAGCTACGCAAATACTACATTTTGGACAATGACAAATGTTTTATAGAGATGTCAGGTTGGGCAACATCTTTACGTGTTGTTAGTGCAATGTTTTCTTTTGTTTTATTAGGTACCTACCTAGATACTATTTTGAGATTTAAGATATATACCTAATGCAATATATTGGCTACCGTTACTTTAAAATTCTAATAACTTTAAAACAATACTTTACTTATGTATTTTCTATAAATATGCGAAATAATACCTACCTACTTAATTTGTTGTGGTTTTTAATTTAGTTTGGAATTATAATAACTGCAATTCGATAAAAAAATCAAGAAGCTAAAGTCCTGGGACATATAGATATTACGCCTGTTAATGTGGCCTACCCATAGACAAAACTTGCCGGCAGAGGCAGCTGGCTGTTACTACCGTGATAATATCGTCTTTTGTGTGTAGGTACCTACTAAATAATAGGTACTTCTTACATAGGGACAAATTATAATTAGGGTAAATCCTTTGAACCACGTCGTCAGCTGCTGATTTGGAAGTCCATGATTTTAAATCAGATTGGATGTTCTAGCATAAGGGTTTCATTTTCGATTATTTTTATTCATGATTTGCATACATAAATAGATTCAAGTTAAAAAGGAAGGGAACTGAGGAAAAATATCACTGTCTCATAAGTCGCTCAGACCTAAACATATTTTTTGACGTCTTTTAATTTGCTTTCATGGTGGGAGGCAATTCAGAAAACTGATGAAAACAAAATCGTCGAATGGGTACAGCAGTGTGATGTTGCAGCTACATAATTATCTATTTCCATTTACACCAAAACTATAATCACACCACTCGATAGATAAAGAATCAAACAATTTGTTAGGTTTAGTTAGGACTGTGATGCACCGCGCGCGGTGGAGGGCGAAGCGCCGCCATTTTGAGGTCGTTTTGCTGCGTAGTATACTCGCACAATTTGCTTTTTAACCGATTTAAAAAAAAGAAGGCGGTTCTCAATTCGTCGGAATTAAATGAAGCCACAGCGCTCGTTTGAGTTTTAATCGTCAGCTCCCGTCAAGATCTATCGTTTGCGTATAAAACATTATGTAAAATAATTAAAGTAAAGATAAGTATACTGTATAAAAAAAAAAACTAAATAATATAATGTTGACCTATACCTACTCGTCCAAAAGCTAAGTCACAATATAAAGTTCGTATACGATTGGAAAGGCAAGGCTTCCCAAGAGCAATCCAGTGATATACCCATAAAATAAACATACGGCAGAGTGGCCACGAACGTAAAAGAATAAACGAACGATTCAACAAAGACGTCAGTAGCAGTATACATATAAGTGTGTAGCTCATCTAACGCCGGACTGCACCTGTAGTCATCGACATGTGCGATCGCCGATTATGAAGACACATTCGGCACAGCTAGTAGACGTTTCACTACTACGTTTGTCAACAATCCTTTCGGACCTAAATGCGATGTGTGTGACTGTCTATGGATTCTACTCTCATTGAAGCCACCAAGAGATAAACGCCGCTGCTTAGCAAAATTATCAAAGAAGAGCAGTGGCTGACCATGCAGTGGCCATTCATGCATTTCGTTCCGAAGGCAGCTAAGACATCATCGGACAAGTACCTGTCATCAATATACCCACCCGTCGATATGGACTGGACACTGGTGCAACAGCTCCCGCGTCAATTGGACAATGATTAAGGGTTCAATGTCAACATCAAGAAAACCATGATACATAAATCTTACGTAGATTTGATGATACACATGATGACACGATAGGAGCGCTGATAAAAGCTTGGTTACTATTCTTACTCGTACTTCATCCACTATCTTATAAGCATTACAAGATTATAGTGAACTGCCAGCCACGCCAGACACAGCTATCGTTTTGAAATCGGTTTTTAGTATTACATTGTAGACATATTATGGCTAGGTACAAATGGCTTATCTGTAGGTGTCGTTTAGTTCATTCTGCTTTAATATATTTATTTTAAAAGTAATTTTTATTTTAGTAATGAGCCAAGCCTCGAGTTAACAAGGTAAGAAGTCAAGTAAATAATGCAGTATGATTTTCTCCACTGGCTGTCCGTTTTACTCCAACGAGTCGCGATAAACATGCAACTAATAGAACGGACATTGTGTCCCAGATAACGATACATTTAATTGCAACTAGTGTCCTTCTTAATTGTCGATATTGGCTCAAAGGCTACTTAGATAATCTGCTGATCTACGTAATACATACACATAGCCGTAGTACTAGTAACCAAGTACCTCAGCACTAGTAAATAAGACCTGTTTCAATCGATATTACGGATTCTGAGCTACTAGTTACGAGTAAGTTTATTATCGTACAAAATGTTATTAAGTTATCTATTTCAGGTAAAATACTTTACAAAAAAGTCAATAATCTTAAGTTTAGGATACAGACGCTTGAGCCACGATGTTTATCAGGTGCGTTTCAGAAAGTTAAGCTCGTAGTCCTAGCAGATGCAGGCCTAATGCTAGGCGTCATGTTCCGCGCGCGCTTATCTAATCTGAAGGAGGACAAGGCTCCCCTCACACCAAGGAGGGGTTGCTTGTTTTTTACCGTGGGTTCAGGAATACTTGGTGTGAGGCCATATCTTGACCGCGGCTGTAGACCCCGTGATGGAACACTGTCTGGTTTTAGTCGGTTCCAGTTCCAGATAACAACGACACCTCTTCCTTGAGGTGGTGGGGACTCCACACGTAAGAACAGATACACACAGATACCCAGTCATTAAAAGCGGTAATGCTGCCAGTCTTCTGGATCTTATGGTACCGGATCCCACAATTTAAAGAATTTCTAGGACAACTAGACCTCCCTCCTTTGTATGATACTTTAAAATTATTTCATATTGCGTATATTTAATCATTTATTTTGAATCTAAATTGTAATTTGAGCCGATTGTTTGTCTTGTATGATTTTTTATTTTTTGTTTCTTTTATATTTTGAACACATAACTAACTACGTGCCATAAAATTGTTTGACATTTTCTTCTTATAATTCGAGTCTAATTAGATTGGACTGAAAAAATATACCAGGGTGGTATTTATTTCTTAGTTAGGTATACATTCTCTCAGGAATGTTATATGTCATTTATTTTTAGGAAGTGAGGACTAAATCACGATAATATTTATAACATAATACATAAATTGTGTTACTGAACCGAATTGGTCCGATACCTTAATACCTAATGGCAAGTAGCATCAAACAAAAGAAAACAGCTTACGCAAGCATAATTTTAGTAGTAGGTACTTAGTTGTAAAATAATTCTGTAAAGATTCCACTGCAAAAAACAAATAACCCTTTGCAGTCACCTCTTCCATCTTGGTGTTGTGTACATGAATGTAGCTAGTCAATGAAAATAAAAAAAGTTTATTAATATACATATTACCATATAAAAGTTGAGTGTGAGAACACTCAGCCTTATTAAAACGACTAAATACAATCCCAACGACAAAATGTCGAATTTCTTGATTTAATTTTAGTAGATTTTCAGTGTATTACGTCTTTTTCCTACGAAATATATGTACGTTTGTCCGTTTATTATTAGGGCGACAAAGAGACCTACATTTTAACTTTTTAAAATCACTATTAACTCTGATATTACTAAATGTTAATAAGATTTTTTTATTGTTTTATGCAGGTAACTGATTGTTTTCTCGATTCTATAAATGAAAAACAAAGCGTTTATTTACTTTTTTATATAATTAAATAATCTGTTAACTTCACTTTTTTAATCATAAACATTTTATTTTGAAATCATGTTTGTACTTTCCATAACAAAACTTCGACTGCATCTTGATAGTGTCAGAATACCTTAGGTACCTAATCTTGCAACTTACTTATAGATTTTTTCAGTATACGATTCGCTTAGTTCCTTTCTGGGACTGTGTAAAGTACTGGTATTCTCGTGGTTCAACGAATGCAATTTGCAATATAAAGGAAAATATTACAAGAAACAACTTTTTGTCAATGAAATAACTTCTTCAGTTACTACTACTATAACATGACCGATCTAGGAAGTATAAGTGGCCTCAAACCTCTTTTATCTTGACGTCTTTAGAGAACGGCCAACTATATTTGGTTTTAGATTGGGATTTAATTGCATGTTCGTATGCATAGTCACTTGATATAATGATGTACTTATTTGAAATTTATTTTTCAAATCAGTATAGATACTCGTAGCTCCACCAAGCCAGACGAGTGGACACTTCTGCCGCTTACATAATGTAAGATCCAACCAGAAAATCGCTTTATTGCACTCTATTCTTCACTAGCCATCCCCGCAGTTTCACCTGCGTTTATGGTCACTGCTCCGCTCCTATTGGCCGTAACCTGATGTTTTATAGCCTTCCTCGATAAATGGGCTATCCAACACTAAAATAATTTTTCAATTCGAACCAGTAGTTCTTGAGATTAGCGCGTTCAAGGAAACAAACAAACAAACTCTTCAGCTTTACAATATTAGTATAGATAAACATTTCAACCCTCCTTATGTAATCATATTGGTATAGGTCTCTGTTTTCGCATTTGGACTCATAAGCGGTCCATTATGCGTTCAGATAAGGCTGATTAGTTGAGCCATTCTAGCTCTTTCTAGGAGCACTATGTAATCATAGTTTTATGCGACCACCACGAAATGTAGGTTTAAGGTGAGGCACAGTGTGAAAAAGAAGACAAATTGAATTACCTATAATAAAATTTATTTGATTCATTATGCGTTATTTCTAATTGTCGTGAAAAAAATTTTTAGTCTTTCTTCACCATATTAAACTGAAAAAAATAAATTATAGGTAACATAAAACATGTCAAAATAGCACTTAAATGAGATCAGTCATTTGTCACACACTGCCATATATCTGGCGTACAGTGTGGCAAGAAATCTAAATAAAATTTGTAGGTCATAAACAACAACAAAATTTGTTTGTATAAATAAATGCTTATGCGTTACATATGCGTAACAATTTAATAGCGATAGCGGAACTCATATATGTATATAATATAATGAAAACTTAACTATACTTTTTTTCCCAAAAACCGGGGGCATGTAGCATTTTGCCCGCTCTGCCACTCCATTGTTACGCCACTGCTTGAACTGAAATCCAATCAAATGACAATTGTTTCAAGATGGCGACTGGTGGGGTTGCCAATAATGTATCGGAACGCTAATGGAAATATAAAAAGGGACGAAGATATTGGCACTGTGACACTCCACGTAACCGTACATAACCAGTGATAAACAGTTGTCATTAATGCGTGAGCCCGAAAGCGCAGAAGAGCATTCAAATGAATTGAAGATTTCCTATTTATTTATTTGCTTCTTCTTCCTCGACTTAAAGCAAAACCAACTTGTGCAATCCAAGCATTGTTTGTGCATTAAATCTTTTATATTGATTAAAAAATCCCCTTGTATCTCTAACAGAACTCTCTAACAAAATGCGTAAAAGAGTTCATTTTTAATTATTTCTCTACTTCTTCGAACTCGACTTCGTCGATTCATGTCGTATAGATTTTCAGAACTACGAGAGCAGTCCTCATAGCAACTACGAGGGAATGTTGTTAAAAGCAGTGGTTGTTACATCACTTTTATGATTTAATCTAATCAATCACGTTTTATGTGCAACTGTAATTGGTGCTACGAAGGAACAATAGCTACCATTCAAGTACCTACATCGGTCACACTGAAGTTAAAACATATTTTTCATAAACTCGAAAGGAGTTTGTCCTATTTTTATTGATGTTGTTTGCATACCCTTTTGTAGCTAAATTCACAGTGTCTGAGCCTGTGACTAAATTAGCAAGGTATGTAATCTATCTCTGGGCCAAATTTCATCCACATCCGTTCAGTCGTTTTTACGTGAAAGAGTAACCACCGTCCATTCATCCTTCCTCACAAACTATCGCATTTATAGCTAGCTAGCTAGCTGCTACCCACGACTTCGTTCGCATGGAAATTTTGGTGAAATCTTTCTTTTAGGAAAAGTAATTTAAAAATAAAAAATATTCTGGGAAATATAATCTATCTCTATGCCAAGCCGTTTTTGCGTGAAAGAGTAACAAACATCCATCCATCCACCCTCATAAACTTTCACCTTCATAATATTAGTAAGATCATTTAAAAAAGTTCACTAATGCCCGGTTTCTTTGAATTTTCAACGAAAATTTTACCGTCCGTAAGCAAAACGCATCGTTTTTTGATTATAGGAACCGGGCATAAATTACTTCGCACACCTACTAGGCGTCACAAAAAGTAAACACAAGTGTTATTTTATTATTTACTAGCTTTGGCCGGCGGCTATGCTCGCGTGAATCTTGATTTGGCAATCAATTCAGGTAGCCCTAGGGAACAATATCCTTTTCTGGATGAAAGGTACCCTATGTCCTTTTCTGCAAACAAACAATTTTTAACACGCTTTTATTAGCTTGGTATGTTTGTAACTATGCATCTACGTAACGGAATCTTTGAACGTGATTTTCACCCACTTTAAAACATCGGATTAAATTGAAACTTCGCACACTTATCGAGGACCGATGACAATACAATATTAAAGACTAAAAAAGCAAAAATAAATAATAGTTTAAAAAACTAAAAAACACGATTTTGTAGCTAGATGAACTAAAAGTAGAAAATAAATAATAGTTTAAAAAACTAAAGAACACAGCTTTCAGCTGAACTGAAATGTAAAAAATAATTTTCTATGTTAAAAAAATAGTGATTAAGAAACAAATCATTTTATCGTAAAAAAGCGCATTCTACTTTTTAGTTCAGCTACTTACAAAAGCGCGTTTTTTATTTAAACTATTATTTATTTTCTTCTTTTTAGTTCAGCTAGCTACAGAAGCGTGTTTTTTAGTTTTTTAAACTATTATATATTATTAAGTAATATAGTTTTATAGTATTTGTTAGGATAGGATAGTTAGTATCTTCTAAGTTTATGGGGCCTAGGTATCTACCGAATAGGTCTTTTGCATATAAGTATATACCTATATTATATGTAAATTGAAATCAATATTACCTATTTAATCTATACTAATATTATAAAGCTAAAGAATTTAAAAATTCTTTTAGTGTAGGATAGCCCGTTTATTGAGGAAGGCTATAGGCTATATAACATCACGCTACGACTAATAGGAGCGGATCATCAATGGAAAATGTTGCAAAAACGGGGAAAATTTACAAATGCAGAAAAATTTGCGAGTTTTTAACTGTACAAAAATGGCAAAATTATGATCAAGAGGAAAAAACGGAAGTATGAAGTATTAACCTTCAGTTATTTCTTACAATATCTACTAAAAAAGTGGTGTGGAGAGAGGACTAGATGCTCTACGCGCGCGACCGCACTTCGCCTTAGAATGATATGACTAATAATACCAAAGTTTATACATACGTATTGCCTATTTCTGATCAGCTACTAGTCACTTCCGAATTAGACGGAATGATTGAAGCCATAGTTCACCATGTCGTCTTAGTACCGGATTCTAAACAACTTAAGGAACTAGGCAGGTACAGTTTGAATTGTCCGTCATGCAGGTTTTCTTGCTCTGCTTTCAAAATATTATCATTGTAAACAAGTGATCATAGTTTCCGTAGTAGATCAAATTCAAACACAAAGTCACAAACACAAATACCGGTACGCTCGGCTTCAAAACATTGTTATGTTGTCTGGATAATATAAGTGGTAAGGGTTCTCTGTCTACTTTTGCTCTAGGTAAAGCGTATCTCCTACCGAGGCGGAAGTACATACATCAAAAGTGTGTAGGGATCAAGTACATTTTTAACTATAAATAATTATCCAATTAATATTTACCAAATCTGGTCTTCTAGACTGGCTTCTTCCTTTAATTACTTAATTAAATGTTTAAGTTAACAACTTATCCCTTTATTTTGTAAAAATTAAGAAAAAAATTAACCTAAGTTAATGTCGTCAATTAAATGGCAAAAAAGCAAAAATGATATTTTTTTAATATTTGTATTGTAAAGATAAAAAAAAATAATAATCTGTATTTCCGCCATTGACAGGAATCATTCAATCACAGCGATTTGGCATGTTGTCAAAAAGTTGTGCGGTATGCACGGCATCCATACTTGGCAGTGCTCTTCTTTGGACCATATCCTATGCGTGCTCAATTGGGTTGAAGTCTGGCGATTGAGCAAGCCACGGCAAACGTTAATGCCAGCATCGGCAAGAGTGCGTGTTACGACTGTAGCCATGTGTGGACGTGCATTGTCGTGCATTAGTCTTAAATCTTAGCATTGAGGTTGCCCCTGATCCAAATGAGATCGGTTCTTCTACCGATTCAAAAACCGGCCATAAGCATTATTGTTCCCCCTCCAAATGAATGAACTTCCTGACAAAATTTCACGATCTTGACGTCCAGAGGTCCTCCAAACACAAGAACTTCTTGTATCCGGCTTCATACCGAAACGAGTTTCATCGGAAAAGCAAACACAACGCCAGTCTTCTTCCTCCCAATTTTTGTGTTCGCGAGCCCATTGTAAACGGGCCCTACGATTGCGGGGTGCTGTAGGTGGAACTCTCAGCGACCTTCACTTCACGTAAACGATTTCAGATGGCCAAACCATCCATCGCTTATGAGCAAACCTGAAAAGGGCGAGGCTCCACAAGCCTCGTAACCAACATCATAGCGGTCATGGTACGATTCCGTCGAGCAGTATTTTGGATGTACCGTTCCTGTTTGCGAGTGGTCATGGGAGATCGTCCTCCATGTCGCTCGGCCACACTGACCGTAATACGATAGCGTGTCCAGAGGCGGCTTATGACGCTCTGTGTAATGCTAAGAGCGAAAGCCACAGTACGTTGCCTACTTGCCTGGAACCAGCTGGCAACATTCCGACGGCTCTCATCATCTCTTCTCGTGTCAAATGATGTCGTCGCTCGTCGCTCCATGTCGATGCAATTTTTTCCAGTTCCGATGCAGAAATTGTATTGGTTTTATAAAAACGCTATTACAAACTTTTATAGAAATCCTGATTGACATTTGATTTTATATTTTTAATCAAAATTTAAATAAAATTCTTAATTCAAGTAGTGAAATTCACTAAAAAGAATCAATAACGATCCAAAAAAAGTTATAATAATAATCCTCAATTGTGGCGATACTCTAAAACGTACTTGATCGACGATCGACGACTTTTGATGTGTGTAGTTGTAGAGTGTTTTATTTTTGGTAAATTTAAAAACCACGTTCGGGTTAACAAATATATGCAGTCTGTGGATTTTTTCAGAGCGTAAAATATGGGCAATAATGAAACTCCGTTGAGCTCAATGTGTAACCCTCGCAAGATACGGATAAGATCGAGGTCTCTTTTGGGTTTGAAGAAAGAAAATCTTTGTTAGTATTAATATCATCAGTCGAGTCTGTTCGGATCTTAAAATTTAATATGCCGAAATAAGTTTCATTAAAATCCTATAATCAAACATACAAAGATAAAACTGTACTTACCTCATTGTTGTCAGAACTTGTACTTTGAATACCACCTTTTAATGTTATATGTTTTCATGTCGATAATCTAGGTAATAGCGCAACATTTAAAGCGATATTCCTCCAACCATTCGATTCATTTATTTTTGTCTTCTAAGTAGGTATTTTTCGATAGGTAAAGTAGGCCCTGGTGCTGTGAGGCGCATTGGGAGAGGCCTGTGTCCAGCAGTGGACTATGATAGGTGGTGTTTCGCTGCGAAGATAGGCTACATAAGCCATCTTCGAGCGCACCAGCGCCTTCTCTCCGACTAGGGGCGAAGTGGTCGCCATGGCCGAAATCGGTCGGAACAAATCACAAATCATGATAGGCTGATTGATTGATTGAAAGTAGGACCTAGGGAGACCGCATGAAATCAGCGATCTGATTAACGTTCCGTTTAGATTTCAATTTCATGGAAAAAAGGATTTCATCAGACATACGGTGATATCAAGCTTCACTGTTTAATAAATACAAGTAGAATAGAAAAATCTTTATTGTACACAAACGACATATTGCTACTCAATAGTACTTTTGAGTAACTATCATCTAAATAGCCACTGAAAAGTAGGTAGGTTCGGTTTTTTAGGTCTTTATTTAGGCTTTGGTATTACTTGAAATCTGTAACTTCTGAACTGGATTTTTTACCAATTCACAATTAGCTTACAGTGAGACTTTGATTATTGCAAAAACTGAATAAACAGGGCGTACCTGCAGTAATCGTAGAATTGAGCATAAAACTGCAATAATGATTGTGGTGTCACAAACTGACAGTAATCGTGACCGCGGTGGCGGCGCGGAATTGCGAAGACGGTGCATCGAACGAGCCCAGACCTGACACCGCAATCGACGCGAACAGAGCGGCTGCGTAATGACAGCTCACCCGCCATTAGCTCTCATTACCCCACAGTCACGTACCGCAGGCAGAAATGGATTTGTCTTTGCAAAAATAATGATTGTAGATTGCAGACCGCCTTCTAAGAAAATTGGATTCGAATGCGCGTAAACAGGATTCAGGGATAGGTAGTACACATCGCCGCTTTGCTGCCCATAAGAGACGAGTTGTGTGAACGTTTGCATTCGCTGTCGGAGAGAAGTTCTCAGTGCTCTACATTATTCTTGGGAGGCTTGTCTGCGAATTTAAGTGTAACCCATTACTAAAAGTTAATTTAATTAACTGTCATGAGTTTCACATAAATACTAGAGTATGTATTCCAATAACATGACAAATAACAGCAGAAATGAAACGACACGCTTGATACGTTAGGAACTTTTAATATAAACATAATAAAATCGATGCTGAGTTGCCAGTAACACGTTTTAAATTAACGTTAATTAAGAGGTACCTAAGTTTTGAATGAGTTAAAACACTAGGACTGGGTAACTATCATCGCGTACCTCCATTCAAATGTTGCAATTATTAGAGCTTCGGTTGCGTAAAGCAGCTGCAGTATAGATAATTACATGATATACTGCAGGTACCTCTTGTTCACAACTATTACGAGAAGTTGCAAAACACAAAAAGAGCGTCATTTAAGAAGAATAATAAAACTAAGACTAGATAAATAGCAATCAAAGTTCATTACTGAATCAATAACGTTATGCATCGGTGGTCGCGGTAGACTATAAAATGTGTCCGACACTTTATAAACCAGATGAGCGACGTGGAATGATGGAATCAAAGCCAGTAGCGAGTTGAGGCATCGACCTCGAACATTTCACACATAAATCTTGTTCACAGAGTCACAGTCCCCGTGAGCCATGTTCGGTGTTCACTAACAAATTACAGCGCGTTATCCGACCACGGCCAGCCGAGGGCCGTTATTACAACTAATTGGCGACAATCAAGCCGACTACTGCTTTTGTGCCGCACAATTTTCTCGGCGCATCACTTTGTTTTCTAGACAATTCAAATTGTAGTTTGTTATTGGTAGTCGCTTTGTTATACGACTCAATGCAATATTTTTTCAAATGAATTAAATTGACTAAAATGTTGTCTAATTTCTTGCTAAAGTTACAGTTACCTACCAACACCACGCCTAGATAATACAGAAATTTGATGCAGTTTCTATAAAATATTCGCTTGAACCAATTATTTATAATTGTGGTTGTCCTTAGTAATAGATAGGGTATATATTCCCCTTACATTTACACTCACTTTAGGCGTTAGCTTTGAATACCGTGACAGTTTTGTTGTTACATAGTATGTTTTAATTATATAGGCTGCAACCGATCATTGCGCACCCCTGTATTCGCACTAGTGATTCATATATTTGATATAAATATTAGCATTCGACAGATAAAGGACACATCGTCTAAAGAATAGTCTGCCTCGCTAAGTAATGTTGACGGTCGCATCGCGTCGGTAACTGTGCGAATATATACACTAACGCGTTCAACTGTTAAACAAAGGAAACTCACGTTAGGTCGGGCGGTTCCCTCGACCCTCGCAACTCGCGGTTCACACGGCACCACTAACGCGGAAGCACACAGTTCCAAGACAAAAAAAAATAGCACCGCGTGAGCACGCGCATACAATACACATAACTTTAACTTCATGGGAATTACAACGGCCGCCACGATCTTGTTTATAGCCATTTTTATTTTAGCAAATTCGTGCCTAGTCGACTCCGGTTGTTACCAGTTTTGAGTGATGTGCGATTGTAATAAACGACATATTCGAGTTTTATTTTACGCCTGAATGCATACTCATTCTGCGTATTCATTATCCATTTGTATGAGATATTCACTAACTGTATTCAGTTTCCTTCACATATACAGAAACTGCACAAGTATGCCAACTCCGCATTTGTTGATGTGGTAGTCTTCTTGTATTTAATTCGTCTCTACCTAATGAGAGTCTTGAAGCTAGCATACATGGAGGATATTCAGATACAAATACCAGATAAGTAAATATATCTAAATAATATTTATGGATACTAACACATTGAAAGTCGAATTCAAAGGTCAGCTAGATCCCAGACATGTTTACATTATCTGGAGTGATGTCATCTTTCCTGGAATGTTAAGGAATGAGGTCAACCTCCTGAATTTTACCTCTATGCTTGCATCAGTACAATAAACAAAATCATAGGTATTTATTCAACTAGAAATATTATTCATGCGACCTATTAAATTACAAGACACATACCTAATATAACATTATAACACAGCGTAAATAACGACTGCAATTACACACTTAATTTCAAATTAAACGCAGGCTAATCAGGCAAGATAGGAACGCCCAGAGACTTGATGAAAAACGTACGTGTAAGAAAACGAATGCGATAATTTGTTGTATCTAAAATAAATTCGGAGTGGTGGCTTCGGCTTTTGTATGTACGTCTATTTCTCGCTTGTAACAAAACGCATCAAGCGGCCCTTATATAATTATTTTTTTGTGATGGCCGTTCTTTGGTATCATCTACCTGGCGCTGGGTACCTGCCCCAGTAAACCCACTACCCGGAACACTATTAAGTAACTCACGAGGCATAAAAACATGTAGAAATAACAGAGGGGGGGCTCTTGATGGACAGAGTATAATTTACTCTGAAAAGAATTTGTAAAATCGCTTTGTTAGACATTCGGTTGATGGACCGATGGGCTTTGGTTGGTAATTTCCAGAAATCTTTCGTTGTACCTTTGGGCGTAGGAGCCGTAAGCCTTTATAAATGAGGTGCAATCAATGATGTTATAGTAAAAAAGAGGGGTGCAATGTAGTGTTTGGTTTCTAGAAATACTGAGAATAGTAATTGAGAAGTTTTATATGTTCATTACAATTTCGCAATGTGAGGCAACAATGGAAACCCATAATCGAAACATATTCGATAACCTATGATCGAAAGCCGCGTTTAGTCTGCATTTTTGACACAAAGAATATCTTTTAACAGATTTTATAGAATGCCATTCAAAGATATTTATGGTATCATTCACAATTTCAATTACTATTCAGTTTGCAAGCGCCATAAGAATTCGGCATATTCTGCTTGAAGCAAGCTTGCTCCCAAGTTTTTCCCGCTAGATTTTAAGGAATTCTTGCATTGACCCTTAATGCCATAATATTGGGTCATATCTGAATTTTAAGGAATCGCCGTGACTCAAAAATAAGGACTTACGCGTAGAAAATGTTATACAAATATCTCATACTGCAAATATACATTATCCTGTTTGATTAATACAGGGTGTGTACAAAACATCAAATATTAGGTACATCACCGGAAACGACATGTGTTACTGACAACAAAAACACTTAACATAACAAATAACATGCAAACTAATCTCTTTAGGAGCATTCGCGGAGTGTCGGATGTACCTCAATGTTATGTAGGTACAACCGGCGGGGTGGGGGACTCGTTGCGCGGGGGGAAGGTTGTCGGCCCCGGCCCGTGACGTCACCGCACTGACCACTCTGAGACCGCCACAATGGCCTTTCTCAGAAGGAGCAGATGCGCCTGCGCCGCTATCTGCCGCTCCCTTCCCCTCACCCTCGAACGCTCACCCCGGCCGCACGTGAGATTTTCAGTGGACGCCGATAACCTTAGTTTCCCTCTAACAAACGTACCTTAAGCTTTGAAATTGCGCTTGACAACAGAATAAACCGTGACTTAACTAGCCAAAAAAACTCCAATTCTTTACCTTTGAAATTGATGAATAACAACTACAAAAAACTTACATTGAACAACCAATAGCTAACCGCCGCAGAGTGTATCTAAATGACATTATTTGGGCGGTGTATGACCAGGTAGAGGCGCGGAGGTCGCTCTGCGTTAGAGCGTGTACCTGCCGCTGAATATATCATTACGCGCACCGCTTGTAATCACCGGCTCACGGCCACCGCTCGCCGTCGCCGCTCCGGATCGAAGAACCACGCAACTTCCATGGATGAGTGTGGATCTAGTCATGATGATACGAAAAACATGCACTAAACCTCCACTCATCGAAAGAAATTGACCTTTCCGCTGACTTGTCGTTTCGTAGAACCGCTGAGCACGACGCACTGCACGCACTGATCGTTAGCGATGTCACGTTGTAGCACCGAACCGCTCACGAGCACATTGCCGTGTTTTTTTTTTAAACAATCATGATTGTATGTATGCGGCGCGCGCGGTCGAGAGCGCGGCCCGCACGCTACGCCCGCTCACTACGAAATAAACGGTCGAGATTTGAAATCTGGAAAGTTAGACGCTGCGCGTGCGCGCGAGGCGGGGGACGCGCCGCTCCGCACCGCGCCTCACCTACCAATCGCAACACAGCGCGCTAAGCGTGACACGTCACGCTGAGGGGCGAACCACCGCGCCGCCCGATATTATCTTTTCTTTACGAACGTTATTTTCTTTCTTTCCTACTCGGCCGACCGTTCAACCGACAGCGGAAGTGAAATGAACGCGCGCGTAAACTGCAAACTTGATGCTAGCTCAACGCGAGCCCTCGGCTTAGCTAGTTCCACCTGACAACTCAGTTTTAACGGCCGATCTTATGAATGAAAGTTAAACGTAGTAAGCGATGCAGTTAATCATGTTTTCTGAATAGTATATTAAAAGGCAATACACCAAGTGAGTTTATTAAGGCTATTGAGACTCCATAGTTTTTTTTTATAAAGAATACTAGCAACGTCGGTCACGCATTACTAGTATTTTTGTTAACCCCTCCAGCTAAGTGAAATGCTTGCTAGGAGTGGGTTGGGTGGGTAGTGCACTGGATGGGGGTTCGAACCCACTTGATCGCAAGTCCGATGCCTTAGCCATTACGCTACCGCTGCTTATACATAGGTAGTTGAAAATAGTTCAATCAGCAATCTGTTTGACATGTTTTAACTTGTTTATTTAAGAAAGCCCCGGTTAAGGCTATGATTACTATCACTATAGGGAAAGGCTATACAGAGGGCTCGGACATCCCGACAATAACCAGTTGGAGTTGTATCGAGTAAGAGTGACCTGACCTGACTTGCTCGAGCACCCCCCAAAATATCCGTATAGCTACGCAATATACCTTTCCTTCAACTACCTTCCCTCCTTTTAGTATAGGCTTGCCCCCTATTACATGAGTGGGACCACAGTATAGTTAACTAGGTAGTAGGAAATGCCATTGTCATTAAACTGACTTCAATAAAACTAAATGTCACACGCAAAGTGTTTATGCAACATTAAGTAACTATGTATCTACGTTTACGTTTATTTAATAGGTATACGGCCCTTAAATTTATAAACATGTCAAGAATAAGTCTACACAATATGTAACTACTCTACGGGCAAAGATGTTAACTTCACAAAGCCAAGTATAATTAGTTGACTGTCAAGTCAAATGCGTTACTCTTTATTAAATGTCAAAACGGCTGGATTTAAAAATAATAATAACAAACGTTAAAATAACAATAAAATAAAAATAAAAGTAAGTATATATTTCTAAATCATTGGTAGGTATGCTTTAAATTTTGCAATATTTGTAGTGAAAACTCTGTACCTCCTGTGATATCTGTATACAGAGCTCGACGAGCTGGCGAGTCTTTAAAGAAATTGTACATTATTTTAAATGTTCGTATATCGCCCAGCCAGTTTGTTTATGTCCAGTCTTAACAGCGCCAATTCACTGTGTGTAAACTACAAACTCGGATGTCTATTAATGGAGTTTTACCATTTTTCGTGGCTGGCTCAGTGTTTTTGAAGAAATCTAAGATTCACGTTGAGTCCGTTCATTGAAACTTGCAATAACTTGTCTTGGTCTAGATCTGACAAACCCTCTAAAAGCTATCGAATATATTAATAGCACTTGCTGAATTCCGCTCATTTGACATTTTTGTGAGACATTCAGTAATTGATCAAAAGAAATAACGTAAAATAGACAATCTCTAAGGTCATTTTACAAATATGATTTTAAATACGGTACTATTCAAAGATTTATCACATTATGACGCTTTTGTTTTCCGAAATTGAAAATTTTAATGCGATTTTGGTGTCAGGAAACATTATTTTTAGTTACATTTTATCGAGTACAATTTGTAGCGCCCCCAAAGTATTTCGGCGGATGTGACATCATCGTCATTATATGAAGTGTCGTATATTTTTGTTCCTTCGGTTTTTGGTGGATTATTACCACTTTTGGTAGTTTCAGTCGCCTCTATGCTAAGTGTTGTTGAAGTCGTCGCTTCGTCAGATTTCGTAGTAGTTTTTCAAAAGAAATAAAAAGTTGGATTAGCCTTTTCAATCTGAATATTTTGGGCTAAAGCCGGATTATCCGGCACATTATTTAACCATTAAGGACTGAGTTTGGGATCTAGCCTTACTTTATTACATGTAGGTACATTGTTTAGCACTTATTTTAAGCCTCACTTTCACTATCGCATCAGAAATTTAAAAAATACAAAAAAAAAGAAATTATATTTAGCATCTTTCCATCAGAAAATAAAGATTTTACTAAAACCAACAAGGACACTTATTAAAACAAAAAACCGGACAAATGCGGAGGGTTCGTAACCAAACTTGTATATAGGTAGCACATCCATCTCGGAAATCAAAACTCGCAACTTATATGCTGTTTTTTTTTCGAAAGGAAGCTTAGCTTTGTAGTTCTAAAAGTAATCTCCCATAGGTACATCAATTTAAGACAAAGCCAACTTTCCAACTGCATAATATAAGTTTGTAATGACAAAAATATTTTATATGTTATATAACAACAAAATAACGACTTTCGGATTCTTTTTCTTTATTTGTGCTATGAGATCATGCTTCTTACCGAATTTCATTATTATATATATAGGTCAATCACGGTTACAGCTCTGATTACCATCACCGACGACATTAGAATGGCCATGGAAAATGTAAATCTCACGCTACTTACACTTCTTGATTTTAGTAACGCTTTTAATACTGTAGATTTCCATATCCTGCTCGGTATACTACGCTCCATTAACATATCTCCAATAGTGATTGATTGGTTTCATAGTTACCTGTCTGGTCGCCGACAACGTATCCGCATTGAGGATTCAGTTTCCTCTTGGTGTGATATCACGCTTGGTGTGCCACAGGGTGGCGTTTTATCCCCTTTACTTTTCGCAATATTTATTAATACCATATCCAAAGAATTAGTTTCATCCTACCACCTTTATGCAGATGATCTTCAGATCTACACTCAAGCTCCACTAAATACAATTCACGAAGCTTTTCTAATTATAAACCGTGATTTGTAACGCATTAGTGACTGGAGTATTAACTATGGTCTGCAGGTGAACCCCTCAAAAACACCACTAATTGTGGTGGGAAGTCCCAGAATGATTTCCCGCATTGAATGGACACAGCTGCCATAAATAACTTTTAATGGTTTACCGCTACTAATCAGTGATAGCGTCAAACATTTGGGAATATACATAGATAAAACTCTATCATGGGGGGCCCCATGATAGAGTTTTACAACTGCAAGAGGTAAGTCCCAAATTGTTTGCTTCTGCGGGGTCCTTACGAAGACTGCGGAATTTTCTACCGACCGCTACAAAGATTTCGCTTGCACAGTCACTTCTCCTCTATATTTGGCCTACGCAAATATGACCACGTATCTGAATACCGCAAATTGTTCAAGTGGCTCCCGATTCGCCTTCGTCGGAATACTCATATCTTCTCTCTACTTTATAACATATTGTTCAATCCCCTTACTCCCTCTTATCTCAAAGAACGTTTTAGGTTCCTACGTGACATTCAAGATTGTTGAGATCATCGGAAAACTTAAAACTTCAAATACCAGTGCATACAACAAAGTTTGCTGATAAATCTTTCACAGTTGAAGCAGCGCGTCTCTGGAATGCCCTACCAGTTTCCATCAGGCAAGCACAATCGTTAGGATCTTTCAAAAAAATGTTAAAAGAATACTATCAGCAAAGTTATGCCTAAGATAGTCTATATATAATCTAATACTATGCACAATTATAATGTATGTATGTAGGTGTATGTGTATACTTATGTAGTTGTATGTATATATGTTTGTGTAAATATGTATGTGAGCATATACTAGTAGAAGGTATATATTAGTATATATTATATATTTGACACCATAACCGCCCACACTAAATCATTACAGTCCTGTCGATCCAAAGGTTGCCTGGAAGATATTGCTTATTGTGATAAGGCCGCCCATTGTGCATTTTATGTTTAAGTTGTTTTTTTTAATGTATTTATATCATGTGTTTGGTGTACAATAAAGAGTACTATCTATCTATCTATCTATCTATCTATCTATCAATGGGAAGTACCCTAAAGGTTTTGATTTACTATTGAAATATTAAAATTTGGTTAAATCTAAGACTTATATGGCCGTATCTTTTGATTGCGTTGACATTTCACTTCATTCAGTTCACTCCATTTAAAAGAAAGCTAAAAAGGAGTAATCTAATTATGACCAAAAACGATGTCATAATATAGAACACTTCGAACCTGTCAAATAATGCTTCAACAGTCTGGATTGAAGTGGGTGAGACAGTTACAATCACTGGCAAATTTCGGGATGTAAACAGTGTAAAACCTCAATTTTTCCCTGACCACTTGAGCTTCCTTGACTTTCCAGAATCTGGATCCTGTTTGCTCAAGGGCTCGCCATATTATGAACGCTACAAAACCCAATGCGCGCTAAACGCACGTAATGTAAACATAGCCTTAATCGTCCTAATTTTCGCTTTAAACGGCTAATATTACAAGCTTTTTTGTTTACCTAGACTAGACTACCTAATGCCTTTATCGCAAAGTAGCTACTTAGGAAAACAAAGGAACATCGGGTCCCGTTCCGGAACAGGTTCGGAACAAATATGATGTATTCGGCGTCTCTTTTAATGTAGGAACTGAACTCGTACGAAATAGTCCACAATTGAAAACATCTAAACTTACTAAAATGTGTGTCCTCTGAGTCCCAGAGACTAAGATCAAAGTCCTACAAAGAGCTTGAAACGGTTTTAAGTTGTAAAATGGTGTACATGGTAAAGTACAGTATTTTTAAAAATCTTTTAGTGTCATAAGTCCTGTAGCGTACTTACTATAGGATATATATTGCTTCGCAGAAAAAGCTTAAGTTCTTTAGAATTTCTCAGAACAAATCCAAGAGCTTTGTAAGCACTATGAGTTAGTCTTGTCGATATGCTCTGCGGACCGCAGCTGACTGTCCAAATTTTCCGAAATACCGTTTTCTGGTAAATTTTATTGCATTTTGATCCATTTAAGTACATTTTATTTTGATTGCACCATGGACCTAATTGATCTATGTCTTCTTGGAACAGAGAGACATTGCTTTCGTTTTTGATTATTCCAATTATTTTCAAATCGTCTGCGAAAAGATATGGTACTGAGTTTTTAAATACAGATGGTATATGATTTATAAAAACATTAAAGAACAATGGTCCCAGATTGGAGCCGCCGATTGAGGTACGCCAGATGTTGCAATAACTGGCTCAGACTCTCCCCATCTACAACTACTGATGACGGTCTAGTCTAAATACGACTGATACTAATCCAAACCCACGCCTGCGATGCCCATCAACTGCAACTTACCTACCAGTATTTTATGACTAACTTTGTCGAAGGCCTTTGAAAAATCAGAAGATATATATTGCACCTATCTGTAAACCCTGATCTACTGCGGTAGCTAAATCAGTGATATAATCAATAAGATTTGTGTTGGTCGACCTTTTTACTGTGTAACCATGTTGACTAGGAGACAGTTCGTTTCTAATATGATTATAAAATACTGGATATACAATTGATTCAAAAATTTTCAACAAGGTTGAGAGAATTGAAATAGGACGATAATTTTGCAATTCGATTACGTTCGCCGCGTTTGTGTAAAGGAAAAACTCTAGCCTGCTTCTAGATGTAAGGAAATGTACCCAGTTTTACGAATTATTGTAGATACCAATGCTGCTATAGGCTATAAACGTGCAGTAATTTAAAATGTAGGCGCTCTTATTTCCCTTCCAAGAAAAAAATAAGGTACAACTGGACGTCGTTTAAAGAAAAGGATCCGACCAACAATACTGTTGAAAATGATCTTTGTATACCAAACTACTCTTTGTAGTTGATACTATCATACCACGAAACCATTCAAAGTTAATTAACTTGCAACATAATTTCGATTATACCAACCCACATGTTTGAAAGGACATTTTTTTTTTCATCGATATGGCTTCAAGTTAATTGGATCGTTTATTAAGAAAAGCTTATTCTCTATGAAGAAAAATCAAAAACGAAATCACAAAAAAGAAACAATAAAATGTATAATAGAGAAAGAGACGAAATACTGCCTAAACACGTGTACTATTAAGTATTCTGTGCCTGAACTTTAAACTTATTTATCTGAAAGTATGTGAATTGGATCCTTTTCATTAAACGACGCACAGACGGGTATTTTCATTATTTAGCTGGCCAAAATTACAATTCTCAGAATTAAACTCAGGTAAAAAAAATGGGTTCCTAGAAAAGCCAGGTAATTGAACGACCCAACCCCATTGTTTTATTTCACCTACCCCAAATTCCAGAGGATATGATCAGTCGGAACTCGGACATTGCTCGTAGTGGTTGTTTGTTTTCGACAATTCTGCTTTAGCACTCATATTTTAACTGTTTGTTTCTTCAGACCCTGACGCTTTAATATGCCTAAATAATGTAGCAAGTAGCACAATTATATTTTCTGTGAAACAACTAAACGTTTATCAACCTCGGGAGGATTACAAGGAATTGTAAAAAAAAAATATTACCTTGGATATAAATCACATTAATAAAAAAGTTATTGGGGATTTTATGTCCAGTAACACATTTAAGTTTTTTAGAATCCTTGGAATTTCGACAGCATTTTTGAAAAACGCACCTCGCCTTTGAGAAGAAGATGAAGATTACAAAGAATATACAAACTACTAAGAAATATTTACTGCAATCACTATTTATTTGTGTTAAAATTGTTCTCAAATAAGTGAAATGTATTTGCTTTTTGAAGGGTTCTTTAGAATAGTTGATTTGAAAATTCGATGAAACGAAAAAGTCACACTAAAAAGAGACAAACATATCGTTAAATAGAATTTAGCCAGCGAGAGAATGATAAGAATGGAGAATGGATAAAACACAAGTATACAGTGTTTCATATAATCTTCGTATGCTAGCACGTGTCTTCGCCTGCGTCCTACGAAGCCTTCAGAAAATGCGTCATAGTCAACGTGGTGTATTATTTACGTGTATCATTTTTATGCATTTGCGTATTAAAATTCGTTGGTTCATTAATTTATGTTAAGTATTTAACACATATGTGTTAATTTGACCAATAACTTTTATATAAATTATCTAAAATTAAATTTATTAACATAGTAAATTGTTTGTGTTGATTTTCCTTTTTAGTTTTCATTCTTGGCTACTTTTCTGAAGTTTCACTTCTGCCGTGTGTGAATTGCACACACAAAGTTTTTGTTTTATTGAGAATAAATTCTTTAAACCTAAAGCAGAGACATTGTACGTTCTTTGAGAATGGAGAATGACATTGCAGAACGAGGCGTAGCATTGACTGAAGAATGTAATAAAATAATGACCACCAATGAAGAACAAAAACAATTTCTTCTTTTGGATGTGAAAATTTTCAGGCATAGATTGCTTACTTATTTTTTTCTAATAGTTATATTATTTGTGTATGACTTGGATCAATCGTTAAAGTTAATAAAAAAAAACTCATTTGCTGGTAGCGAATTCTAAATATATATTATTTTAAAAATGTGAAAAAAATAACTTTATAATTTTTTGTGTCTTAGAACAGAATAAAAGTTTCTCATTCGTTTGTTTTCCCGTCACCCACGTAGGAAAACGAACGAATGAGAAACTAAAATTTAACTATAATCTATATTAAAAAAAATACTACAAATTGAATAAACAATTGTTGAAGAAGACTAGACGTACAAAAGAATCTAAATAGTTATATCAGACTGCTGAAAAGCTGAAGAATCGCATTGGCTGGAGGATAACTTCTTGGTATGACTTATGTACAGCTATTGCAAGTTTTAAAATTAAGAAATAGGCGGTTACTTCTGCCATTTTCAGTGTATTTGTGACCCTGGCATTATACGTTTTACGTAGAGTTGAACTATTGGCAGCCTTAAGCCATCTATTGTAATGCTTATAAATAATGCTTCTACATATAGATAAATGTAAAACTTAATAAGTCTCTGTAGCTTTGATAACTATTAAAATAATCTCCTCAAAATCTTTATATGATAATAAAAAGTACTTCATTGAATAAAGTAAATTCTACAATAGCACACGTGTTGTTATTAAGCCGTCGCGTCGTTGAGAGCCGAATGATAAAACTACACTATTAACATTACCAAATCTTATCTTGCTAGCTCATTATATTCACCTTTCCATAAGGTTCAAAGAAATAACAAGACTTACAACTCGAGCTGTATATATTATTAAATTACAAAATAAAAACAATTATGAGTTGCACAGACGTTGACAACCACACAGCGAAATCTCTTAACTCTTTCATGAGTCAAATGTTGCAGACCTCTAACTTTTCCGTCATTCCTAAGGATTATTATTAGCCATTATGATAGTACATCCTAGATCGGTGAGCTGCATAACCTCCGCGCCCCCGTCCAGTAGCCGATGAGAGCAAACAGCCACTTTTTCACTTATTGTGCACTTCTGATTGTTCGTGAGGTGGCCGGCTGTTATTACTGTGGCGCTCAGCTGTTCCAGTAGCTGCGATGCGGAGTAGGCTTCCATTAGGAATCTGAAAACAATGGAAGGTTTCCAGAAGTTTTTATTAAGATTAGCTAAATTTCAGAAGAACGGGACAAGAAGTATTTTGTCTCAATATTTGCTTTAAGTGAACCATGGGAGACAATTTTTTTTTTCATATTGCACCTTGGAGAAATAAAAAAAAACGCTTCCTGGAGATAATGAGGCGCTTGACTATTGATTGAATCTGTACGCGATGAAGTTTCTAAGCAATGAAAGCGGGTACGCCTTGCGGGGAGGGGGGGAGGAGTTATTACCTCTAGTACTAAGGTGAAATAATTTTACCGTTGGTTTGTGAAACCTGATATTAAAAATAAAAATGAGTAATGTTTTATCATACTACTTTTATGATGTATTCAGTGCAAACCATCACTATTGATAAGTGGATCAAAGTGTTGATTTCCAACTGCACTCTTTTACATTTTTCTATATGAGATTGATACTTTGAGATCTATTGAGATATTTTGAGAGATTGAAAGTTATCTCCTGTGGTCCAAGGTTGTTTAAGTTTATGGCTGTAGGATAATCAATTGATTCAGGCACAGGAATGTATCATTTTTAGTTCAGTATTTGCATTTAACTAATTAAATTAGGTTTTATTTACTTACTTTTCCACAAACTGTTCCAGTTCACCATAATTCTTGATGTTTAAATACTCGTTGACCAATTTATCAGGTACCAAACCTGTTACCTAGTAAAGAATATTAAAATAAGAATATTATTATATTTATAAATCTATTATATATATGTATACATATCTATATATATTTACAAATAAATAAAATTGTGTCTGTTTGTATTAACAATAATGGCTTTTAACTAAATGCATCTGAATGTTTACATGGTACTTATACCAAAAAGTCAATTCATTTTCTGTCTGTTTGTCAAGTGCTCCGGCAAATCTCCGGAACGGGTAGATCGATTCCCAAGGAACCATCACTGACAGATAGCTGATGGTATAAGGAGTAACTTAGGCTACCTTTATGTTGGAGAAAGAATTAGGGTTCTGCGCAAAAAACACAAATATGTACATGCGAGTGAAGCCGCGGCGGGTACAGCTACTTCTACATAGTATTAGGCCTCAGTCAAAACTTTACACATAAATACGCAAAACTTATTATTTTACTAAAGACAATAAAAAATATTAAATTACAATAAAAAATAATAATACCAACTGGTTGCTTAATCGCTAGAATATTGTCACAGTATGACTTGCTTGGAAGAATAAAAATGATTAAGAAGTAGAAGAAGCTATACCTCCACAAGTCCATCAACAGTAATCTTCCCCAAAAGTCTTTGGCAACACTGAAGAGCAGTGAGTGCTCGTCGCAAATCACCCTCACATGTATCCACTGCCTGATGCAGTACATCGCCTTCGCCTACATCCACGCCTTCTGCTGCACATATTTCGCGAAGTCTGTAGATAAGAATGTTTAAGCAATGCTGTTACATAGTGCTTTATTGATTTTTCTGATAGGTTGCTTCGAATACCCAATAGCTATAAGGAACATATTTATGTATAGCATCCTGGACAAACCCATAGTGGTTTTTAGTATGCTTGTTGTAAAGTATTGCATTTTTGTTTTGAGAAAAAAACGCGTAAGGTGCCTTAGGGACGCCCGTTCCTTTTGCTAATTTATAAATATATTTTTTGGATTAAATAAATTGTATCAATTTAGTAAATATTGTAAAAACTCGATATTAATATTGCACCATCTCTGAAAGTTGCCCGAACTAATATAACTGACTAAATGAACTAATAACAAATATGGAATACAACCAACATTAAAATTACATCAGTATCGCGCTTAACCTCAGATAGAGTAAATAAAAAAATCAACTCGCGGCCAACGCCAACGGTCAACGCTTGTTTCCGCCGAGCCCCGATCCCCAGAGCATCTAAAGTGTACGTGCGATAAGGAACTTTGTTTCAATAATATGTATAGTAACAAATCGTAGGTCAATTAGCATTTCAACGTTTGCCAGCAAGGGTCTACGTTTAAATACATAATATGCATGTGTAATGTTTCAACGCACATGATAACAAGTCTCACATTATAGCTACAAAAGGGTTCTGCTAGTTGGATGAATGTTGTTAAAATAAAAAATTACACTCCTTCCTAGTTAATTATTAGCGTCAGCAAATTACTAATCTGAAATGAACTTCAACATTCGATAGAGTAGTTAACATGAGTGATAGCTAGATATGAAGACTTTAATCAAGCAATTCTTGTAGGTATATAAATAACTTTTTCGTGTATCTCCCCCCAGGAGCGCCAATTATACCAGTCTTGAGCTGTTCGCATCCATCTGCTGCCAGCCACCTTCTTCAATCGTCGATCCAAAAAAAAAAAGTATCTTCTCCAAAAAAAACATGATCACCGAAAAATTACGACAAGCAAAGCTCGGTCGCCCAATAATATCATCCATTGTTTTCAAAACAATATTTATACAAGTGATTTATAAACAAAAAAGTTAATAATTTGAAATAGGATTTTGGACACTGTGCCACCAGTGGTGTCAAATTGACGGCTGCTGCCAAACTTGACTTCATATTATTCATAGAAACACATCCATGCAGCATACCAATGCAAATAATATTTGCATTCAGCAGGAATCAAAACCGCGACCAGGGTCGCTGCAATCGAATTCTCTACCACCGCGTGACATAGGTCGTTAATAATACAAAATAGGTATTTTGTCAATCAAAATCTGCCTAAAATCCCCAGCAGAAAATGTATTTAAAGAGTCAAAGTATCCAGATTCAAACATAATTTACCTTTCTGTTAGTAAAAAACATTTAGAAACATGGCAGTCAAAAGACTAGCTTCCGATGAAGTATTAATGTGCTTTATATACTTACAATGCCTATATGTGATAAAAAACAGTACATAATATGGAATCAATAAGTTTCAGATTAAATTTTAAAAGTCCCAAATATGTTTGTGACGACATCCACATACAGCAAAAACATACTTCAACATCATCTAGCGAAGACAAGCTGGACTATGGAGTAACTACTAATCCTGCATCGCTTTGAGAGTTCTCACGCTAATCTTTATTTATACAACTTCCCAACTTAAACCTTCGGACCGCGATCCACCAGGTATGATCACCTTGCATGGTCAGAGGATCCTTGTTGGAGGATTTATGTCCCTATATCCCACCCGTTCCTTCACATGTTCATGATATAATCACTACATATTATAAAACAAAGTCCCCCACCGCGTCTGTCTGTCTGTTCGTGACAAACAGAAAAACTACTGTGATTTTCATGCGGTTTTCACTAATAGACAGAGTTATTCATGAGGAAGGTTTAGGTGTATAATTTGTACCCGTGTGAACGGGTTGCTAGTTATGTATACATACATTCCTGTATGGGAATGGCCATGGCCAGTGCAACCTGGTCAAAACGTCAAGCAATTCAGATGCATGTAATATGTATTTCATAATCACATTAATTTCCGTGTATATACATAATTATATCATGGACCGCAAAAGTTTAAAAGTTAGTATGTTCATGTTATGATATTGAAAATATTAATTAAATAACTCATTGGATTCTTCATTAAAAATACATACCTCTTAATAACATTTTCTCTAGCTAAGGGCTTGAAACGAAACTTGGAGCATCTACTGGTTATTGGTGGAATAATCCTGGATACATAATTGCAGATGAGACAAAAGCGGGTTGTTCTTGTTTCTCTTTCTATTGTACGTCTCAGTGCCGCCTGGGCTGCAGTTGTCATAGAGTCCGCTTCATCCAGGATCACAAGCTTGTATGGAGGACATGGCCGACCACTGGAATGTTTATAAAGTTTTACTAATAACTATTTATCTGAAAACATAATTTCTATTAAAAGATAAATAACAAAATGAAAACTAATTTAAATTGTTTATTTTAATTGATTGATAGATTTCTTTCATTTAACTAAACTATCAAAAATTAGAAAAATGGTAAATATATCCTTATCTTTTCTTATTTATGTAATTGGATGGATTTTGGTGAAATGGAAACAAATCTATCAGAAGTAGGTATAAACTAAACAATAGGTATTTAAATTGATGAAATACCATTAGATTTTAAAATGATCACCGACAATATTACTAATGAGCTTGCTTTCAAAGGGTAAAGTCAAGAACCTCTCTACCATTCAATTTAAAGGAACTTTTGTCATCTAAGATCAAAATGTATCTCTTTCACTGAGAGCAGGAGGATGGAGTCAAAATGTAGGTAGGTAAAGTACTTACTCTGGCCTGGTACTGCTAGCAGTGAGCTGGGCGAACGTTTTCACTTTGTCTCTTATCACCTGTATACCACGTTCATCTGAAGCGTTCAGCTCCAACACGCGATCTCGTGTAATATCACCAAAGAGCTGCCTCGCTGCCGCAAGAATAGCACTTGTTTTGCCGGTGCCAGGTGGGCCGTAAAACAATAAATGTGGCAAATCCCCGCCTGATAGACATTCTCGAAGAACTTGTACTACCTCGCCTTGGTCTACAATATCATCAATCGTCTTCGGCCGACTGGAATTAATTATAAATCGTATCAAAACTAAAATACGCGTTATAAAAACAAATCATAAAGAGCACTTATTAAGTGCTACTTACTATTTCTCAACCCATGGTGCTGGAGGCTTTTTTTTGGCAGATGATTTTACTCCCGAAGAGGAAGGTTTATCTGACGCTGATATTTTACCTGTTTTAAGAAATGCTTGCATTTTCTTTATATAAAATAACTTCTTGCGAAACTCACAAAAAGGAAGCGCGGTTTTATTGTTGTCTTAATTCAAAAGCGCGGTTTTATGTTTCTACAAATACAATACAATTACATGTCAATTGTCTTAACAGTGTGACCACATTTTTGTCACGATTCTACCACTTATCATAGGTAATTTCTACTAAAAAATAATAAACAATCACAAGGTCACAGAACAGAAAGGTATACGACAAGGTCAATAAAATTGTAAAATACCTGTTTATATAGATGACACTGGCATAGATGTAATTAATTTATTATCAAAAATGGAAAGATTAATTATTGTCATTAACAAAATATTTATTTGCAATTTTGGATAAATACTCGAGTATAAATATGGAGTATTTATCCATTTTGAGTGTTTATCCGGTTGAAAACCATTATAATGTTGGAAACTGTCAACTTCAACTTCAACTTTTAGTTTGTGGGTTTGTGGCCTAGGAGCAATAAATTATAGCTCTTTGTTTGTGGCTGTCAAAAACTTCAAGTTTTTGGACTTCAACTGTCATCCAACCAATGTCATCCACTGTAAACATTAAACGACATTTTTCTAGGCGGGAGTCGGGGTCTCAGGTCAGGATCAGGCCAAGAAATATTCTAAACTTTCACATTAATAGTTGTAATAATGTCAACGAGATCTAAAAAAAAAACTGAAGCACCTGTTACCACTGTATCTCCACCGAAGAAACGTGTAGAAAACGCATGGGTTATGTTTGTTAAAGGTTTGAGTAGTGTAAATTGAAATGAATGCTTTAAGAACCTTTTGATTGTGCGGACCTGCTTATTGTATATTCTTATTTTATAATTACAGATTCGTTACTTCTAAATAGTAATTTTAACATCATAACACTGTCGCACCCTGGCCACGGAAAACCGGCAAAATATTGTGTGGATGACGAAAACAATAAAGTTTATGAAGTCGTAACGTTTAACGAACCATACCGATCATGGTTTATCGGAGAGACTGTTAAATCCGATGGCAGTGTTCAAATGTTGACGACCGTAAATCCTCTCTTTCTAGGTAAACTAACATATAAAACACTACATTGTTGGATGGGTTGAAGGAGTCCATAGAAATAATAAGTCTTGTATTCTATAGTTAATGTTTTCATATAGTCAATTAGAAAAAAATGCATTTTAGACAAGTTGTATGTAATTAAGGATTTTTTTTTTTTTTTTTTTCAGTTTTACCAAAGTTAAAGGCACAATGCAGCAGTAGAGCTATTCCATTAGAAGATTTATTATCAGAGAAAGGGTACGACAAGATTCTTGACATTGTACAGAACTTGGATTGTATTGGAGACATAAAGGTTTGTTTAAATCAAAGACACTCCTATCTTTCTATGCTAACTTGTTCAATATACATGCATTAATAGCGAACCAAATTAAAATGTAAAAAAGAGTTCTACAATCCACCTCCTCGCTCCATCATACAACCTCTGTACAAAGGCCAATTTGTTAGACTTGTCAAAACAAGTCATGTAAGCTCAAACTCAATGGGTTTACTAGCAGCCACTGCAGAGCTCCACTATGTACCTCCTGGCTCGATCATCAGATAAGCTCTAAGATGGCAAATTGTAGTATTGTCATCCAAACTATGTATACATACAAAGTTTCATATCAATACAGCAATTAGAACTAGGTTAAAACTGATTTCCATGAGTTATTTACTTACAAACTAATAGTGTGTTAAAAACGAGGTGCAAAGTTGGTACAGTTATATAAATGATCATATGGAAGTTAGTAAGCAAGGCTTCTTATTGGATGTCTCTGAACTTCTCAGTAGTATTGTAAAAATGAAGCTGAGCATCAAGTGTTGAGGGCTGAGGGCTGAGTTGACGCTTTCAAGTGTTGAAGACTCGAGCCTTAATCACTCAAGCTTTTAATAAACACATACTGTTTAAAATATATGGTTTCTCCACTTCTTCTATTTTACTTTAAGTATTCTAAATTTCTTGTTCCTACATTAGCCAATTTTTCTTAAAAATGCACACAAGTAATTCTTTTCACGTATATAGATTATAAATAGTGTTTAACTTTTTTTTTTTAAGGGTCCAGTAGATATGAAAGCTTACAAATACAATGAGGAAAAAGCTTTAACTTGGCTAGAGGACAGAGTTAAGAGACTAGCAAAAGTATTGAGACAGAAAAACATACATGTGACATCAGGAGCTACTTCTGCCACTTTTGTATCAAGCAATATAAATAATGAAAATACTGATGAAGGTATGCTTATTAATGTAAAATAAAGTGCATGCATTAAATTTCTTCATTCTACATCTACATTGTATCTTCTTTCATCTTAATGGCTTTGTCATTTCAAGGCTAGTCTATAGTCTAACTGGTGGTGGTAAGCTTGAATATCTCTTCATGGAATAACTGCACTCTAACCTACTGGAGTCCAAAGGACATTGATAGAGCAACCTTTATTGTACACTAAAATTAAAACTGACTTAAAAATACCATTTAGGCATCCATCATATCCAGTTAAATGCACAAGGGTATGAAGAAAAATCTTTTTCAGATAGGCTCAGATAACTTTATTCCACTAGCTTGATTATTAGTTAGGTAGTATCTGCAAGCCATTCATGATAGCCAGGTCTGAGAAGATATTACGCTTTACCGGTTTCTGGGAAACCCTCTGTACTTCCATTTTCTGTGACACCTTGAAAACACTATTATACTAATCCTATTGTATTTCCTTAATTTTTATTCTGAAACATCTTTTAATATCTCTTGTTTCAGAATTCTACTTAAAATATGCTTTCGGTATAATATCTGAATATATTCAAGATGACATTATCAAATTACTAGATAAACGATTTGATTTTAAACCTGAGTTAATTGAAATAATTGGAAAAAAAAGAAAATCAGAAGTGGAAAATTCTGAATCCAACAAACGGATTAAATGTGAACCTTCCAATGAAGATGTTAAATTAAATGGATTTGAATTATCTGATAGAAATTTGAATGAAGTAAAAAAAGAAAAGCCGCTAACAAGTAAAGAGAAAGCTCGACAAAAAGCAGCTACTGGAACTAAAACTATTTCATCATTTTTTAAAAAGAAATAGTGTAGCATATGTATAACATAGATCCATAAGAAATATGTTCATGTAAATAAAATAATTGAGATGACCCTAAATAAGGAATTAATTTCAGATGTGCTCAAAGACTTTAAAAACAAACACGGCGTAGCAATTCATCAAAGGTGATCAGAGTCTGGTCCGAATATACTGACTGAAATATATCTCAACTGAAGAAAAATAAAAATGCTTCCTGTTTTTCGCTGTATTTCATTTCGCTTTTTATCGATTCCGTGTATATTTTTTACGTGTACATGTAGTGTTTGTATACTCTTTGACCTGTACTAATAGAGCTACCTCTTTCGTTTGTTCCGTACTAGCTGCGCCCCGCGGTTTCATCCGCGTAAGTCCTGATGCCGTGGGAATATCGGGATGAAAAGTAGCCTATGTGTTAATCCAGGTGTCCAGCTATCTACATACATAAAATAAATACAAGCAACCCGCCCCGTGTAGTAGAGACATCTTCAACATCATCATCATATTTCAACCTGTCTATTGGTGAAAACTGCATGAAAATCTATTCAGTAGTTTTTCAGTTTATCGTGAATAGACAGACAGATGCAGCGGGGTACTTTGTTTTATAATATGTAGTGATTAGTATAATAATTACATTTCCTATATTTATTTATCACTACATATTATTAAACGAAAGTTTTCCACTGCGTCTGTCTGTTCGCGATAAACTGAAAAACTACTGAACGGATTTTTATGCAGTTTTCACCAATAGACAGAGTGATTGATGAGGAAGGATTAGGTGTATAATTTGTTAAGGTTCTGTGTAAATTGGTTGAAATAATATGATGATCATGATTGTTGAAGATGTCTATAATACCCATGCGAAGCCGGGGCGGGTTGCTAGTAGACCATAAAGGACATGTCAAAGCGAAATTTGCAATTCCGTCAAGAGCTACGATTTCTTAATAATAATAAAATAAATTAATAGTTGAAAAGGAATCCTCAAACTTGTTCTCCATATCTTGGTTTAATGTTTTTCTCCTGCTTTTAAAACTCCATTATTTTAAAAATCTTTTTATAACCTCGGAAGGACAGAACTAAACGTTTCATTGTAGTTACAAGCTTACAAAATTTAATTTAGAAGGAAACTGCATTGTTATTCATAATTTAAATATTTAACCGAAAAAAAAATGAGTCTGCCCTTTGTCTAATCTAAACGTAGATCTCTGTATTTAATTAAACTAAATAGCCCAATATCTGTCACAGTTAGAGATGCAGGGGCGTAAGAACCCTCAAAAAAGTAGGGGGTGTCCAAATTTTTTTTTAAGAGGACAAAAAAAAAAGTCATCAAAACACTTTATATTATACCCGCCCCGGCTTCGCACGGGTACAAATTATACACCTAAACCTTCCTCATGAATCACTCTGTCTATTAGTGAAAACTGCATGAAAATCCGTTCAGTAGTTTTTCAGTTTATCGCGAACAGACAGACAGACGCGGCGGGGGACTTTGTTTTATAATATGTAGTGAAGATTTTTATAATATGTTTTTTTTTTCATCATTAGCTCAGCTACATGATATGATGATGATTCTAAACGCAAAAACCTCATAAAGTAATGAAAAGTAAACAGAAACACTATTCGTTCCTACAATTTTCGAGGGTTTCTCTCAATTTTATCAGGATCCCATTATCAGATCCTGACTTCCTTGACATGGGACCACCCTTGAGGTTCCCTATCTAACAAAAAAGAAAAATCAAAATCGGTTCGGCCCGCCATCAGCCGCTTTGCCCCCGCTTTTTAAATCTCTGATATCTTCTAAGATATTCATTTTAATAATATGCTGCAAAGGGCAATTTTGATGTACATGAAATGCACAACGTATCTAATGTATTTAATTGGATAAGCAATAATCCTGTATTGTTTAATATAGTTTGATAAATAACCCATAATTTTTTTGTAATATGTAAAAGATAAAAATGGTTACTGTGGGTTATCCTTAGGAGATAAACATATACCATCCCGGACTTTTTTATTGATCTTTTTAAGATATGCAATTCCGTAGTACATCATTTTGATCTATCTCGTAGGGTTCAGCCAGCGTTTGCAATGTAAGCGCAAAAATATGTTTATTTACGACATCACATTAGAAACCTCTAAAATTATCAGTGTTTCTCTACTATATTATGCATGTATTATAAATATAAACCTTCCCCTTGAATCACTCTATCCATTAAAAAAACCGCATCAAAATCCGTTGCGTAGTTTTAAAAATCTAAGCATACAGACGGACAGCGGAAGGCGACTATGTTTTATACTATGTAGTGATTATTGACGTAATTAAAATAATTTGGTATTACGATAAACATTATTTTTACGGCGAACAACATTTTAAATATAAATGATTTTGATTCACATTTTTATTAAAATTTTCCGCAGACTCCTCGGCGCATCGTCTTCTGGGTTATATGGGGATATTTGGACACCCTCGAAGGGGGTGTCCACAGGTTTTTAGGGGATGTCCGGACACCCTGGACACCCCCGTTGTTGCGCCCCTGTAGAAATGGGCAAAGGGTTTAAACCTGTTTTTTGGAGAAAACGGGTTTAAACCCAAGTAAAAATACAAATGGCGCGGGTGATAAATGATTAATACTAATATGTAAATAATACATTGGTTAAATGTTTTCAACACATAAGATGACTTATGTGTTGAAAACATTTAACTAATGTTCACATTCCTGGGCTTATTTATGTGAAAATATTTACAATACACTCTCAACGGTCAACATTATAGACACGAAACCTTATATACGCGTTAAGCTATGATAGTTTGTTCTAAAGTAAACCATGCTCTGCCTGCTGCGCCCAGGATTGGCTCCAAACGAGGAAGTTCCTCAACAGTCAAGAGTACAGACACGAAGTTTTACACACGCATTTAAGTACTACTCCATTCAAAATTGGTTCCATGCTAGAAATCTTCTCAGCGGTCAACAGCAGAGGCGCGAAATTTTGTATACGCTTTTAATTTTGCTGGCATTTTCTGAAGTTTGGCATGAACTGGATTGATGCAACTCGGTTGGTTCCAACTCCATTGACTTGTGTAATTTGGCGCTATTAGCATATTGCAACACAGTTTGCAACCGGTCTAGGACACAGAGTACCTTCTTTATTATAACTGAAAATCTAGGATAAGGAAAAGTTTATAATCAAACCCGCAACTGCATTCAGAATCAATTTGAATAGAAAATTTGACGTCACTTGCTCCTAATTAAGATGGTTCAAATGCTTAGCCTTCTATTTCGCCTGTTTCTCTTTGGATGAACTAGCATGTGGAGAATCCTCACTAGGTAATTTGATCGTCGATCATCACGCTTTAATTTATTGTCTTTCTGTTTAAAATGTTCTAGTTGTATGAAACGAAAGTTATATTAGTGAAACTTACCGCAGCGAGCCAATTTTGTGGAATGCTGTCGACATTTCCTTGAGCACTAAATGCGCGTTCTGTTGCTACAAAGTCCGTTAAATAAATTGTTTGCCCACGGCAATGCGGGTTACAGAGAGAGTATGTCTACATGTGGTGACGATAAAAGGGGAAACATACTATTAAAACTCGTATTAAGTCGAATCAAATCGCATTAGATTGTATGACGATCCGACACGATCTAATCGAACCAGATCCAAAGGTCAGGGTAAACATTAGGTGTGGCTCGTTACGTGAACTTCTTCTCATGAAACGTAACCTCCTTGTGTTTCTAACTGAAAAAGAGTAGAATTACTACAAATGAGTTTCATACTACATAACAATTAACAACACTCTTTTACTGCTCTCAGTTAAATAGCTAGTGTGTCGTGGCATTCCGTGTTAATAATGTGCACGGTGCAAGTGAGGTGTCGACACGTTGCTTGTGTCGCGTCGTGTCACGTTTTGAAGCACCTAGTATGTGTCCACCTTAAGTTTGTCTTAATATTTACGGTTTTTAAATTACCGATTAAAAAAAAGTTGGTAACACTGCTTCGGTCGCCATTAACAAACGTCCATCCGTTTCGGACTTTCAGCGGATTTTTATACAACACGGATTATTTAGAAATAATTAAGTGAATCTCGGACACTTCGGACCTTGTGTAGTGAAACTGATGTGATTTATTTTGATATTATCGTGACTAAAGACTTCTATAAGTGCTCTATAGTCATAAAATCGCGGCCAATGTCAGCAGGCGTGTCAGATCAGGTATTTCGCATTTACTCGAATTCAATACTATATTTAAGTGATAAAAATGAATGTGTTATTGCTAATGCGGTCGTTTTGTTCCTTGTTCCATGTTTGTGGCGGTCATAGCGGATGAAAGGGCAAGGGAACCAAGGTAAAGATAGTATCGTTATGACGTTGCAAAGTGTTTTCTCCGTAGGAGGAACAGCGTACCGGTCGGCTTCACTCTTCGTTATTGCGATGCTGAGATTAGCGTCGTAATCTTTTAGGCTTTCACTATTAATATGTTATTTATAAGTTATCTAAAAAATCTGTTATTCATTAAAATGTTTATACTATAATTTTCGTGTTGTAGGAGTGTAAATATTTAATTACAGTAACGATTTTGTGCACCTGTACCTAAGAAGTAGGCGGGTAGCTACCCACAGACATCCTATCTAAAATATCATGAAAATCTCGCCACCTACACAAAATCAATGGTAACCATTCACAAATGTTATGTGGCAGACTCAGCTTCAGACATGTATTATTTTCTAAATCAGAGTAAGTTCTAATCTGTTTTATATTTTTGATACACCGAATGTGACCACAGTACCTTGTTTACATTATCTTGCAATTTTTTAAATATAAACATTGTACTGGAATTTATATTAGTTTTGTTTGCTATCATCAAATTAGTTAATTGCCTTGATAGTCATGAAAGTATATTGAAGAAAACAATGGAATGTACCGTACATACCTACTGTTTAATATTTCTTTCTAGATAAGGTTAATATTTTTTTGTATTACTGTAATCTTACTAGGTACTAATAAATTATTGTATGTAGCCTATGTGTGATAGTATTTTATTAAATGGTTTCTTATTGTACAATAAACCATCTTTGTATCATCTACATGTCCTATTATGTTCATGTGCGATGTAGCAGATGGTTATATTTGCATTGCATTGCCTGTGTTAATTATAGTTTATTAGTGGGTCTTAGTTGGTATAAAAACATAATTTTGTAATAAACATGTGTAAACAGAGGAGTGACTACTAGAAATAGTTCAAGGAGAGTACTTTAATGTGTGTATTGTATGTGATGAGTCTAGATTAATAGGTATGTAGTTGCTCATATAAATTTATTACTAGTGCTATTCTTGTCAGTATGGGAGTTCATTTAATACCTTATATTACCCATACACGCAATATATTTATTTTTTAATAATAGCTGCTTGTATTGAGATGTACAAGCTACAACATTCACTGTGAAGTAAGCAAGTTTAAGTGAAAAGAAACTGTATGCATCAGATATGGTGCTCCATTTTCTGCTCTATGAGAAGGAACTAACCTTATAACTAATGTAACATTATTTTTCTAATAATAAGTGCTCAGTACTGCAGTAACAAATTATTTAAAGATCATGTTATTTCAATTTCTGTTTTAAGTTACCTGCCTGTACTTGAAGCAAGTTAGAAAGTTATTATTGTATACAATAATGGACGAAATAACTCTCCTTTGACTGAGCATTATTATTTTAAAGTATATTACAGTTGCCTTAAAGAAAATGCTTCAATAATTATTACCATTTCAACCGCCTTCTTTTTAATAATAGTGTGTTGTTATCTTGTGTTATTACTTACTGGATAAGCTAATATACACAATCAATACTATCTTGTTATGGAATAATTGTTGTCAATTAAATATTTCCATTGTATTCAATTGTTTACAATTATAACTTCAAGGCAAGACTTATTTGTTGTATTATAGGTACTACATAATATAGAAGGTATGCAACTAACTAAAATCTGTTAACACTTCAGTATATTAAATAATATATCAGATTACAGATTAAATCAGTCTAATATTTAATAGTTAAAGTAATATTTTGGATAGAACTAAACACGTAACTAAAACACTTCTAATTTGGGATTATATATCCCTACAACTGAGTATTAATATTATCATTACTTTATACTGTTAGTATATAATTAGTGTGTTAAAATATCAATATCATAGATGCAAATAGTGTACTGCTGCACTATATACTGCTCTGTGTAGCAGTCAAGAGATCAGGTTTGCATTTGCAATATTTTGTTTAGTGAATTTGCAAAATAAAATTTTACCTAATACATTAATTTCATAAACCTAATACTAAAATAAACATTAGGCTAAGTTGGTTTAGTTAACAGGATATTAGTAAGTATTCTAAATAATTTACTTGTTTAATGATTAAAATCCAATTCACATTAATTATACACTTTAGATAAGATGTATAACAAAGGCAGGATTTTGTGACTCAATGGCATTAAAGTAATCAACTCAACAATATTTAACTACGTAAGTAGTTAAATATTGTTGTATGAAATATCTTACTAATATTATGAAACCAAATGTTTGTGAGGATGGATGGATGGATGTATTACTCTTTCATGCTAAAATGGCTGAACGGATCATGGTTAAATATGGCACAGAGATAGATTATAGTCTGGAATAGCACATAGGTTTATTTTTAACTTAGAAAATTATATGGTTTCTTTGGGCTAGATCTCACCAAAGTTTCCACGCAAATGACGTTGCGAGCAACACCTAGTCTTGTGTTTCTTATCGGTCCACCTGTTCCGGAAATTAGCCGGAACAAACAGACAGACAAATAGACCGACAGACACAAAAAATGTTATTATTGATTTTTTGGTATAAATACTGTGTTAACATTCAGATGCATTTAGTAAAAAACTGTTATTGTGACATTACAAACAGACACTTCAATTTTATTTATTTGTATAGATTGATGTTATAAAAGATCGCAAGACGTCAGTGGATGCAGGCTGCTTCCAACCGGTCATCTTGGAAGTCATTAAGGGAGGCCTATGTCCAACAGTGGACGTCCTATGACTGAAATGATGATGATGATGTTATATTCTGTAGGTTAATTTTTCTTTGCTTTTTAACATTCGTTTACAATGCTACAACATTGGCCATAACATACAATACCACTATGTCAAACAAGAGTAAGTCAAAATCGTCCTGTTTTGACTTAATTTCCAGTTGAAATAGTGATCAAAGGCTAATGTTAAATATTTTATCATTGACAGTGACAAATGCACCGAAAGAGCAACATTTAGAAAGCGGAGGTGACGAGTTGGCCGAGGTGTCATGGCGCCACCAGCAACAACCGTCATATGCACCACCCATCTCGTCAGCAGCCGACCCCTACAGCGTGGCAGGTAGGTACATATATTTCGATATCTTTTATTTTTTTTTTTTACTTTTTGGTAGGCATATTAAATCTATGCAGTTATTGGCAGATCTGATGTAGTTAGTGTCATCTTATAGTTCCTCACTCCACTTATATAGCTTTTGATTCAATCATCAAAACGCTTTAATGAATTTTAGTTAACATGTAAAATATGATTAAAAATATTCTTCAAGGATTTAAAGCGAAATACGATAATAATACAACAAAAAAGTATTTTGATATGTGTAAGTCCACTTAATATTTTGTAATTTATTCTGCAACTTCTTGGTATGCTGTAGTTAATAAATACTGTTTTAAAGATAACAAAAATAATTAATTACCGATAAGAAGGTCAACGGTTTAAAAATAAAAAGTGTGCATAGAAAGAACATTGAATCACTTTTGTCTTGTTAACCCCCGACGTAAAAACGAGAGGTGTTATAAGTTTAACATGTGTATCTGTGTATTTATTTTGTGTGTCTGTCTGTGGCATCATAGTTCCTAAACGGATGGACAGATGTTTTTTTTTTGTTTGAAAGGTGACTTGATCGAGAGTGTTCTTAGCTATAATTCAAGAAAATCTGTTCAGCATTTCGAAGATCATCAGTTCTTTTCTATTCGTTGCGGTGGTTTTGAGTCGGGAGTATTTTAAATTTATGTTATTTCTAACTAGATATTATAGTTGTAACCTTTGATATAGATATTATATTTGCAATGCATTGCTACTTTTGTTTGTCAAATCACGACACGAATCATTTAAAACAAGAAAATAATCTAAAACTTTTAGATTTTATTAGACCCATGACGATTCTGATTATACATAGCCCTTTTATACCTCGCAAATAAATACTGGAACTAGTTTACGGCCTTGACGATTGACTTTGGATCTTTAATTTCATAATTATATAAAACCGACTTAGGAAAATAAGATTATTAATGAAGTTGATATTGTGTGAGAATAGGCCTGCCATCGCTTAAATTGCCGACACCGGACAAAAACTTAAAAAAATCCGGACACATGGGTGAAATCGAGATTCTTTCCCGGACACCTTAAAAAAAAAACGCCGATTCCATTTAAATTTTTAGCTTGTTAACGATTCATCTAACAATTATAATTGTCCCTTTTGAAAACCCCGCCCGGACGTTCCCCGGACGCCCTCTAAACTAGGACAAATCCGGGGAAACCCGGACGGAATGCAGCCCTATGTGAGAATAAATGGCCGTCTTTTGATTCCATTGGGCAATGTTTCAGTCTAGTACCAAAGGATAATAGTAACAAAATGATCACTGGTTATGAAGTTTTTGTATGAAATGGGCATAATATTGATCATAGTACAAGACCGGGCTACATCTAGCTGCAAGTGTCTCCCTCCTCCGCTACGCTTCGAAAGCTCCAAGAAGCTTGATTTGAAAGATGTTGGTATTAAGATTAATATTAATGGCGAATATAATCCTTCCTATTGATTTGCTAATGGCTATGTCACTTATGGACCTTCGTATTACTCTCGAAGTTCTCTCTAGTTGCATCTAACCAGGAAGTCCAAAAATTAGATTATTATTGCTGGCAACTGTTGTATGTATGTACAAAAAAATACGCCGTACCAGGTATTGTACTTGATGGACTTACCAAGTACAATACCTGGTACGGCGTAATTGACGTTTGACTACTCCGAAAGAGAGGTCAGCAGCGTTTGGAAATTTACGCATGATCTTCTTTTTCCTAGTGTTTAAAGACAAAAAATATTAACTGATGGGATAATGGGATGATCCTACATACTAAAATACCAATAATTTTAATCAGCCACAGGTTGTTTCGTATATAATCAACTCAGACAGACGTATTATACGTTTATATTTTTGCTCTCACTGTTTCAATAATAGAATTTGCTTGTAGAATTACATTAATAGAATTTGCGACTTGAGATGAAATAAGTATTTCGGACAGCGTTACTTACAAAAAAAAGTGAAGTGAGTTACTACTATATGATAATAACACTACCACTATACTTTTAATAAACTAGTGTAATTATTTAAAAAAAACAGCGTATATTACATAGCCTTTAGGGTATACAATTTAAATATAATCTATAGCTATTTACATAAATAAACGTCTACTGAAAATGTTGTTCCTTAAAACGATTACACGAGTTTATTATTGCAAGAGTAAAAAACAACATCTTTTGTATCTTGTTGCATTTATAAGTCAGCTTATTTATAAAAAGAAATAAGATATTTGTTTAGAGGCAAATATTTTTCGTTATTTCAGGTTATTACGGTACAACAGCACTTCCTTATCAAGCTTTTGGAGTCGGGGATGGGACATGGTCCACCAATGGAACAGACCCGATGCCTTTCGGAGGATACAATCCTCACGATTCCTATGGAATGGATGGTAGCTAGTATTCATTCAGTAACAAGAGAAAAGATGTCACTATTTTCATTATCTTACATGTTTAATTTATGCATATAAATAGTAATATTTCGATTACCTTGCTTCTATCAATTCGCATCCATCTCACTTTTTCACCATGTAATCACCACTACACCATATTCTATCTATTGTATTACCATAATCATTAAAAACTTAATCAATTTAACATTTCAGAAAACCGATCTAAAATAATTCGTTGTTTGTTACAATTTCAGGTGTGTTTGGACCCTCAACAACTCCATTCTCGACCGCAGCATTCGGCCAACCAGCATCGACATTTAACTATTTTCACGGAAACGGCGACTACTCCACTTGGGGTCAACTAGGTCGCGCGAAGCAGTATGATGATTACAGTACATATAGGGCTGATGGCCTGTATGTGCCCGATGGCATCAAAGTGGTCGAAACTGGCGTGCAGGCACTCTCGCTCGTCGACCACAAAACGGAGAAAGATCGCCCCCCGGAACTCAAAGATGTGTCCGGGGGCTCCCAACCCAAAAAGATGACGTGGGCTTCTATAGCGAGCCAGCCTGCAAAGCCCGCTCCTTCCTCACAGGGCGGTGCAGTTAAGAAGAAGGGGCCGGGCATGCCGCCTCCACCAATAATTCCCGGGAAGCACAACATGGATATTAGCACGTGGGACGCCGGTAAGAGCGCTCCTGTAGTAACTGCGCCGCCTCCGCCGCCGCTGCAGCCACCTTCGGTGCCCGCACCGTTGCCTATGCCCACGCAGCCACCGACGGTATCACCCGCGCCCGCTCCTATGCAGCAGCAGCAGCGTGGGCCCCAACCGCAGCATCAGCCGCCACCTGCCTGGACACATGCACCGCGTGCGCCGCCGCCGCACCAACCGCACCAGGCACACCAGCCCCCGCAACCACATCAACAGCACCAGCCCCGCCCGCAGCTAGCTGTGCCACCCATAGCCGCGGTCCCACCACCACCTCCAGCACAAGCGATACCTCACCCAGTCCTAGATGAATTGCGAGTCAAAAACGATTACAATCCGAAGGAGTTCGACTTAAGTGCACCACTCGCCCGATTTTTCGTGATCAAGTCGTATTCTGAAGACGATATCCATCGCAGTATCAAATACGAAATATGGTGCAGTACGGAGCACGGCAACAAGCGTCTAGATGCAGCATTTCGTGAGCGTGAGAGAGAAGGTGGTTTCGTTTACCTTTTTTTCTCTGTGAATGGGAGCGGCCATTTCTGTGGCATGGCTCGCATGACGAGTGCGGTCGACTATAATTCTAACTCGAGCGTGTGGTCTCAAGATAAGTGGAAGGGACAGTTCCGTGTGAGATGGGTTTATGTTAAGGACGTTCCAAACGTGCAACTGCGTCATATCAAATTAGAAAATAACGAGAATAAGCCGGTGACGAATTCTCGCGACACCCAGGAAGTGCCACACGCAAAAGGACTACAAGTCTTGCGTATTATGCACTGCTATTGCCATTCGACATCCATTTTCGATGATTTTATTCACTACGAGAGGCGTCAGGAAGAGGAGGACTCGCGCAAGGTTCCTCATCTTCCCAGTCAAGACAACAACCGGGATGAAAATGACGGCGGTCGTGGGTATCGTAACTACCGCGATTACCGTGACAAACGGGACGGGCGGGACGGTCGGGATGGTCGTGATGGTCGCGATGGACGCGACTGCCGGGACGGTCGTGACAGTCGCGATCACCGCGATGGGCGCGATTCCAGGGACCATCGAGACTCTCGCAACTACCGTGACCCTCGCGATGCTCTTGATCTTGACGAGGATTCGCGTGACTATAATGATCACAGTGAGCGTAATGATTCAGGCATGTATGCGCGGGACGGTCCGCTGTCAAATATGTATCGTGACCGTGATTACAATAGACCACGCAAGGTTCGTTATTTTATCAGCTTCCTAAGTTATTGAAATGTAAATGCTGAGTTATATACGAGTTATTAAGTATTGTTTTTTGTTTCAGGATCGGGATGGATCGCGCGGTCGCGGACGTCCTCGCAATTGATTGGCGCCCGCGATGTGTGACATCAATTCGAGGACTGGCTTCTCCCCATAGACAACTAGTAGTTAACTAATTGGTACCGCGTTACATAGATGTATGTATAGTGGACATACATGAACAGGAAATAAGGATGATATCCTAATAATGCGGCTGGCGGTGGTCGCGTTTCAACCTGAACAATTTTAATGTAACATAGATATTATTGATTGTTTTAAACAGTGCATCGCTAAAAACTTTCAACAAATTAAAATGTGCTAAATAATATTCGTACTGGAAGAACGTTTAATTAAACAAACGCCTAGTGAACAGAACATTAACTAAATACCAGCAGTCGTCACGTTCTAGTAACGCATTATGTGACGGCGAGTGTAATTGTGGACTTTATTTCAAATTTGTGGACTGAATCGATAAAATATAGTAATTTTTATAACTAGAAAATTCTGTGGTGAGAGGAGTTGATCCTTATGGTTCAGGGACTGGTGAAGAAACAGGAACGCTGAAATATCTACACGTGCACTGACTGAGTGACATGGTACCACATCATCAGTGTCTATGATATTATGTATTTAATATGAATAGCTGAAAATATCAGTGGTGACTTATAACTTTTGTATTGCAGAAATTGTAATCAAATAAGGTGTGGACATTTTGTATAAATTTTTTTACATCAATATAAAGGACAGTTATAAATGAGTTCTCTCGTGGCATTGAGTTCGATCTGCTCCATGCTGGCTTTATCTGTTTTACTGTTATACAATATATTTTTTACATAATTTGCAGATTTGCTTGCAACAAATATATTGTTATATCATGGAGTTAAATGATACTTTATGTATTTCAATTGATGTGGATTAGTTGAGGCGATGATAGTAAAAACATAATTATTTCTAAGTTATAGGAATATATGGATTGCTCCTTGTTGAATTTTTTTAACATGTGTACATATATATTATAAAAAAACTTAAAATATTTTCTACTTTTAAGTGAAACTACAGTGTGACGAGAGAAATGCTGACAAACATAAGGAAATTTCCATGATAACTTGTTCTGACATTAAATATATTTTTATTCATGTATCATTACTCCCCACCTTAATTTTAAAGTGCCTTTTGTTTACAATAAATAAAATATTTGGAATCTGTTCTTAATTTTGTGTAGAAGTTTAATAGTAGTGCCACAAAGGTATTTTAATACCTAAAACTAATTTCTAGTTAATTTTGCTAATGCAGTCTAGATATGTTCTTTGTTTTACATATTTTTTAGTTTGTATTGTTTTAGTAAGGAAAATGAATTCTGTTCATTACACATGAAGAGTTCATCGACAAATTATGTATACCTTCTATATGAAATTCTCTTAGAAGTGATACTGGATTAAAGCCTGTCATTAAAATCGTTAATTATTATTTTTATCCAGAAAATCCCAAAATCATGTTTATTCTCTAAAAAAACAACTATTGTGTATAATCAATGCAAAAACAATAATTATATGATTATTTTTACGAGACTAATAATTATTTATTGCATGTAAATAACTGATGGAATTTGGATACTCATTCCGTTCGTTCAAATTATGCTGAAACCAAAGATTTAAGTCGTTAGATGCGTTCGTTCACGTCAAAATCTAGCTTCTTTTAAAGCCTACGCACACGTGATATCAATCCAGCAAAAAACGGACTTCCTAGCGTAATTTATATAAGTAGGTACTGTTTGCTATGTTAAGAGTTATTCTAGCCATTTAAATCTTTGGCTGAAAACAGCAGCAGCGGCAGTCTCAAGTCTTCCAACTATCTATGGCATTTAAATCTTACAAAAAGAAAGGAAGTGTTCCACGGATTGATGTCTAGGTAGATTTTCATCACTGTCACCATTTGGCAGGGATACTGTTTAAAAGAGTGATGGCAATACCGCTTAATTCATCATGTTGTCATACTACCATTGCGTTGTAGAATCACCAGGAGATACATATCAATCTTATAGTCTTTACCGTGAGTAGGAACAACAGTTTTTACGCTTAAAAACATCATGTGTTGCACGTGTTAAAGTTTATTCCAAAATAGGATACAGGATTGAAAAATATGTACCTTGATACTGAAGGGGAACTGCCTTAAATCCTTAAGATAACTTATGTTACATACCTACTTAAAAATTATTTTATTTTTCTTAGGGTGAATAACTGCATTCACAAGTTTTAAATCGTTTATAGAATCACACCAACGAAAAATGATGTGCCACAAAACGTCTAATGAAAAATAATATTAGGGATATACCAAATAGGTAACTTAACCTAGACTGTTTACATGTCGTTATTGGTCCTGTTAAAATTATTTTCGTGTTCGCGAAGTCAATTCAGACTTTCGTTTGTGTTTGGTATAGAGTCTGAAGCAATATGGTTGTGTTGGTGTTTGTGTAAGGTAAAGGTCCCAAGGCATCTTAAGACTTACGACTAAGATTTTTAAATATATTTCTAAATATATCAGTTTTTGTTAATTTAATGTTAGTATTTTGTGAGTAATTAATTGCAAGAAATATGCCATTTTAATTAGAATTTTAATTTTTATTACCTAATCCATTTGTAGAACTTATATTTTAACCCTATTTCGTGATATAATTTAGCTCTGTTGCTAAGTTCGTGAAATCGTGCTCCCGGATAAAGGGTATTGCAGTGTTGTAATAAGTTAACAATGAATTTTAACCAAATATATTTAAGGGGTCAGGATAAATTCTCCTTTTTTTTTAACGTAGCCTACAGAAAGAAAATTAACGACTTTTTAATTAGTTAATTAGTCTAAGCATTATGTTTAAATATGAAAACAATATAAAATATATAAAAATAACTATGTACTCCAATGAACAGTAGAAACAAAAATAATGAAACAAAATGGTTTAAGCCTATATAGTCAACTACTCTAAACTATATCTGACAATGGAACACTTATATAAATCACTAAAAGGGTATGAATAGCATGCAGTTATGAAAAAAAAGAATAAAAAAAATTATCCGTTTAAAATTTATGACCGTTTGAATTTCCAGGTACCTATTCTCACCTCCGTTTTTCATCTTTAAAAGCAATTCAAATATTTAATTAATTGCTATTGCCATAAAATTGATAACATGCATAATTTATAACTTAGTTTTTTTGGATTTTGAAAAACTCCCAAAATAAAAAAAAAATATGTTCGATTTAAAATCTTTAACAATACACATTTCATAACTTTAATGATAATAATATCTTCACACATCTCACACACGGCCGTCTGATCCCAAACTAGGCAGAGCCTGTACTATGGTAACCAGACAGCTGATAAACATACTTATATATTTCTAAATACATACATATCATAGATAAATTACACCCAGACACAGAACAAATGATCATGCTCATCACGGAATTATTTGTCCTGGGTGGGAATCGAACCCACCACCTCTGGCTTAGCAGTCAGGATCACTAACCACTAGACCAACAGGTCAGTCTTAAACAGTTTGTTTCCCATGCCCTTTTAGTGATTTTAAGTAAGTGTTCCATTGTTAGATACACTCTTTATGTCAGTGGCGTAGCATGTCTTGGATCCTCTTGCCCTGTATCAAAATTAGTTGGGGGGCCCAAATGAAGGGTAAAGATTTCTCACAAAAGAAATAAAAATGCTTTAAACGGGGGAATCCCGCAATAACCGATGTAGGATGTTGCCATCTTTTGGGCGGACGCTTAACCCGGGAATAAAAGAGATTGCTTTTTTGACTTTTGTCATTTCTGAAGTGAAAACTCTATAGGCACGTATGACAGTTTTTTTATGTTTTTTTCCCGGGAAGCACGAGATTAAGTGTCATTGTGTATAACATTTTACTAATTTTTGCTTACACACGTTAGGGGCCTCTGTAGCCTCGGGGCCCCGTGTCATTGATACGGCGGTAGCTACGCCTCTGCTTTATATTCTATACTATATATAATATCATAAAGCTGAAGAGTTTCTTTGTTTGAACACGCTATTCTCAGGAACTACTGGTTCGAATTGAAAAATTCTTTCAGTGTTGGAAAGCCCATTTATCGAGGAAGGCTATAGGCCATATAACATCACGCTACACCCAACAGGAGCGGAGCATCAATGAAAAATTTTGTAAAAACGGGGAACTTTTACAACGGATCTATTCTACCGATCAACCAATCTGTGAAAGATCTCGGCTTGTGGATTGACTCTACCCTCACTTGGCAAACGCACATCGCGAGTGTCAGTCAAAAAAGTCACTGGGACCCTGCGATCACTGTATCGACTTAAGAATTTTCTTCCAACCAGCACTAAATTATTGCTTGTACAGGCCTTGATCTTCCCAATTATCGATTACGGTGATGTATGCTATCTCGACCTGAATGCAGATCTGCTTAACAAACTTGACCGACTTCTCAATAATTGCATTCGGTTCATCTTTAACCTCCGTAAGTGTGACCATGTGTCTAGTTATCGAACTACTACTGTCATGGCTACCTATACGTCAGCGACGTAGCCTTCGTGCATTGACAACTCTTTATTCTCTTCTCAATAATCCTACTGCTCCCACTTACCTTTCTTCACAGCTTCAACTGCTATGTTCTAACCATGACAGAGATCTTCGCTCCACTAATAATCTTTTACTTCTATGCCCTAATCACACTTCTTCTCTAGTTCATTCTTCCTTTGCTGTCCAGTCTATTTTACTGTGGAATGCGCTCCCACCTGAAATTAGGATGTCAACAAACCGTGGCGCGATTAAAGCTAAGGTCCGGGAATGTTACAGAAAACAATTAGCAGAAATATCCTCATGACTTCATAACCATTGGTGTATTTTGTATGTATGTAGTTATTTATATATGTATGTAAATATTTATTTTTATATGTGTATATATACATGTTTATATTTATCTGCAAGGATGTATATGTATATTTTTGTATTCGGTTATCTATTATTATGTAGCATTGTAAATTGTCTCGTGTATATAACAGAGTGTATTATCAGCTTATTGTCAACTATGATTTTTTTTTTCTTTTCTCCCTAAGCACCTGCCATGTCCCTCACTGAATTACCCAAAGGTTGACTGGTAGATAATGCCATGTGCCATTAAGTCCGCCCCGTGCAATATAAAATGCAGGAAGTATTAAATAAATAAATTTTACAAACGCAGACGAAGTTGCGCGGGTGAGCAGTATAATATAAACGTCTCAGTAAGATTAGAAAAACTAGTAACCTTGCTTTTCTGATCTCACGTCGTCTATGACGAGTCTAAGACGAATAAAGGAAATTCTAATTTAACAATTCGTAAAACAAAATCATATTTGAAAAAGTATCTAACTACCGTCCTCAAGCTAAAAGGCGGCTAAAATTAAAAGAAAGTGACTAGCCTCCTTGCAGCTCGAAGACGGTAGCTAACATTTTCTGTAGGTAAGGGCTACATTTTTATAACTTGAATACGGTGATTGTCTCATATGCTAATGATATTACTGTTCCATTTTGCAGATGATTGATACAATCCATTGCTGAAACAATCTATCAATCGATCTATACCTTACGTTTTTTTTAAAACTAAGGTCACTCATAGATGGCGTCTTTAATAAAACAGTAGTAGGACTACCTAAGTACTCATATCAAGGCTAGGATACTCTGTAAAGTTGTCACTAAACAGTCTTAAACGTTGCAGTCGAAATAGTGTTTCGCCTTATAATCATCGCTTTTAATCATATTCCTGACGGTAAATTCTCCTACTGTAAACGTAAGTTTACGATCGGAAAATATAATATTGTTTAAGTAGTATAAGTTGCGGAAATCAAACGGAACTAATTTCTGGTATATTATAAGTAATACTAGCTACGCGGCCACGCGTTGCTCTGGCTAAGTAATTTGCAATATAAATATATTGTCACTAAATAATGGAGATAAAAACTATCCTATGGCATGTTGGACCAAACTGCACACAGTGTGCAAAATTTCATTAAAATCGGTTCATTAGTTTAGGAGTTCATCGTGGACAAACAACGTGACATTTTTATACAGGTTGTTACAGAAAGGTGGGGTCAAATTTTAGGGTCGTATAGTAGACGCCGTGAATAACGTAAAGCGCTAACAATTTTATGAAAATTCATGATTTTTAATACAGAAATCTTATTTTGAAATTGAAAAATTAAACTTGAAAATTGACCAATAACACTAATATTTCGTATGAGAGAGTGCTGAAAAGAATAAAACTATAGATATTTAATACCAAGGATGCTGATGGAATGTCCAGATTTTTCTGAAAATGTCTGCATAAAAAAACAAAATTATTGAAATTGACATGAAAATTTATGGAAAATTCATAATGTCCTGTATATAAATGTGCACCTACACTACGAAAAGCATTTTCATAAAAAAAAAAATCAAAAAAAAACGCCATTAACATGTCATCATTGTTGATTTCTGTCAAAGTGTAAGCATGATCTACTATGAGCAATGTGATCTATTTTTGAGTTTATGCGACTTTTATGCGATAAAGTGCCAAAAGATTATTCATAGTCGTGAGAGAAAAGTGATTAGCAATATATTTAAGTATTTGTTGGAAAGAAAGTCTGAGGGATTGGACTATATTACTCTAAATAACATTACCGATTAGATTTAGCTGTCGGTATGACTAATAGGGTAGATACATCATATAATATTATAATATGCTCAATGAAAATTGGCTATTGGCCTCATAAACCCAATCGAAATAATTAGTTATATTATTATTATACTGTTTAGAGTTATATAATATTATGACTTATTTATAATGATAAAAAAAAATTGTTTAATCTACTGAAGTTGTTTTAGTAATATGTTAAATTTGCATGCCATTTGTATGGCTAAATGGGCCTGTTCGCCTTATATCACACTTGAATTACCAAGATATGTAAACCCCATTTAAAGCAAATAAATAATTTGAATAGGGGTATAGTAAAAAGAAAATTTACTTCAAAGAACATTGGTCTTGATAATTACCTTCCTTGGTAACTTGGTTGGTTAACTTGTACAAGATCGTTGTACAATATGGTCAATATTAGACATTATTTACAAAAAAATATATAGGTAGGTATATGTTTTTTGAAGTGAAAACTTCTTTAGGCACGTTGGACGCTTTTGGTACGGGGAAAAAGCACTGAGCTCGCGTGACCATCACGCTCAGATGACAGATGTGACAGTTATGTTTTCACTTCTGACGTGCAGTCCTTCGACTGACAGTTTTTTCTAAGTGAAAACTTTCTAACCCTATGCTTGGTGTTGGCAAGGAACATAATAGTGTTCCACGGATAAGGCTATAACGATCTTCTCCGCCATGGTTTGGAGGAAAAAGCACTTGAACCTGGTTCGTATTTTAATATTGGTGTCGTTAAAGTTGGTTTCTATGCACTAATTGCTGTGAGAACTTTTATTACAGTATGCAGGATCAACTGAAATTCCAAGCGGTTCATTCGATATACTTCAGTTTATCTATCACTAGATGGCTCTGAGTATGACTACAATATCCTACTATGGTTGTTACTCTTTCACGCAAAAACTACTAAACCGATTGCAATGAAACTTGGTATGTAGATAGCTGGAGACCTGGCTTAACACATAGGCTACTTTATATCCCAATATTCCCACGGCACCGGGACTTAGGGGGTGAAATAGCGGGGTGAGCTAGTTATGAATAAATAAGTAAAACTGCCATAAATGCAGCCTGCATGTATATAATATAGCCTCCTTTTATTTTAGATTAAATTTTCTAACTGAAACTACATGCAATGCAATATTCAAATACATAAACATAGTGCATTTAACTCAAACAATTCTCGTCATTTTGGTGGTCATCATGGTTAAATGTACAGATATGTAATTTAAGTTAATATTTTTTAATCGTTTAGATTCTAGTGTTTAAAGTTTGGAAATATCTATTGTAAGCTTGTATCTTTATTTCAGAAGAAAATAAAAAGATATTGAACTTTTTATTTGAGATTGGAAATGTCAAAAAAATAAATGACATATTATTTCAGAACGAAAGTTGCGTTTCGAATCTTTCAAATTTCGTCGATAGTGTTATTTCTTTTCCTCTTTTATATTGGTTCTATCGCTTTTTCACTCTAACATCAATGCTAGAGAAAGCAAACAGTTAGGGTCAGTATCAGTATCGCAATGTTTATTGGTAAATTGTATTTATTGTAAAATAAACACAATAAATTGCATATTTTAAATTTTCATATAATTAAGGACCCAAAATCAGTAATGTGTTCTATCTCTGATCTATTATGATGAGGGCGTTACAGTGTGTTTAATAAACTTGTACATTAGGATTGTTTGTTTGTATTCATTCTCGCGTCTTGTTTCTGTCAGTTGCTTTCGCGTAGTGTCATTCGCAGGCTCGCAGCCAGTCGGCGACTCGGCACTGGCTCGCGTTGATTATCGTTCCTCATTTTATTTTCGGCTTTGTTAGTAGAATAACATATATCGAGCGTTATCAACAAAACAATGTTTTCGAATTATATCTCTGTGAGATAATCGACGATAACGACGATGTGAATATTATTTACGATGAATTTGTGGACTTGCGTACGGAAAGTAAAACAGTAGGTGTCAGTGTGTTGGGTTGGGGATATTTTTGTAAAAATGAGACATGCATTCAGTCGAAATGCAAAAAAGTGTATCAGTGCAAGTAGATAGTGATTTCGCTTTGTTGCTGCCGAGCGGTGTCTATGAAATAAAAAAAATGGAGCCAAGATCGAAGCTACGAAAAGTGATACTCTTCTGTTTACTACTCTCATTATTTGGGATGGTTGCATTTGGCTACTTTTGCCCAGATCAGGTGAGCTTATACCTAATTTAATTTTGAAGTTGAGAATTTTATATAAACCCCAAATATATATTAGAAAAAATATTAATATTATTAAAAAAATATTAATATTAATAAAATTATTTTAATAGAAATACAATCAAGTGTAGAAAGCAATCAAGATTTAGAATACACAAAAATAATACCCATTAAATTGTATATTGTCAATGTTTCTATTTTATGCCGTTCATATTTCTAGGAAAGCCAAAGCCAAATGAATAACCTGTATAAAATGTTATTGCATACACATATCATTTACACACATATGTATATCTTAAGGTTACAGACATATTTCATCTACGTAATTACATCACTAAATCCTGGGAATAAAACCTATCTAGCCTTACAATTTTATAAAAAGACCATGTTTTCATTCTTAATGTAGTAATGTTCTTACATTGTCTTGATAAAATTTATGTGCCACAAGTATTCAATCCTAAAATTATAGACAACAATATTATTTTATGGAGTAATGGTTACTTTGTTACGTGGTATATCTTAGTATTGTGCTGCATACAGATGCAGATTGGTAGACGCCTAATACAGTTTGATAAATAACATTTAAAATTATTATTTTATATAATATATACTATATAAAACTAAAGGATTTCTTTCATTTTCTTGTGTGATATTCGAATCAGTAAGAAAAAAATATAAATTTAATTTACGGAGACAAAATTAGTTTAAAATAACTTTCCATAATCAAAGAAGAATGAACACAAGTATCAATAATATTTAATTAATCTTCCATGCCACAGATTTCTACCCAGAACACTATTAACTATTAGTTAATTAACTTCTCACTTGTAAATAATTTAACAATTTTGAAAGTTTGCCCTGAAAAAGGTGAAAATTTGCATTCAAATTTGTGGTTAGTTTTGGAAATAAAGTATGTAGTAGTATGTTTCGAATTTAATCATTAATTTGAATAGGACCTAGTTCAGAGCATACTTTAAAGTTACTCAAATTTACTTTTGTGTGCCAATTTTTATTTTATTTTTTTATTAGTCTTTAATCAGACATTTTGTTTATAATAAAATAATAAATTAATTTGCTTATACATATTAGTTTTGATTTCATAATAATTGTTTTATATTAATGTAAAGAGATTTATTATTATTTTCTATCAACAGTCCGGTCTGTATGCCGTTTATAGGCAAAGGCCTCCTCCAACTCCTTTCATTTTCCTCTATCTCTGGCTATTGTTGTCTAATTTCCACCTGCTGTATTCTTTTATTGTTTCGTAAGTAATTATTTTCTTTAGTTTAGTCAAATATTTTTTTCTTTTATGTTGTATCCTTATTTTTTGTGTTGTGGCTAATAAATGTATTTTCTTTCATTCTTTTTTTCTTTATTTTGTTGACCCATCTTCTTAGTGGCCTGTCTCGTTTTCTATGCCTGTGTCTGGTGAACCAGGATGTTATTGTTTTTGACCATTTTTCCGTTCCCTTCCATTATGTGTGCTTACATCCATATTAATTAACATTTCTATGAGGTCTCTCAGTACACTGAAGGCACTGAATTAGATCACTCAGTATATTGACTGGATTACCTAATCCAGTAAATCCTATTCTGAATAAGTTTTACTGACCCTATAAATGCAATCAATCAATTAGTCTATTGCAATCCACTGCTGGACTGTCCTTATGTGCATCATAGCACCCAGTCCTCCGCCTTCCGCATCCACTCCTCTGCCTTCTGTATCTAGTCCATCCCTATACATTGATTTTTGGTAAATATTTAAAGCGATTTATGCAATGATGCAATTTAAGTGATAGCTATATAGTACACTTTTATAATTAGAAGGAGATAAATAGGTGGTCCTATTTATTTGCAAGTGTGGGTTTTAGTTATTTTTAATTAAAAACGAGACTATTTTTATTATTAAACATAAATATATTTGCCTTCAAAATCAAGTGAAAAAAAAAATTGTTAGCAAGCTATTTGCCAGTTTGCAGGTATAGGTTTATTTTAACTTAGGATTACTTCTCAAGGAATATTTGGGAAATTTCAGTATAGCAGATCAGCTTAGCACCTTAAAACTGGAGCTTAAAATAGTATTAATATAGTATTATGTATTTTATTGCATAACAGTTATTGAAGATATGTTAAGTACTGTACATAATATAATAATAATAACTTAAGACACCTCGCACACGGCTGATCCCAAACTAGGCAGAGCCTGTATTATGGTAACCAGACTGTTGATAAAGATACTTATAGTAGTTAGTTGTGTTAGTCTTGAATCATATATACCACAGAGGCTTAAGTGTTTGATTGGCGCTCAAAAAATGTCACCAACTAAACTGAGCTTCAATGCAATTGTAAGCACAGTTCGAAAATAATAATATATTTATTATATTTTATATAGCTATATATATATCCGACCTTAGATAATATATATATACATTTATATATATATATTATATATATATACCTATAAATTAATTTTATCTAAGGTCCGAGTGCTAAATAGAGAACAATAATATTATGAAGAAGCGGAATCTATAACCTAAGTATTGCAGTAATAATACTATTATTTTAGACTAATATTATTGAAGTGCCATGTGTCATATCATAAACAATGTACCTACCTAAACTGAGCTGCAGAAGTATAAGCATACTCACAGTATAAATATTCAAAGAATATAGACAGTAAGTTTTATGTTATACTTGCAGTAAAAAAGTATAAAAAGGCTTGTTTGTATTGCAATTTCACGTTTATTAGCTATCAAATATGTACCGGACAAACAATATAGGTGCATGATTTGGCTTATGTAGAGAGAAACAAATTACCTAGTAAATAATTTCTTCAAAGTTATGCATACATACAATACCTCTTTCTTGCCAAGGCATGAAAACCTAATCTGCTATTAAATACTACAATAAAGAAGGTAATAAATATATCTTTACAACAGGAACTTCATGCAGAGTATTATTGTAAGGACATTGATATTTTAATTTATTTCATAGCTGTGTACTCATACTATGGACCCTTATGACCGATTGTCCATAGGAGTTTATACAGCCGTGTAGCCCCACCAGTGAGTAACAGTAGTAGGAAATGTATTTCTATTGCGTCCTGACTGTCCTTTATTTTAGTGAGATTTGTACCTACTTCATGGACGAAGGCATGACGAAACGACTACGTAAAAGTTGAACTGGCTAAAATCACAAAGAGTCCACAATAATAGATCGCTTGCCGGCAGAGGCAGTTTTGTCATGACCTCCAGCATGTCCTGCCTGATATAGTACCTAACCGAATTCGTCTTTTTCTAAAAAGAACTCTAGTAGAACCATGCTCCCTTGTCGACAAGCCCGTGTGAGACACAAGCGGGACGGGATGTCCTTCTCGCCATCACTAGGCGGTCCAATTGGTTTTTATAGAGGTTTTCTTTCTCGTAGCTTCGAAGAACCACCGTTCTTGTCTGATGCCAGTCCTGTCTGCAGTTACCTCTAGAGACAAAGAAGATTTTCTTATGCAAGTTGCACCAGGGCTTCGAAGTATAATAACAGTCTGCTTGGTGATAACCAAGCAGACTGTTTTACTTCATAGATGACGGATTACAAAATAAAATTGCTCAGTTTATAAACCTCTTTCTAGAGTGTGTGTGTTATTCTTTTCTACAATACGCACATTTACAATTCTAACTAAAAGAATTCATTGTTTTCAACTATCCTGCTGTGCCCACAACATTTTACATAACATTTGAATAATATAAAGTGTACCTATATTATCAGGAGGTAATAATGTGGCATAATATTATAAAATCTTTATAAGCTTGAGCTCAGTGGCATTCTTGAACCTGTTTAACAGCTACGACGATAGCCAATGCAAATCTATTAGTAAATTATAATATTTTCATAAATCAGTCTGTGTTGAGTGCACGAAAAAATATAAAAAATCTGCTTAAAATCTCACCGAGATGTCACAGCAGCTACTATTTGCTAATTCTTCGTATATGCGAAAGTGTGTGTAATAGAGAAACGCAATTTAACGCAAATAATATATAATAGGCTGGTTAGCTTATAATATATGATATCCTCTTGAGACACACACACACACATCACCAATAAAACCAATAAGAATGAGAAATGAAAAAACTAGAAAATTACGTAATTATATACAATACACAAACATAAGAGCTGCATTCTTTTTGTGAAATTGTGTTTCTGTTCCTAACTTAGGTATATACTACTAATTAATTACAATTACTACTGAAAGTAAGAATGTCTGAGGAATAGAAAAGAATTATGACATAATGGTTGTAACACAAACCTGAGATAAAACTATTATATATATACCTATGTACTAATTACTAAGAACAAATAACTGATAAATATAATGATCAGATGACCAATGAATTTATTGCTAGTATTTGCCTGTACCTACAGCATTTTTTTACCACGAATGTAATTCACTGTCTTTCGATCTTAAATTATAGACACTTTTCTATAAATACATACATTAATTGCAGTATCTTGTACCGTAATATACTAATTAAGAGATTGGCAATTCAACTGGTGACATTTTTATGAGTAGATATTCAGGAATTGCACAGGCCAGTCGGGCGATAATAAAAAACCAGCACTGAGAGTTGCAGTCACGTCGTAACTGCCGTAAGCTGCCGCGCGCATAAGCTAGACCACAGACAGCCTTGAAAAACAGAAAAAAACATTATTCAATGTGGCCAGCGTTGTCAATATTTTTATTTATTTATTAATGATATATGGTAATACTCAGGTGTGTATTTCGGGGATGACCGACTGGTTTCGGACCCGACGGGGGAGTTTTATCAAGGAAGAAGGAAGTAAAGCGACCTTCCGCGTCGGTGTTAGACAGGCGTCAGGCAGTCAGCGATGTGAAACACTTAAAAGTAAAATATACTGCGGTTGGCCTGTATGTGCACAATATTCAATATATTATATTAATAATATTGATTATCTGCAAAGACTTTTAATAACGCCATATGGTACATGTAGGTGTTGCAGTCATCATCTGATGGTGGCCTCGTACCGATGTGTTTTTAGACGAGTTCAAGCCATGTACGCCCTATGCTTGTATAATTATTCAGTTCAAGGTGTCCGTTTGCATTTATAAGGAACATGATCTGCTGGATTTCTTCATTATATTAAAGTTTTAGGTAGGTATACCATTTGTTCAAATAAAAGCTAACTGTGAGTATCATTATCATGTAATAATGTCCGTGTGTAATTAAAGTTGTGTTTTATTATTTTTTTGCTATTAAGTTCTGGGTCTATGAGAAGCTTTCAGATATTTTAATACCTACCTCAAATTCCTTATATTCTTCGGATTATTATGGACATTGCAGTGAAGATAAAGGGTAATATACATAGAATGTGTTTGCACGCAACACCGAGTAAAAATGTTGTACCAGTAGTCTCATATATGGTGCGGCGAGTGGCTGTAGCTTCTGCGCTGTGAATGGATTTTATCCGAGCGATGGTTCCATATACGTGTCACTTGTTTGGAGAATAGCTTCGACGTTGCAGTCTGCAGTTCAGTACACCTATTAAAACACAGGTGTTACATCTGGACAATCGTGCAAGGTAGTTTAACGTTTCTGAAAACAGTTTGTTACTTGAATACTTAAGGCCCTAAGCTTTTCGAAAATTTCTTGAAATTTAATGAAGCTATACTTATACATCGATGTACGCTAGAACAGTAATAATCTTCTTGCTCCTAATCTGCTTAGATGTAGCTGGCAATCTGTTATTTTATGTCAGAGGATCTTATCTGACATCTATAGCCTAGGGCCTAGAGATTTGAGAATTTATACTTGCTGAGGACTCACATAAGATACATGTTTTCCAAAGCACGAAGAAGTTTGATCTTTTTGTAATTGTTAAGATATTTAAAGAAACTATGACGGACCGATCAGAGTAAAGCACTTAATATACGTTGACCTATTCATATTTGTATAATCTATTTATTCAGACTTCATCATTAAAACAGAAAGAATAGAATACACCAGTAAATATTGCTTAACAGGTTTCCTGTCCCCATACAACACAGACATTTTATTCAGTAAAATCCAAAGTTTTTTTCCTCAATTCGGCTACTATTTGTTATCTGGAGGTAGATTTTTAGAAGTACGTAAACGCATTTTTGACGTAGTAAAATGAAAATAAAACGCGTATATGATCCACGAGCGTGTTGGTCACATAATTGCATTGATAAGTCCCATGAATTATATATGATTCTGACCGAGATACCTCGGAGGGATGGAAAACTTATACGAAAACTGTGTGTCACTTGCTACGCGAATAATAAAGTAAAATATGTTTACAAAAATTGATATGTACAAAAGGCGGCCTTATCGCTAAAAGCAATTTCTTCCAGACAACCTTGGGATGGAAAAATAATAATCAGAAATATAATAATCTAATGGGTAGTTTTGGTGTGGGAATCAAAACAAGTTAGGCTTAAAACTAGTAAATGATACCTATAAACATATACAATATAATTAGATAGGTAACACAGGGAAATAAGTTTAATCACTCTAACATTTAATATATTCATATACACCATATACATAAACTTACATAATAAATAATACATATATATTTCTAGATTAATAAGATTATATCCGATAAATGCAACAAAGGACAAAAAAGGAGAAATTAAGATGCCAAGTAATATTCTTTGACCATTTTCTTGAATGTGGTCAGTGATTGGGCACGTCTAATAGGTAAAGGCAACGCATTCCACAACCGGACAGCCTGTATAGTAAAAGATTTGTCATAAAACCTGGTAGAATTATTAGGTACTGCCAGTTCCAGTAATTCCGACGATCTCAAGGATCTTGAGTGTGTGTCATTGACGAACGTAAAACGTTCCTTTACATAAGTTAGAGTGCAGGGATTAAACATAATATTACAAAGTCTAGTGAGAATATGAGTATTCCGCCGAAAGCGAATTGGCCCCATGCCTTTGAATTATGAACGAAAACAGCCAATCATTTACAGTCTCTCCATAATCCACTAAAGGACGCCAAATCACCTACACGAGTACAAATAGAATTGATGTTAATTACTTACTTACATCATTGTATACGTCTCGTAGGTATTTAGAATTTACAAGCGTTTTACATTACTTAGCATTCATTGTACAAAAGGGTAATTAACCCAATTGGACTAAGTATAGTATAGTATTTAAAACGCATGTTTCAATGGGAAAGTAATTGTGAAGATTTGTGGGTTAGCATAGACTTTGCGATTACCAAATCTGTTCGTCAATTGGCTTTGTGCGCTGTGTGTGTATTTGCCTCCACCTGTGCTTCATTCAATCCTAGAACACTTTCTGGATTCTTGCAATAGCATAATTATCTGAACAGTCAGGTTTGCAGTCGTGTATAGTGGGTGACCTTAACTTAAGTAATACTAATTGGAACTTGGTAAGCGAGTTAGATAGTGGATAATTATATAGCACTAGGAATTGGTCACTTATTAACTGATTTTAGTCATATAAACAAACTTTTTCAGCTAACAATATAACACATACCGATCAGAACCTTTTATTTGATGTAATTCACGATGCATAGGAAATGCTCAGTATATTCTATGACAAAGTTAAAACTTTAATAGAATTAATATCTCAGAATTGTTCGCTGCTCACTTTTCTTCCGTGTTATCCTGGCAAAATGTTACTTATCATCCATCTGACCATTGATCTTCCTCAGATGCAGACCTTCCACTTGCAGCACATGCTAGCTTATAGTTTACCTACCTTTAACCATTTGTGTCGACAAATGTATTGAATAAATTGTAATCTCAGGACCGTCGAAAAGGTGCTGGACCTGACAGGAACAGGATTTTATCTAATTCCTACGAGGTCATCTGGCGTCCCACAGGGAGTACATGTTGGCCCTGTTTTATTTAATTTCTTTATTTATTAACGATATCCCCAAATAAATCCCCAATATTCTTGGACATATCACACAGCGGTACCTAGACCCAAACTAAGCAAGAGCTTGTACTATGGGTTCTTGAATTACTTAGATTTTTTTTATAAATAAGTACATATTATACATAGAAACACCCAGACCAATGCAAATAAACATTCATAATTAAGACCTCTCATGTAATTATAAGCATTTAATGTCTTTAAAAAAATAATTAATGCATGATTGATCATGATGATGACCTTACACTTCAGGCTTCGTAAGCAATTCTTACACTTCAGGTTATAAATCTATTGGATGTTTCTCATATCATTGTATCAGTGGATTCAATTATTGCTGAGCCAAATCAATACAAAAAAAATACAAGAGTGATCAGTTACTTGGTATGAGAAATACTCTTTACGGAGCACATTAGGCAACAAGCGGCAATGAATTTTTTTCTTTCTTTTCGGTTAATGTTTTTTTTTTTAAAAGACAACTCCCGCATTAGGAGTTACTCCTGTGTCGCGGGGGAATTTACAAACATAGAAACAACGAACACAAAGAACACCCAGACTCAGGTGGGAATCGAACCCACGACCTATAAGCATAGCGGTCAGGGTCACCAACCACTAGACCAACAGGCCAGTGTTCTGCGGAAGCTCCGAGGTATATTGGATTGTCTATCCTGTTTTTCAAAATCTCACCGGGTACATTGAAATAACGGCGACTGGGCAAACGGTATCAGCGTTTCTGCATTTATTCGGAGTGGTAGACGAGGTCTGTCATAGACCTTCCGTTCCATATCTTCCTTTCGTCTCAGCAGGAGCGAGAGTGAGGCGGAGAGTATCGATAAGGTATAACTTTAACATTTTTTCTGTGCTAAATTATATTGACACGCGATCCTCGCATTTATTTTATTAGTAATTATAGCTGAACTTTGTTACCACATGTTGATAAACCGTTATGTACTTGACCTATATTGGAACTAGGTCATTCCTTTTGAGAAATTTGGGAATGTTGAGAGGTTCCCCGTCATGGTAGGAAACTATGTACTCTTTATGTTACTTCTTGATGAAAAAATGAAAAAATAAAGATTATTGCTAGATTATATTATACTTTTCAAATCTACTTCATACTGTCAGCACATATACACATACGTACATAGTACGAATATGATTTTTTTTAAATTTATTTATGAAAATTAAAGTTTTGTACACTTTTACACTTACTCCGGTGACCATAAGTAGACGTGAGCTAATTTGTCACTTAGGTAGCATAAAAAAACGAATTAATTACAACACTATTGTGGTTAAATTTAATTTAATTTCTATTAAATTGTGTTTATACGCCATTAGAGTAAAAAATACGACGAACTTAAAACGTCACATTACTCTCCTACTCACTTACTCACTCATTCGCCCCACTCGCTACCACACTCTCACTCTCCCTCCCTAGATTCGCTACTCCCACTCGCCGCACTCTCCCACCCTAGATTCTTTACTTCCACTCTCCCCACTCGCCCCCACACTTCCCGCTCGCCCCACTCGACCCACTCGCACCACTTGCCCCACTCTCCCCACTTCCCCCACTCGACTCACCCGCCCCAATCTCCCCACTCGCCCCACTTGCCCCACTTTCCCTTCTAACCCCACCCGCCCCTTTCTCTCCACTCGACCCACTCGCCTCACTCTCCCCATTCGCCCCACTCGTCCCGCTCATCCCACTCGCCCCACTCACCCCACTCGCCCCACTCTCCCTCCACCCCTTCTGATCTCCCTCCCTCCCTCTCCATGTCTCTCTGACGCTGTACTTGTAAATATAAGAAACTCACATCCGTCTTAAGAATTTTCGTTCTCGCCATAAATTTTTTTTTCTTAATATATTGCACTCGGACAAATTTTCCATACATTTTCGATCAGGGTCCACGTGACCCTGAAATCTGACGCGAGTTTAACATTTTTTACCCATCTCAAAAAGTGCCCAGCGCCGCTAAAGAAGTTTTCACTTCAAATATATGTTAGAGGGCTAGCTAACTTCCCGGCAACAGCCAGTTCGAGTTAAAGGTCGTTCCCGCTCCTGACCTGCTCAACCAATTGCTTACACTCTTACTCTTGAGAGTATATTGAAAGGGGGAGGGGGGGAGGTAAGAAAGAGAGGGAAGAAGACAATGGAAGGAGAGGATTATGATTATACGGCTGGATTGGGTTTTCCCATCTTTAACTCCCAAAGTGCCCGATTGACGGCAATAGACTTCCCCTTTATTACATGAGTGGGACCAATCCTTCGATTTTGATGTAGCATACCAACTCACTGCAAGAGCACTTTTTACAGTGGTTACCATAAATCGTTTCTTGCTTCTGCTAAGTCAATAATGGATGTCAGTGATTCGTTTTGGCGTAATGTGACACGGTCATAGATTTACAATATAAAAAAGTAAACAATGTCAAAGAAAATATGAGGTTATAAAACATATCAGGATTAAATTATCGCCATAACCGACGGAACGACGACCCTTCAACGACGGTTTATATTACGGCACACTTAAGATTTTCATATTAACTAAATCAGTTTGCCAGAAGAGTCCTTCGTCCAGCAGTGGACGGCGATAAGTGATGATGATGATAGCCAGAAGTAAACTCCAAAGAAATAGCTGCGTATAGAGCATATGCGCTATTGCTAGAATACGTTTAGAAAGCCTATCGAATATTGGTTCTTAAGCATGTATGAACATGCTTCCCTCTTTAGTTAATGGGGTACTCTAGCGTTATAATTAAAGTAACTAAAAAAAAGCATTATTTTTAATGGAAAATAGGGTTTAGGCAATAGTGTAAGCGTTCTAAAAGCCTTTATATTTATAAGTTTATTTGATCGTAGTTATTCTGCGAGTCCTGTCTGTTCTTTCCTCCTAGTTGCAAGGTTTTTGTAGTAAAGCAATACGAAAATGGTTAGTAAATAAATTAAAGCGACCGACGTGACGTATGAACGTGATCATTATAGAACGCTTTGCGGGTTTTGGTTAATTTTGTAAGTAATGTCAACATATGGCATGGTTGTGTCATTTGAGATTGGTGTACCTATGTGACCGCTTTTGTGATTAAACATATGGCTACTACTGGTTTTGTTTTATGAATAGTGTACGTTATAAGACATTGGTAGTCTATTTGAGAGGAAAATGAACGATTTTAGTTCTGGTTCTCTTTTCTGTCACTTACTTTACGTAACCAGGGGGACGCTTGGTTACTTCCAATAGCATGGCGGGACGGTCACGCCGTCTACTTTGGTTTCTTCATTAATTACGTATAATTAACATTAGTATTAGCTAGTGTAGCTAAGACAACTTATAATTTTTACATGTTATGATGGCATTGATAATGTCGGCTCTTACTGGTGGCACTAATATGACGCTGTAGTATCAACTAAAAATCCTTCTTGGACGAATGTCTAAAAATGTTGAAATGGGATCGAATAATTATCTTACGTTTTATTGAATAAATTTTTGCCGTAAGTATAAAACTTGTAGTTAATTTATTTATAAAAAGTTATGTAATGTTAAAAGTACATTTTATTGCCCTAAAGCTCAGTTATGTACCACGTATGAAGACTTTAACGCAGTAATCTACGGAGCATGTACATGACAAGCTTCTTAAATTACTGCGTTAAAATCTTCTGGTAATTTAATACACAACTTTGAAATAATGTCTCACGTTTAACATTTTCAATGAAAGAAAATCTATACAAGGTAAAAATTGCTTTATTGAAGTTAACGTTGAAGTGATATGATATTTATTTTTAACATTGTAAAACTAGTCATAACATAATATTTAGTTATTTGTTTTATTTGTAAGGTACAGATAAAGACAACAGATTAATTATTGAAGTGAAACTTCTTTAGAATCGTTGTGATTTGAAATTCGATGAAACGGAAGCATCACGAAAAAGTTCCTACGATAAAGTTCCTATAATCTTTGTCTTTGCGCCTGTGTACTACCAAGCCTTCAGAAAATATGTCAGTGTCAATTAATTTGTGTTAATTATTTAAGATATCTGTGTTAATTTGACCGATAACTTTTATATAAATTATCTAAAATTAAATTTATTAACATCAGTAAATTATTTGTATTGTTTTTATATTTTATTTCTCATTCTCCCGTAGGTTAATTTTCTGAAGTTTCACCTCTGCCGTGTGTGAATTATAAAACTAAATAAAACCTTATACATATATAAATGTTCATATGTATGTATATATTTGTATAAGAACGATTCACTCCACGAAGTAAGTACTTTGCTTGTGTAAAGTTTGTGCGGCATTCACGTATGTTAAGAAGGAGAAGATAACAAAACAATGAAGCTAAATAAGTTCTTGTGCGCGCCTGAAGTTGGTAGGTTGTAGTTAGAGATAAGGTTCACGACGAAGTTTAATTATTAAAAGATTCCTATATAAGTAGAAAAAGGAGTATCACACTTCATAATTTTAAAAGATGAGCGACAGAGATGGTGACTAAAAATATATTTGTGTTACTTTCCTTTTCGTTGTTTTAGGTCGTTGTGAGTTTAACATCTCTGTTGTTGCAAATTTTCATTCAGCTTACCATCAGACAAGACAAATTTGTTTGTTTCCCTCTTAGGTGGTATAAATTACATAAGCATTGCATAACAGTTACAAAAGTGCTTATAAACATTAAGAGCGCGCTATAAATAAGGCAGATACAAGCAAACCAACTTAAAACGGTAGGCCTACGTTCGGAGTGAACAAACCATGATTGTCTGAGATGATAATGATGAGGAATATATTCTGCAGAAGAAATGTATCAAGTCAAAGTGTGAGGAGGTTAGTAATTTTCGATGTCGGTGTACGAAAGTATACAAACTATTGAAGTCCGTTTTTAGCTGTTTGCTGCTCTTCCTTTTGTATAATACCCTGCTATTTAATTCAGCTCCACATGCGATCATTGTCAAACCATTAGATTATGATCAGAACCTTTTTATACAATTACAGTATTCAAAAATCTGCGCTAAAATGAATGGGATGAGAAAACCGCGTTGTTGCCACTGAAGGTTGCCCAACGCGAGCAACATCCGTATAAACACGCGTATTATATACCTTATATAAATCGCAAATTCACCTGCACTCCGGGTAAAATGTCCCAAAATCCTTTGTGTTCAATAAAATCTTTTTACTACTAAAAATGGTTAATATATTGTAAGTGAAATCCCAAGTTAGCATTGTGTCGCAGTGTGATTCAGGTTTTTTCTGGATTTTAATTCTTATTATGAAAGGAAGCGTTCGGACCACAATTCACAGTAATTATAATAAGTGGAGTAGAATCGGGCGGGTGGCTTCAGTGCTCATTGTAACTGTATATTAATGGGCGCTTGGGCTCTGCGGCTCTTCCCACTTCATTAGACGAACAAACAAGCGAGGAGAGGATAGACGCCCTTTATCTCGTCACCCTCTTAACCCCCGCCGACCTTTAACGCGAGTCTAAAAGATATTAAAAACATTTTTACCATCCAGATTAGATTTTATTGTAAGGGAAACCACGAAAATATGCAGAGAAATGAAAAATAAACTTGAGAAATTGGTTTCATTATACAGGTTAAGGGATCCTTTTATGCGACCTTATATAGGCGGCTTGAAAAGTTTTTTTAAATGAACTTGGATCGGTCGAAATCGATTGCTTAAATTATAATTTAAAATTCTTAAAATTTTATGAACTTACAATCATCCTAGAGAAGTTATGTGACGAGGCGAGACCTGTTTTTTATTTAGTGAGCAGGGGACCGTGGCCTTCCCTCCCCAGACGCGGTGCTCTTGTCCCCTTCACTCGCTGTTTCCCCTCCTATTCCGCATTTACATTTTTTACTTTACTTTGTTCAGAACTGAGTAGGTACTCCTTATTGTTATTACCAAATACAGTCAATTCAATTGTGCCGCGGAAAACTTTCCCCATTTTTGGGGGACCAGCCCCCGATCCACAATCATTTGAGACTTAAACATACAATAAAATTGGGAAACCCGAATGCCAAGTTTCGTAAAGAAAAGTTGAAAAATACGTATTTTGGCGGAAAACACATACATACATAGTGGCAGAGGAAAGCCTGTATATGCCAGTCAGTCTGTGCGTATCCCCAACTGTCTCATTAATGCCCGTTTAAGAACGTCAAAGTTTAAGAGTTATTGGAGGAAAGAGAAACTGGCCAGACTTGTGTTATACATATATACAAGAGAGATTATATGTTTTAGAGTATAAAGGTGACATTATTTCTTATAATTATGTAACAAAAAAAATCTACCTGCACAAACTCGCTTCAGAAAACATAATGGACTATAAATGCTAATAGAAAAAGATTTGAGTATAATCTGAAAGAAGTATGAATGTTATAGCAAATGTAGTTTGCTACCAAAATCGCGGCTACAGCAATCTGGTTTTATGACCTTTCTTTAATTTTTTTCCCGCCGCCTACTTTCACAAAGTAGCGGCAATACACGGCGATGTTTATAACAATCTGTCTAACAGCTTGTAATTTTACACATTAGGCTAGTGCACTTAGTTTCATAAGTAAGACCTAATATTTTGGAGATATTCCAAGTCCTTGACAAGTTCTTAAAATAAAAGTTACTCATCGAATGTAATTTGTATTATACAAGTGTAATTATTTCTAAAAGAGCATAATTTAAGCTGTTTTTTCTCCAGGCGCTAAACGAGTGATTTTTTTTGACATTCCGATTTATCCCGACACTAAAGTGGAGGTAATTTGAAATGGCTCACCTCATTACCTTTTGCCAGACCATGAAACCTACTTTATATCTTTTTAAAAGACCTGTTTTGACATAATATCATGATATAGTGATGCAAAACCATAAAATATCCTACTAATATTATAAACGTGAAATTTTGTGAGGATGTATGGATGTTGATGTTGATGGATGTATGGCACCGGGATTTACGCGGGTGAAACCGCGGGGGGCAGCTAGTAATATATATATATATATATATACATACATGCTGCGCCCCGCGATTTCACCCGACGATCCTCTGTATTAACATAACGCTGCCAAAGACGACAAATCCCGCTCCTATTGACACTAAAATGCCGTGATACCTGGGACTGATTTCTTCCCGATTGTAGCATTCCTACAGCTCTGCATTTCATCAGCAGTCAAATGGCGTCGCTTCATGACATAAAAAATGTTTCACCACCCAATTTTTTCAAAAACCGTAAATCTCAAAATGATAAAAGTGAGATAAATACCAAATTTATCAAGCAACGAAAACACATCAAATCGGGAAATAATAATTAGCTTTTATTTTAATGATGTTTTCAGAATCGAAAAGTTTATATTTTTAAAATCAGCCAGTATATGTTTCCGAGAAAAAAAAAGATTGTAAATCAATCTACTTTGCGAAGAAAAAAATAAAATATCAAAGAAAAAATACAATAACATGCAGTTTCTATAAATGATGCGTGTTGCTTAGACTTTTTTGAAGTGTGTATATTCACTCGAGTTGTTTAACTTTCATACCTATGCTCACTTCTAAAGTCTTCTTTCTAAGATACTCTTGAAAAAAAAAAACAATGTAGGGTTGAGGAACAAGAATAATAAATAAACAATATAGATTTCAAACCATAAAAACAAAATGCACTTGTGAGACGCACATAGGAGAACCTCCTCTTTGTGGAAGCAGAAATATTTTTTTTTTCTACAAATAAAACTCACAATACAATATAGCTCGGTGGTACACAACAAACAACCGCATATTTTTATGCTTCAATCGTATCTATCTTGCCAATGTGTGTTTAGGTTCTGGTGGGGCTGATATGTGTATAGGTACTTTGTCATTTGTGTATATGGCGTATTGGGAACGGATGGGACTGTGTACCGTACACTGTCGAGCTGACCAGCACTCGACCCAATATGGAGTTGCAATTGCTACGCAATTAATTTGTGGAAGTCGTCTGCCATTAATACATGAATTTTAGACCTCCATCTGCAACCTTTGTAGAGCATAATATACACGAACGACAAGGTACCTAAAGCCACAAATAAAACTAGTTTTACATTTTCATTATAATATGTAAATGTAGTTTGATTATCACATTTTACGATCCATATTTTGATGTAAAATTTATTGTCTTGCCTACAATGTAAATTTTGACAAAAGTAGATTAACTCTAGCCATAAATTATTGTTTCCAGTTTGGTGTTAGTAAAAATTATAATTTACGGACATTATTTTGTCATTGTTTAAAACTAGCCTTTGCCTGAGGCTAGCTTTTCGTCGATCTTGGTTTGCACATGCCTATGTGTTAATCCAGGTCACAATTTTGTATTTGACCGTTGAGGACATACCGTCACAGACCGACGGTCCTCCAATTTTAGGTGCAGTATGACACACCATGTGACTTTAGTTGGTTTTGAGTCCGACATACGGCGTCACTGATAGGCCCGGTGAGGTATCACCCATTAGGGTTTCCATACCAAAAAAAAAGGTTCCAATTTTGTGTGCCAAGTTTAGTCCAAAAGGGTTTAGCAGTAAGGGCGTCAATTTAAAAAAAATCAACCATGTTTGTCACGTCGTTCACAAGTGATACGCTTACCAACGAACATCATTTAATGTTATACTCTATAATAGATACGGATTGTGTAGTCATGGCTATCCGAGATTTCCATTCTGTTTATGTTTTGTGTGTGCTAGCAAAAGTTTCTTGTGTATTATGGTAATTTATGGCAGAAAGTTTGCTGAACTGTGAATTTGGCATTTCATAATGGTATATTATTACTGAAAAGAATACATATTAGTATAACAAAAACGATTAGGATAAGCAATCGTTTCATAAAATATGTACCTATGTACTTACGAGTATAATATGTATGTATATAAATACTTGTTAGAAAATATATCAAAAATAATTAAAAACTTAATTTATTTCAATATAAAATTTAATACAGGTGCGGTGTTCACCTACAAGTCCTAGCACGCACGAATACCTACATATCTATTGTTTTTAATAATTTTAACGAAGCTTAGAATTAGCTAAAATAATTTAGTAAACTTTTTTTTTGTCCACAGGTGTGCGCTTTGTCACCACGGGAACGAGTATCCGAATCCTTAGCTCTGACGTATGCCGAGGCTCCAGGTCGGCCACTACCAGATGTTATTGCTCAGCCAGGTCTGTCGTACGACGAGGTCCTCCACGACGATTTCCGATTCGACTTGAATGCTCACGACGTCATGGTGTTTCTGCACATTCAGAAAACTGGTGGTACTTCCTTTGGAAAGCACCTTGTAATGGATTTAGATCTTAAGGTAGGTAGTAGGATCTAGTAATCAATCAATTAACTAGTAAACCAACGCAATAAACTGCTGGGATACATTAAAAGGCACACCTGTTTGTCCCGTTCTCCCTGTAGGTGTCTAGACGCTTGAACTGTTGTGGGTGAACTGGAATGCCTGTGGGCGATTGAAATTTGTGTCTGTTAGGTGTAATAAGCTGATATTAAAAGCCTTTAGGATGTTTTGCGTGAACAAATGTAAAGGTTTAATATACTAAACATTTTGTAATAAGTCTACAATTTCGATCTCGATAATATCAAAGGAAGTGGTGAATTACTGTATTAAGATTTTTCACGTATAATTTTGAATCCGTAATTCACAATGAAAAACCTCTGTAGGATGTGACAGATATAAACTGCGGGTGTTACAGCGCTATTAAAATGCGCGTGGCACTGTGACACGGCGAACTCGGTGAAAATACGTACGAGTTAAAGAACAGGCTACGTCCCCAACTTGACTTTTCGACACGTTGTATCACCGCCTTCGTTAGTCGTGTTTGGCAAGTGTGTGTCTGAATCCGCGAGTTCGTAAAGGCGGTAACGTTAATGTGAGCATATGAAACCTAAATGTAAATGATAATGGTAAGTGTCTTTTGTAATTAGATGCGTTGCAGGGCAGACTTGTCAAATATTAAACTGTTTGTGGATTAGCTTTCAGACTTAATTAAAAGTAATTTACGGTATCGGCCCGCGAGCACTGAGTAAAATACGCAGAGTATAAAACTCGAGATTAATTAGATTTTTCTCTTTTATTGACGGTCATCGTTAGTTAAGATAATTGATAACATGGCATTTTTTATCATACAAATTTAGCATTTTGCTTTGAAATCTAAGGATAGGCAATTCCAGCTAATTAATTTATGTCGCATACGAATGTTAATTTGAACCTTTTGGTAACTCATATTAAAAAGCAATATTGTGATCCTCCGGATCTCATTGATATTCCCTCGTAATAAAATCGATTTGAATGTAAATTGAGACAAGTAGCTACTTCCACGATAGCCTTAAGGCTCAAGCTATAAAGTGTGTCATTTCTGCACGTGTGCGGTTCGTTTCCATTCATGGCGGAAACCAAGCAATTTGCGTTGGCGCGCTATAGGAATAAAATTGGATTAGTTTAAAGATTTTAGATTAATTTTCTAATCTGGGCTATGTTTTGTTTCAATAACACCTTTATTAGATAAATTTAAATGTTCACTGTTAAATAATTTGATAGTAATAAAATTACCGCTTTTAGAACATTTCATAATCTTTATGAGCATGTAATCTGTCGCCATGTACTGATTAACTTCATGTCCTGGAACGACCACCAAAAATTGAATCAGGTCGTTATTTCGTTAATTGAATAACAACAACGGTACTGGGTGAAAGGTTAAAGATAATATAAAGAAGATGCTGTACTCGATCGGGCATTCACCGCCTCCTCACGTACACTAACTTAAAACACTTTCATTCATTCAATATTCTCAAGCGAATAATTCAAGAAGTATGTGATACTGTGAATGAATGATATATATTCATTGATTTGTCTGAACGTAGGTATAATTCTTATAATTTCATAGGCACTTCCATTGTACTAAAGAATGTTAATTTATTACTGTTTCTGCTAACGCATATTACTTATCATTGAGATACGTTGTATGCGTTGAAGACCAAACGAGAAATAAATTGACTAAATGTTGACAACTAAAGTTTTTATAATAGAATAGACTTTATTCAATAGGTATGTCTCCGTCTCTTTGTGTTTCGACGTATCTGTAATCTGTAAAATTATAATAGTCACACTTGCTTAGCAAGGGCTATATGATGCTAATGAGGCTTTTGTTCAATGCTCTAATGTAAATCGTATTTTTTTAAATTATATTTCAATTCAAAGAGTCCTCAATCCAAATATTGCCCTGTTCAAACTTCTTTGTAGGTATGCATATAAATGTATACATTTTGTACAATTTATTGCTTATTCACTTCCGTATTTTATACAAAGTAACAAATGAAACCAGTAGACGAATTTTATTAACGGTTCCTCATTGGATTTATTTAATATTTCCGTGACTTTCCAACAAAGGATGTGTGTGTACACGGTGCGGACGCTACTGTAGTACCTACTGTGTGTATAGCATACATATTATGTGTTTTAGTTACCTCCTAACTGCTTTGTTTCTGTGCTCAACAATGTGCCACTACATGGTCTTAAATCTATTGTTCATTCTATTGAATTTGATCCGCCGCGAATCGAATTATTAAAACACGAAAATACGCTTATAAAATGCGTATAAGCTTTTAGAATTAAACGTTTTGCATATATTTTATTCATTCAATAAGTTCTTGACGTTTTCAATAGATTTTTGTAAAATGAATTTCAAACAAAATACAATACATACTACATTTAATATTTGTTTTGTTTAACTGAGGTGCATGGGCAGTGTTATTGTAAAATTTTAATATACATAAGTCATCGTAGATAATAATACGTGTGTTTCTACGTAACATTTTATCATGACTGCTAGCTTAAGGAAAAGAGTATGTTAAATAGTCATTAATCGAAGTGAAAACAATTATAATATCTGTCGATTCAGAGGTATGTCCGATGTGCATATCATGGAAGGTTATAAAAATGATTAATCCACGATTAAATCGAACGAGAGATTGTCCGCACGACCTTCTAAGGTCAGTAATATTTAGTTATTCATAAATATTCTTTATACGTTTTATTTTACTAAGACAGTCAAGCATTTAGTCGTTTGAGCTGTTTGAAGTTTTTGAAGCATATTTTATGACAAAGTTTTTTGTCAACTGTTTCCAGTTAAGCATGTTAGTATTTTTTCATGTAAATAGTCAACGAAAATAGTAAATCCAGGCTTAAACCAGATTGTCATTGGCTTAATATTTATTTTCGTTAATGAACCCAGATAACTGTGCGCACAAGATACGTTTCACTGAAAGAGTAATTAAGTAGTACATAATATAGGTCCAGGGAGGCTCGGATGTTAGTGGTTTGCAATTTTATTTGAAGGGATAACGCAAGCTTTATGCCAAACAACCATGCTTCGGCACGTATAGGCCGGCGCGGCCGGAGTGATACCACAGCCTCACAGAAAACCGGCAGTGAAGCAATGATTGCATTGCTTTTCGCTACGTGAGTGAGGTTACCGGAGGCCCATAACTCTTTTCTCCCCCCCTCCCCTCTTCCCGCTCTTCCCCTACTCCCACCTTAAAGGTCGGCAACTTGTGACTCTTGAGTTGCAGGTGTCCATGGGCGGCGGTAGTCATTTACCATCAGATGACCCGTCTGCTCGTTTTTCCCCTACATCATAAAATAATAGTGGCGGTTTATGTAATTAAAAGTCGTCCCAATTTAGTTTTGTATACTCACAAAGCAACGTTTGTGCAATATACTGCGTGCGTAAAAGATGATAAGGTTATATATGGAAAATGATTCAGCAAACTGAGTTGCAGGAACGTAAGGTACAGTCGAGAAGATCTGTGATTTATAGCACCCACGCGGACGTGATGTACATATTCTTAGGTTAAAGGGCGTGGAGAAGTATCTACAAGACAATACACTCAACATCACCCAACACACCCACAAACCGCAATGAAAATAAATTCTGCAGTCGCTGAATAAGACCTTTAGTAAGATGGAAGCTATCAACTGTAATTGAAAATAAAAATGCGCCAAAATAATTTTATGTCTTGACGTTATTACAATTAATGGAAACTACGCGACAAGTTTTCCAAGGAGTGTACAAACAACTGTTGACATCGGAATCTGGCACCTCGAAACTCCACCAGTAGTTTACTGTAACCATGTGCCATTAAGACGTTGGCTTTGTCACCGAAATAACCAAAAATCTATTTGTAACTTAGAAATATCATAGTAGAATATTTCTCCTCCCTGAGGTTGTTCCTAGAATATCTGTCACTCGCTTAACATTCATGTACTGGAAATATACTAGCGTTATTTACGTTTCGTTTCATTACAGTTATTTCAGCGCTCCCCGGGGAATACGTATATGTATGAGAGCTGATTGACTGCCTTTCAATCAAACGCTTATTTGTTCCTCTATTTTCAGCGAATTTCTTGAGGCAGCTTACTCGCAATCAATATTCAATAATGATCACATCTGTACGCAATTATTTTTACATTGAATTTACTTGAATTACTTCGTAGTATTTTATTTGAATTACTTCATAACGATAGGTAGGGAATATAACCTTGAAAGAAATAGGTAGACGTGTCAATCTAAATACAGCCGAGAGCAATGAATCCGGGTCGCATAAAAAGTAAAGTAGTAAAACTTTTTGGTTGTTGTAAAGTTATGCCATCAAAAATGACAAATAAAAAAAATGGGACTACACATTGTATAAGAAACTTGGTGTACAGCATGCCAAACCCCGTAACCGCACTAATGGCAGCACGTGAAGGTAACACAAAGTACTCAAATCTGAAAAAATTGTAGTTGTAAAAAATTTGTATTTTCTATTGTTTGTTTTAAGATGAGATTGCTTATTTTTTCTTTCTGTATTTTTTTATGAATACAATATAATATAGTGATAAATAAATGTTTTTCCTCTTATCTATCTATCTCTGTCTATTTAGCACAATTTATTTAACTAAGCTAGCATATTTGCTTGCGAGATTTTCAGGTATCTTTATGAGACCCGAATTTGTATCTTTATGTGACCCGGATTGATTGCTCTCCAGTGTACATTTTTTGCAGGGATAAAAAATGATTTGGTATTACTGGTAATTTTAAGATTTCGTCTTTAAATGATTCTACCTAAATCCCGTTTTCCTTTGATTGCTTGATATTTCAACCAAAAGGAAAAACAAAAAGAAGTTTATGTAAGGATGTGTTGCGAAACTTTTTTTATGTTCCGGTAAACTTTCTCGCAAATCCGAGGCAGTAAGTTAATCTTACTTATACGTATATACAATTCTTTTCTGATGTATATCTCAATTAAATCAAATAAACTCTTTTTTAATAAATAAATAATGTACACCGTGAAGGTTTCGGCGTCGCGAAGAACTTATAAAACATCTTTCTATAGATACTTATCACAATGTCAGTCAGTTCATCATAAAAATGCGAGATTAAGGATTTACAGTCATTAGTTTGATTTTACGCTACGCAATGTAAACGTAACAAACGTAGCGCCGTCGAAACAGCTGATTGCATAAATGTTGATTATTGATTACATTGCAGTTTTTGGCCGTATGGGGGAGTATTTATTGAGTTTTTTTCATTAAAATGTTCTGTTTACTCATAGTGATATCATTTTTAACAAAAAAAAAAAATGGTTATAAAACAAAATGAATTTTCCTGCAGAAAATTCCAATGATTTTCGACTCAGAATGATGATCTGAATTTGATGATGTTTATAGCTTTCGAACTCGACTAAATATATTTACTTAAAAATTGATTTATTTTTGTAAATACAGGAAACCAGACATATTTGGATAACTAATTTTGTTAGATCGGAACTGTCACCAAGATATTTAGTATCAGGTTGCACAGATCTTGGTAATAAACTGACAGTGGAAGCAGATAATAGTCGTCTGAAAATAGTTTTACTGGAAATATCACCTCGTTGGTACCGGGACAAAAACGATACCCGACATACATAAGTTATGTACTTAATTGCTTTAATTTTAGCTTGGTATAGAAGCCTCACAATGTCGCTATAAGGTAATCAGTGTGAACAGTCTCTCGCTTAAGACCATGGAGCTATAGTTCTGATTAAAAGCACCTAGGACGCCGCTGCCTTTACGCCAAAGACGCGCCAAAAAGTGAACAGGAGAGGATTAGCACTCTACCATCTCGCAGAGAAGGCTTTAGAGAAATTAATGACCTCAAGTGTCCGGGCGCCGGGTAGAATAACCCGCTTTAAAAGGAGTTAGCCCGAGAACGTGGTGGTTTTAATTGGTTTCATGTCGGATAGATCATGGTAAAGAAATACTTGTTAAACAATATAAAAACATACTATATAGGTATTGTCAAAATGAGTTATTTATTCATGTATGGCTATGCAGCTGTGTAGATAAGCTGACCTTGTGGCCCTTATGGCCATATCGTTTAAAGATAGATAGGTACTTTTTACTGAAAATGAATTTTGACTCATTAGGCTAGGCGGGAGCCGTTATCTTTTGGGCTAGTCGGGAAGTATAGATTTTTGTTGAAATTTGAAAAATCATAAGAAATGATTATGCACTGTAATTCCACTATGCGTTCGCTTGAAAGCTTAATTTTTTATTATTAAACAAAATCTGTAAATTTTGAAAATACAATCCTTTATATGAATTATAGAGAGAAGTTCGAAGGAAGAAAAATGTTGCGTAATTAAATTATCCATAAGGTACAATTAATAATTGGATGTAGTTTATCTATATATATAATGTATTTAGTAATATATAAGTATTTTTATCAGTTGTCTGGTTACCATATTGCAGGTTTTACCTAGTTTGGGATTAGACGGCCGTGTGTGTGAGGTGTCTCCATTACAAAAATAATAAAAATCGCAAAATATGCGAAAATGTCACACTAATTCTAAATACTTTTAACAATAATCATGTTACTCGGAGAACTTCCATATTTGTCAAGAGGAAAGTCTTTCATATTTTATGATAAAAATTGGAGATGAAACGGATATCGGGCCCCTATCCGGTATCCGGCCGGATACAGGATAGTAAGCAAGTATCCGGCCGGATATCGGTTAGTAAATTTAGCCACTTTATTTAAATCACATAACATTATTATAATATTGCCATATTTTCATTCACAACAAAAAATACTAGGTATAAAACTGTACTAGAGGCAAATTATGGTATATGAATAGGGCTGCCATCCGTCCGGGTTTCCCCGGATTTGTCCTAGTTTAGAGGGCGTCCGGGGAGCGTCCGGGCGGGGGTTTCGAAAAGTGTCCGGGTAAAACCCGGATACTATGTGCCAGGGGACAATAATAATTGTTAGATGAATCGTTAATAAGCTAAAAATTTAAATTGAATCGGCGTTTTTTTTAAGGTGTCCGGGAAAGAATTTCGATTTTACCCATGTGTCCGGATTTTTTTAAGTTTTAGTCGGCATCGGCAATTTAAGTGGTGGCAGGCCTATGTTTAAATAGAATAGCAATTTCTATTAAATAATTATCACTTTATTAAAAATTTTATTGTGTTTAATCGTTCAATAAGTTCCAAATTAATGTTTTTATAGTTAAATAATATGTGGATAACGCTATTTCAAATAAAGTTGTAACCGTTTTATGTAAGTTAAGCGTTACTCTATGATAGTGAGCAGACCATAGAGAAATTGTTTGTACAGAGAACAAGTTTGTGTCGGTTATGAAACTGCAAATATCTATAAACAAAGCAAACTGACACGGTAAATCATAAAATTGAACACTTGAGTAAATAATTGATATAATAATTAAAATAAAACAAAAAGTATAAAACTGTTTATTTTTCCCAAATTAATAAATCTATACTAATATTATAAAGCTGAAGAATTTGTTTGTTTGGTTGAACGCGCTAATCTCAGGAACTACTGGTTCGAATTGTAAATTTATATTAGTGTTGGATAGCCCATTTATCGAGGAAGGCTATAGGCTAAATAACATCTCGCTACGACCAATATTCGCAGAGCAGTGACCTTAAACGCAGGTAAAACTGCGGGGACGGCTAGTTTGTAAAAAAGCAAAAATTTAAAAATAACATCGTGTTTTATTAAAAATTTCAATATTTCTCGACACTCGAGAAACTCGAGAAATCCAAAACGAGAATTTCGTGCCTCGAGAAATAAAAAAAGGCGAGAAACCAGAAACCCTAATCATGTTATATTACATTGTATGCCCAAAAACGAACAGTCTTTGGTATGTATGTGGTAATCTAATTTTTTTTTTAATCGGGCCCCGGTGACTTAAGTCTGGACACATATTGCATGCCTAGTATAATTTAGCGAAATGTAGTGGGCTCAATCTTGTTTACTCTCCTCGAAACGCTAACCATTTCAGAAACTCTGACCAACTAAAAACAAACGATTAATTTCTCGGAGCAATTGACCGAACGAACTCTCTGACCCAGAAGCTCATTTGTGCTTTGTACAATATTCAATAATACTTCAAACTCGCAGAGTTTCATTAACAATACGTTGGTAAATATTTTGTTCCTATATACACTGTAAGTTTATTTACATGGTTCGCTACGTTCCTGTAATTTGGGGATTTGAGTATCTCGCGCCACTTCTGAGCTGCGGACGTCCGGACCGTTCGTTTCCGTCCTCTTAATTTACCCTGCGATTTGGACACACTATCTTCCGGCTAGTTCTCTCTATAATATATCAAGTGTAATCTGTGCTGTTGAACTTTAAGCTTGGTATTTCAATATAATAAAAAAAAATGCCTTTGACTCTAATGCACAGGAGATTACATCACTGAATTAGATGCGCAAGCCACGTTTTATTCATACGCACGACGCGCTAACATCTGAAAGTGGAAGACTATGAACTGAAATTACTATTTTTTTACAGTTTCTCCAATTCCAATAGGTATTGTTCAGGACTGTATAATATACCGATACTCAGGTCAATAGTGGTATTAATTAATGCTTAAAGCAAAATGGCCATAATTGTATACTGTCTTTAAGTTACTTAATAATTCAATTATGTTCCTTGGAGATAGAGGAGGACGCAGGTTGCGTCTCGCTACAAGAGAGCACATTTAAAACATGACATTTACTGGCTTTTTCGACCCATTACAAAATACAACGCCTGACATTTTCTCGACGTTTCCACTGATTTTATTGAGCGGCGTCTCATCAAGTCTGATGTCACGGGATATTTATTAAAGACACCAGAAGGTAAAGGTAATTTGTTTTTATTTCTTTTACTTGTCCTGTAATTGAATTATTGGTTAAGAGTTGAAGAAGATTGAAGAAAATGTCAACTGTTAATGGTTATAAATTAAACGAGTAAGAACATTGAAAAATAATAGATAGAAACACTTGTTTTAAGAATTTATCTTTCATGCTACTAAGCCGTTGAAAAAGCTAAAGGAAATCACGTACACAAAAAGAGTTCACATCATCGAGAGTACAACACGGTGCAAAGGAAAAATGTGATTAATAAAACCTCTGTACTTATTCCACAGAGTTTGGAGGAGTTGACATATAAACTTTGTTTTCGCAAATGCTGAACAAACGGAACTGTTTTCGCAGAAAATGGGAAAACACCGGGAAAACAAATAAAACGAACAATCTTTTATTGTTATCTTAGTGTGATATCGGATAATTTACCTTTTTACGGTTGAATAGTCTAACATAAAACCCTTGCGTTATTGTTATATTCTTCTGCTCATGTACGTTGGTCAGTTAGTTTCTTATAGAACTAAGCAAGATTCAAAACACATAGTTCATCACTACATATTATAAGTCCTCCGGCGCGTCTGTCTGTCTGTCTGTTTGCGATAAACTCAATAACAACGGAACAAATTTTCATACGGTTTTCACCAATAGACGGAGTGATTCATGAGGAAGGTTTAGGTGTATAATTCGTTATGGTTTTGTGTAAAATGGCTGAAATATGACGATGATTGTTGAAGATGTCGGAAAAAATCTATATATTCTTCGCTACTCGTGCGAAGCCAGGGCGGTTGCTAGTATTGTATTTTTCACGTTAAAATAGAGAGTTATTTACCTGACATAACATTTGCGTAGGTGCTTCATTATTAACAAAAGTTTAGAATATTTACCTACAGATAATAATCAAATTACAACTTTCCTTAAGTAAACACAACATAGAAATCTATCACGCCTATAGATTTCAGATGTTGGTACTTTGCACAAAACGGAATTTTGCTAATATTTGCGATATCCAACCAATGGAAAAAGTACAAGTAAGCTATTTAAAGTACCGTCAAGACCATACGCTGCGCGTGCTTATTGTACTTACGAAATATTTTTTTGAACATTTTGTATACGATCCGGATTTCATTTTATCGCGTGGCTGTTATGTTATGATAAAGTGCGACTTCTGTATTTTGTACCATTTTTTATTTTGTGCTGACGTTGCCAGACATTTATACTGAGCACACGTTTTCATTTATATGTTCAACTAGCAGTTCCCGCGCGGCTTCGCTCGCGTGTGCGTATTTATATATTTTGCGCGGAACCCTAATTCTTTTTCCCAAAAAAAGTAGCCTAAGTTACTCCTTATACCACCAGCTATCTGCCAGTGAAAGTGGAAATCGGTCCACCCATTCCGGAGATTAGCCGGAACAAACGTGTAGACAGACAAAAATAAAAAAATATGATTTTTAGTTATCAGTACTTATCAGTATCGTGCAAATAACTGTATGAGCTTAAAAAACTGTTATTTTGACATTACAAACAGACACTTAAATTTTATTTATTTGTATTGATGTCACACTTTAGGTAAAAATTGTATATTTAGCTATATACAGCTTAATAAAGGAAGAATAAAGAAGCTATTTTATATTCTCGTGATATCGTAGTTGTAATTTCGATGATTCTGCTTTTTTTTTCTAATAATAGTGGAGATCGTCAGTAAAGTATTTCAGCTTGAATATCAAGCATTTTGAAATACGTTAAGCCATCGTCAGTTAAGTTACTTCTAACAATATTGAATGACAACATTTTTTAGGTCTACTAAAAAGCGAATCGAAAGACTTATTGTCAGTCATAAAGTCCAAAATGATACAGTGCGCATATCATTAGATTTTCGTATTATCACGCTCTCTGCTCATCCGCGTGGTGCGTCCGCTCCGGGCGCTACGATACCGATTTCACTAGTAATTTCCGCACATAGTACCGATCCCCTTCAAAGAACTCACGCCCAATCGAGGAAATGAATATCCCTCTCGTTTAAATCGTACGCCGAGCCACGATTTAACATTTTAGCTCTAAATTTGCCATTATAACGTATTTGCAGCATTTAAATCGCATGGGGCTAATGTTGAGCACTGGGTTAACTCCAGAGAGTTTAGTTTTTCCTCCAGAGAGACTTTTGTTTGCATTAATCATCAAGCCCCAGAGGGCTTGATGATTAATGCAAACAAAAGTCTCACCGCTACAGGGCGTAGATCCTCGGACTCTACAGGACGCATTATGAACAAAACTCAGATCACTTATAATCTTTGGTCAACTACTTTTACACGCGTAAAGCCTTACAGTAGGTTCCCAAACATTCTGATCATTTAGCTCATATTGATCAGAATGTTTGGGAACTTAGTGTGCTTGGAGTCTTGTGGCAGGCCTTTCTTGATGTTGCGATGTAATCGAGAAAATCTAGCCATTTATCCCGAGCCTTAATATTTCCAGGATTGATTTCCGCAGGTGAAATCAATCCTGGAAATATTAAGGCTCAGATTGATGTAGGTATACTAGAATTGATTTGAAGCATTGTGGTGGTCTAATAAAGAACACTAGAATGAAAACTTAATGTGATTGGCCATGCTCGTCATCGTCTATTTTAAGATTAAATGACTAAAAAATAATTGTTTTTTTTTTTACAGAGACCATGCAACTGTCAGCGGGCGCGAAAACGATGCCATTGTTTTCGACCGCACAGTAACGAAATATGGCTCTTTTCGAGATACTCCACCGGCTGGAAGTGAGTACTTGTTTCAAAAACCCATCGATGTCTGGGATTATTTAAAAAAATATTTAAAGCTGCTCATTATTTTTTGTTAGCTCACGAACATATTTTTTGTATGGCTTAGGCCCTACAAGCTGTGTGAACTGCAACACGTGTCTCATTAGAATTCCGTGTTCTTCTCTCTCTGGCGACAAAGTGTTGAAGTCAGACTGTAGGACGATAATTCATGTCATGATAATTATTTCGAACCCTAAATTTGAATATGAGTTATTATTGTGCTGGGCACGGAACAACAGGGTCGTTTGATTACATCAGCGTCGCCGTCGGTGCCGTCAACGACTTGTCCTTGGGCCCATCGTTGGCCTTTCCTGTTTTAGACATGCAAATGTGCCGAATGTACATAAATAATAGGTATTTGATATATTTGAACTATGCAAATTACTTCTCAGGACTATTGTTTGCCGCCCTTGGGGATTATAAGGCCGTCCGGACGTGGCGAGCATCACTGATTGAAAACAAATTTCGGTTTGATTACGACTGACCCTGTCTAGTGATCGTAAACGTTTGTATGTACACCGAACTGTACATACACAAGTGGTCGAACACAATGGGTTCATGGTACCGGCAGCTTCGAGACAGACATACGATTAAATCGTATGGGATAATGGATACTACCTATTTGTAGAGGTCTCCACGATCCGACATTATCATGAAAACGGCTTTATTGTGTATCTAAGTGTACAAGTGTGTTCTGCCCAGAGAAAAATAGTTTACTTCGCTTTAAGACGTATCATTATTGTCGGATTTTTCTTATTATTTTTAGACAGACTATACAGGTCTAGACGCTGATAATAATATTCGGTAACCGTGAAAAACTTCTTCACATATTTTTGCTACAGAAAATTATGCGTAATGAATACATATAATACCTATAGCGTGCCAAGAATCTAGACAGGGTTTCAATTGTGATTATGTTTTTTGAATCTCAGTTAAATAATTGTTTCAAAACGTTTGTGACACCTGGTGACTATAACAAACGCTACACAATGACTACTTTGTGGTTCGTCAACGATATCAGTTTTGTCGCGTCCTAAACTGTTGAGATCTCATTGTTATGCCAGTTAGTAAGTCATAAATTAACTGCCTGTCACGTGGTTTGGCCACTAAATTCGAGTTCACCGGTGGTCTGTCCAACATTAGGTACGCGTACAATAATCGTTAGACGCCACTCGTTTTATGGTTGCGTAATTTCTATATCTAAGTTCTGAATTTAATGAGATAGTTGTTTGACTAACCCTCAAGTCTCGTGCGTCAAGTTAGTTTTTACGATATTTCCGTAAAAGTATTAAGGTATTATGGGCCATATTTAACAAGCATGTTGTCGCAATAAGTAAACAAGTTAATGTTTGCTTTTCATTGTCGTTCGTCAAAAAAAGTTATTTCTTTAAGAATATTTTCCTTTTATCTAAAGGGGAGCTCAAAACAAAATTTCGTTTGATCAATTTGCAACGAAAATAATCTTATTTCTCATACCCTCCCCATATCGACCGCATTGGGCGGCTGTTATCGCCCGAACTGAATTTTTATTGGGTCTAAAAATATTATCTATGCGGCGGCGGTGGCTTATTTAATTTTTCAGTAAACTAAATATGCCGCAAAGATAATATTTGACGGGCAGACTGGACATTGGCAATTTACATGACACTTGATAATATTGTTTTCTACAGTATAATATGCTTTAACATGACCCCACAAAAAATGTATTAGACAGAAAATGTTTTTCATTATCAATATCTATTGTTAGAAGAAGCTTTTTGACAACAGTCAAAGTTAGAAAGGGCAATTTAAAATTACACATACGGATAAGGTTCCTAGGACCACGTAACTTTCTATTGAAATTGTGTCGACAACTCTGAATATTTATTTTATCTATGACATTCGATGCATCTCTTACAAAAATAGAAATATTGCCGTACGCAATGTCAAGAAGACGGTTTGGTTTTATATATTCAGTGGCTCGAAGAGGAATGTCTAGTATAGAGGCGATTTAAAATAATGCTTGCTGTTATAATGCGCGACAAAGTAGTTAAGAATAATCTCACGGGGTGATAGGTGGCTATGCTATCTCTGATGACTTGTAAGGCTATTAATTTAGTTGTCGTCGACAGCACCGTTGGACCTCCCAAGTAGTGTCGTGCGGCGGGAGGTCCCGCTCTTCCCTTGTTTGTCTAGTTGTACTCGTAGCTGTTTAGGCCGAGATTATACTTGTACTCTCTAATGTTTTCTCACTAATGCGATACACATTACAGTTTGGGTAAACATGGTCCTTAAATAGAAGTGCTCTATTAACCGGCAGTTCTAGTTAGATATTTTATTGCTTAATATGGGATAAGCGCCAGATTAAGATCTAGACTTGTTATTACTGAAGGCCATCTTGTTTTATGCAATGGCTTTGCTACTTACGGAGTATGTGGTTAATATTATTTATCATAATCCCGTGTGGGTGTTTGTTTATGTACTACTCCAGAGCTCTAGCAGCATTGTTCATTTAAATTGCAGTTTAATGTATTACTGATCAAATTTTAATATACTAATAATTTATAAAAAAACATTAAGAGATAGGTGTCTATTATCTGCTGACTTCTGATTTGTATAAAAATATAATAATAGTAATAATAATTCATTTATTAAATAAATAGTTTTTACAAGTTTGGCACAATTTGTAAATATTAGATTTACACTCCTGTTCATTGTATTTGTACAATTATGTGTTTCAACCCTGAAGTCCAAGCCATGTTCTGCTGTGGAAACTAATAAATATAACAATAGTCGCTATTACAATTTAAGCAAACACAGATTTATCCCTACCTGTCTGAGTGCATGCGAGCGTGTATGCGAGTGTGTATGTGTGAGTAGATGTGTATGGGATCGTGTGTGTGTGTGTGTGCGCACGAGAAAATTCTGTGCGAATGTCAATTAATATGTTTTATAGTAGTGAATCTAGTTATTTGTCTGCGATAGACATAACTTTAGAAGTCAATTATATTATGCATTATAATATTCACATACCTACATAATAATATATTCAATTATTAAGAAAGTGGTTCTGAATATTTAGTTCTTTAGTTGAAAAGATAAAATCTGTTAATAGATGAAACTATTATTGTTTTTTGACATCATGGTAGGGGTATAGAACGTATGGTATTGTACTTACACAACTGCACATTGTAATGATTATTTTATTAAGAAAGTATGTGTGTTTCTCTCAAACAAAAAGTTGACTCCTACATATGTGTATTTGAACAGATGTAACCATATGAATTTAAAGAATCCTAGCGAGTTATTCAGACTTGTGCTTCAGAGTGCGCACAGTTAAAAAAACAGGATCGGGGGCCGCCATCTGATTAAATATCTAACTAGCTTGCAGTTACACGGAACTCATTTCGTTAATAGTACCGTCAATATCAGAGTGGTATCAGTGTTTCAATTGGTTGCGATTTTAACGAGGCGGTTGTCTCTGTAGATTGTATAAAGTACATATCTAAGGTATAAGATTCGATCTATCACGTGGGATAGGCAAACTGTGCTATCGGTACAATCGTAAATTACTTCACATTATCTTGGCTCACAAACATTGTCGCTTTGCTCTGCATGAGGAGGAAGCTGGTGATCTGATAAACTCGTTCTCTTGTTTATTTACATTGTTTACGGACTTTTGATTTATGTAACTAAGATTTAGTTTTTTATGTATGGTATTGTCAAACGAGACAGTTTTGTAGACATATTAACAGGTTTTTTTTTAATACTAACGGAATTTTAATCTTGTTTTTATATCAATTTGCCGCTGCAGCAAATTTATCAGTTAGCTAAATCGACTATTCATATCGTACGTTTTAAGTAACTTGAATATGAGGAATTTGATAAAAATAAATATTTTAACTGTTATTAATCCCACGGCTTTAAAAAAATACACATCAAATATATTCAAAAAGGCTTCCGTTTTTAATCTTGGTACATATAAACTGTAAAAACGAAACGGTATAAATTGATCAATCTCATCGTAAATGCAACCTGTAACAACACCACCTATAAATAAATAATTGCTCGTTTAAAGTAATAAGATATGTTTTTTATTTATTACTCAGTATCTAAGTTACAATCCCTTATGTAAAACTAAAATAATTTTAAATAAATTCACATAACATAAATAAATACATATACGTATGTATAAAACGATAGCAAACTATTGTTTTTAAAGTTCATGAATGTATAAAGTTCTTAAAGTGGTCCGAAATAGTCTTAATTGAACGTCATGAAATCAGAGCAAGGGTCGCCCCGCCCTGTGATCTAGTTGTTGAACAGTGTTTATTATTAAGTGGTTAGATTTAATAAACAATAATTCCTGTCGTTTAAATTCGATCGATTTCGCCTTGAGCTTATTAAAGCCAATTCTTACAAAATCTGCGTACGATACATAGGATGTTTGAACAAGTTTTTTTTCAATTTAATTGTACCAGGAGGAAATAAATTGACACAAATTTTGTATAAGGGTTTAATTTATTTACATTAAATTTATTTAAACAAACGAAGTACCAGTTTGTTTAACTAAATTTTCATAGATGAGATGTGATGGGTAGGCTTGAGTCTAGTTTAACAGTGAGGATGCACTCAATGTCAAATGTGCTGTGGAGCAGCGATTTAAGTAAACTTTTCTTCAAGTAAACAGGGTCAAGTGATGGCTAGGATAGTAGTTCTAAAGTCCAAGACACTAGTAAGTCCCCGACATAAATGATATATCATGGCCCTTGACCGGGAGATAGCCTCGGTTTTTCCTAAATGTGTTTTTGCTCACATGTGTATTCTGAAAATGCCTGGATTAGTTTTAGACATAACAGGGACCATTTCTCCGCGTTATCAAGAAGTACGAGCAGAGAAAATACAAACAGAAAATTGTCGGCATTTTTTTAAATACTGACAATGAAGTTTTAGACACGTGTTTAAGTATTTAGAATGGTAGCTGTACAGCAGATAGACAAGAAATTTTAATAGCCTGTTCTGCCAAATAAGCCTTACCAGTAAGCTTCAACTTCTTTTCTATCGCTACTAGTTCAAAATCAATCCAGATTTTTACTGCAGTTCTGTCCGATCTCTGATTATAAATTGTTTCCCTTGCCTCGTTTGGCATTTAGACCTATTGAACATATTACATAGACGTAATGGCACTTGGCTTTGTAATTCTATTTTAATGTCTTCTTTTATGATATGTAATTGACGGACTTGGTAACATTTTGCCTCCATCAAACCGCAATTATTTTAGTTTGTAGGATAACTTTGTAAAAAATTGTGCTACGGAATTACTAGGCCGTGTGATAAATGTTTTGAAATAAGAGCTGTTATTATTTATTAAGTACTTTTAAAACTAGAAATTTTTATAAAACTGATACGATAACTGGCGCTAGCTTGTTTATTTTGGATTATTTCTTTTATAGTGATATCACGGTAATATTATCTATCGTGATATTGTTGTTGATGTAGAATGTCCACAAAAATATTAATCGTTCTACGCACGGTTCAAGAGTCAACCAAAGGAAATGGATTACCGTGATTAAACGAGGGATCCTGTCACTACTTAAATCCATTTTGGTTTTGTGATTCAGAGTGTGCTTTCAACGACACACGAGTTTGAGCTGGGTCGATTAATAAAGACGGATTGAGTCGCTACTTAAGCTGAGTAAAGGCGAAACTGTGTAAAGAAATAAACACGGCCCAACTGCAACTTGTATAACAGCTGTTTTAGTTAGTTGGAATTGAATATATGTACCTATCTAGATTCTGGACTACGACGTTGCGTTGCTGCCCTTGGGCAACTATTTTAACTAATATCGCCATTTACTACTGGACCGTTTCTAAAGCCTTGTCGGAAGATACGGTTTACCAACCTGTTAATTGAGGAATCAACAAACCCTGTGAGGGTCTTGCCATTACATTTGACAACCATTTGAAGGATAGTAAAATCTTCTCCCTACTTATAGATAGGAGTCTTCTCTGGAGCGGCATCTTTGGGCAGCAGCCTGAAGCGCATCAGAGAAGCCCAATCTCTGTGGCCAGTTAGAGTTAGAGATTGGCCAGACGGTGGCCTGTATTAAATTAAATGTCTCGTCTTTGAATAAACGCAGATACCTAAAGAGGTTTTCTCCGTAAGCATTTTTTTTTTTTTGTTGACGCGGTGGAAAATCCCTTCGGATCTCCGGCTCCTCGGGGACACAGGAGCCAGGAGTATGTGGTGTTTCCACTAAAAACCACTTCGACAGCCGGTCTCAGGCGCCCTGCTCGGGGGAGGACCCGAACCATGTCATTTCAGGTCCCCCCGGATCGACGCCGCGCCTATCCAAGCCCTATCCCGGGGAAAGCAATCTTCCCCACGCCTATCGGCCTAATCAATGTGTGTTGCGGCCGCCATCCTATCGCAAAAAGCGATCGGGTCGCCATCCTATCGCCTACCGCAGCAATTAATCTGCGGCCCCGTCGACGGCTGATATCGCCGCCGACGTCCTCTACGCTCGGGATCGGCCCTCTCCCGATCCCGTTCAGCGGTCTCTTTCTGGAGCATTACAGCTTCACAGAAAGAGACCGCTGCGTCCCAGCCCTCCTCATCCGCCAGCATGGCAGCAATGATTGCTGGCGTGGACAGGTCTCGTCCGATTTGGTCAACCAGGACCTCGCGTTCAGACGCCCACGCAGGGCAGTCTTCCAGCGTATGCTGGGCGGAGTCCCAGTCGGCTGCGCAGTGCTGGCATTGTGCCGTCTCCTCGCGTCCCATCCGATTCAGGTACTCAATGAAGCAACCATGCCCAGTGAGTACCTGCGTCAGTCGGTAGGCGACGCGACCTCCCTCCCTACCTACCTTTCTCCGTAGGCCTAAAGAGCTCATTTCCGATAAGTCCATGGAGCGGTGCTCTTTGAATGTATATACATTGATAAAATGAAATCGTGTTCCCAGAAATAGGAAACAATAGTTCTTTTATTGAAAATTCACAAAGTTTTTGCATTGCAACATTAGATTCAGATCTCGTGTAGTTCTAGAAACGCGATATGGTAATAATGTCACGTTCTACGTTTATGTTTGTGTTCAGCGATGCCGCACTTCTTCCACATTTTAAGTATAGTACCGGCTTTTAAAAACCACATGTAGACATGATTTAATGTATTTGAATTTGTCTCTTCTGTCCGCTGAAGAAATTTACGATGTATTAACCTTTTGAGCGGACACCATTTTTATGCTGAACCTTTGTTCTACGCGTCGTTTAAATATATTTGCATGACCAACAAAATATTATAAATGTATGTTTTCTTTTGTTTTTGTCCGTCCAAGCGGACAATACTTTTACTACAATGTATGGCTATTACATCCAGACTATGCAATATACGAAAATATTTTGCGTGTATATTAAACTTATATTAGAGAGAATATAGCAAGCAATCGCGGCGTTCTATTCACATCAACTTTAACCAACACATAACGAAACACAAAAAACTACCTTGTGTATAAATTATGATTATTATTTTCATGTATATTGCAATGATTTTGTTTTTTTATGCAGACATTTTCATAAAACTCTGGACATTCCATCAACATCCTTGGTATGAATTACCCATAGTTTTATTCATGTCTGTCCTCTTTTCTACGAAATATTAGTTTTATCGGTCAATTTTCAAGTTCAATTTATCAGCTTAAAAATAAGGTTTCTGTACTAAAAATTACGAATTTGTGACTGACGAATTTCTGATATTAAAACAACCGCACCTGTCAATCCTGTATATAGGCTCCACCAATGTGTGGTATTTCAGTGTCCTTTTTTCTACATAGTTTACGATTATCAATTCGAACTTAAACTAAATTAAAATAATTCTCTAAACCTAAAACCAGGTTATAATTATGCGGTCACGTAATAGGTATTACATTGAATCAGCCTGTGACCACGCCGCCCAGTGCAGCCTAGTCGAAACGTCAGGCAATTCAGAGTACGTGTACATAATTACGTCTTGTACATCTATATATTAATACTTGAAGCGAAAACTTTAGATCCCTTTTTACAAAAATTGGGCGGACTTATAGTTTATACAGAGAAGAAGTGACGAATGCTAAAATTTTTGAACAATATTTGCTACAAAGTTGAAAAAAAAATGCAACAACGAGTACATACAGCTATGAGTGTCCAGTATATATTTTGACCTGTCATGGTACAAAAGTATACAATGACAGGTCAAGTAATTTTGGCCAATGAAATAAACCATGGTCGAAATTCGACCACCACGCGATCTCTAGTATACATAATTATATCATTGAACGCGAAAGATTTTTAGAAAGACTTTTAAATACTATGACGATACTCGTGCCCACCAACTACTTAGTAATACGCTTAATTAGTTTCAATGTTAGTTACGATAACTACTACAACTCATAGAGCTGACATAGTGCACAAAAAGGTGAATGAACGATTAATTCTCGCGATACTTCCAGTTGTTTATCATACTAAGTAATAAAGATATCCGACGCGTCTCCTGCTGCGTGTGTGTGATATATATGACGTTTTATTATAATGCCTCCGACTTATGAAATGCCAAGTTAGACGATAAAAATGTTTATCAATTTCACTTAGAACTTGATGTATATGTTTCAAGGTGATGTTCTAAATTTTATATAATGACTGTTAAGGTTTATGATCATTCTATGACTTCGTAAACCAACAATGCTATATAGACTTCTCCTATTTCGTATTATATTCGAATTCGCAGTCCTTCCTTACAACAGTATAGATGATTTCTTGAAATCATCTATACTATTATAAGGAAAGACTGCGAATTCTGTGTCTTTGTGTTTATATGAAGAGTAATTCTTGGCGAAATGGCATTAGTCTAGATTTGTGTTAGATGTAGATAATTGTACACACCGAACGAGGTCGGGGCAGGTCGCTAGTAACAGATTTATTTACCAATCGATACCCGCAAAGAAAGTTTATTAAATTTTGTAGGCTTATTGTAACTAACGCGAAATCTTGCGTCGGAGACGTATCTATACAAAACTTACTAATATTATAAAGCTGAAGAGTTTGATTGAACGCGCTAATCTCAGGAACTACTGGTTCGAATTGAAAAAATATTTTAGTGTTGGATAGCTCATTTATCGAGGAAAGCTATAGGCTATATAACATCATGCTACGACCAACAGCAGCGGAGCAGTGACCATAAACGCAGGTGAAAGTGTGGGGACGGCTAGTAAATTTCATAAACGTGAAAGTACAATTTACCAACGTTTGTTTACAATACACAAAGAACACAATTCTTTTAGTTTAAGTATACACATATATGTTAAAATGGAAACAAACATATTTATAAGAAAAATGTCAACGTCAATCCTTGATGACAGAAATCTGTAGTAATTTACGTAAATGTGCCATGAACCTTTAATGACTTTGATTGTTTCTAAACGATAACAAAATACATTTGGCATCATATCAGATATTATATTTCGTATATTATGTAGAAAATTGATCATGAAGTAGGTATTAATAATAAATAAATAAGATTGGCAACAACGTATAAAATATGTATAAGGCGTGTTTTGCCTTAAAATTGTAAGTCCCGATCCCGTGGGAATATCGGGATAAAAAGTCTATACGTTAATCCAGGTCTCCAGCTATCTACATACTAAGTTTCATCGTAATCGCTTCTGTGGTTTTTGCGTGAAAGAGTAACAAACATCCATCCATCCATCCAAACTTTCACATTTATAATATTAGTGGGATTAGTAGGATAAAGTTGATGTGTCCTTATGACGTTGGTTTGTATGTACAAAGAATCTACAATATGATGCCGATCCTCTTCATGTCACTTAACTAAAATTATGACAGCACTAACTTAGATTCTGACATTACTTAGAGTTAAGTACAAGTGTAGCCGCTACTTAAAAAATTAAGAATGAATGACAAAAAGAGAATGAATAACATCTCCTAAAATAACATTTTTAGGTTGTTCGATTGCCTGAAAAAGTTTGTTTACGCATATTATAGACTAGCTGCGTAAGTCCCGATGCCATGGGAATATCGGGATAAAAAGTAGTCTATGTGTTAATCCAGGTCTCCAGCTATCCACATACCAAGTTTCATCGCAATCGGTTCAGTAGTTTTTGCATGAAAGAGCAACAAATATCCATACGTCCTCACAAACTTTCACGTTTATAATATTAGTAGGATTATATAGGCAACAAAGTGTCGTATTTCTCGCTCATAGGTGTTATGCTAACACCTAAAGTAATATTCACGGACAGTGAGCCATCATCACATTTTCAAATTAAGAGAGAAAAGAGTAAATACCCAAAAAAATACTTACAATAAGTTTGTGAATATTGTATATAGATATACTGACTGTTGGTCTAGTGGTTAGTGATTCTGACTGTTGAGCCAGAGGTCGTGGGTTCGGTTTCCACCCAGGACGAGGACAAATAATTGTGTGATGAACGTTCTACGACGGCATCTCAATGCAATGGCTGATTTTACTTGTAAATAATTCTAGACAGATTTTTATGTACCTTTTTTGTACTTCTCTTTTTGTTTTGGCTGGAGTAGTAATTTTAGAGCTTCGTTACAACACACTGGGATTTAGACAATGGATATTACGGGTACATTACTCAGCCATTCCTTTCCACTTATTATGAGTTACGAAATATAATAAAAACTAGAGATCGCGTGGTGGTCGAATTTCGACCATGGTTTATTTCATTGGCCAATATTACTTGACCTGTCAATTGTAATTGTATAGACTTTTGTACCATGACAGGTCAAAATATATACTGGACACTCATAGCTGTATGTACCTGTTTTTGCATTTTTTTTTTAACTTTGTAGCAAATATTGTTCAAAAATTTTAGCATTAGTCACTTCTTCCCTGTATAAACTATAAGTGTGCGAAATTTCATACTCCTCCGTCCGCCCAATTTTCGTAATAAGGAATCCAAAGTTTTCGCTTCACGTATTAATATATAGATAATCTATCGTTGCAAAGTCATTGAAAGTGCCAATTTTGAATATGACGGGGCTGGGCCGGACTGGGACGGTCAAACATTATCAAATATTACAACGAATTCATGTTCACCGGGTGTAGACGTCGTGAAATATCTGTGGTCCACCCGGCACCGACACTCACTAAACGTTAATTCACGTTTACACCAGACCCGGTGTATCATGAAAAAAACCCTGAATGTAATTCCTTTTCATAAATTAAAATAGTATCCGAATACATTTCTTTCACCAGGAAGTCATTTGAATTTTAAATAATTGTCAATTAATTCATTGACCGGGGTAAAACACATTCCACTGAATCACTTCCGCTACAAGCCCGGTATAGGCATTTCCTTTACAATTTCAGTGTTAAACTAAATCATAGTTTTAAAACACTTTTGCGTGAGAGCGTACTGTCGCGGTCATTTATTTTGCACTGACACATTCTAACGGAAAACTAGATAGAATTACTAAAACTAGAGATCGCATCGTGGTTGTCGAATTTCGACCATGGTTTATTTCATTGGCCAATATTACTTGACCTGTCATTGTATAGACTTTTATACCATGGCAGGTCAAAATATAAACTGGACAATCATAGCTGTACGTACCCGTTTTTGCATTTTTTTTTAACTTTGTAGCAAATATTGTTCAAAAATTTTAGCATTCGTCACTTCTTCTCTGTATAAACTATAAGTGTGCGAAATTTCATACCCCTCCGTCCGCCCAATTTTCGTAAAAAGGGATCCAAAGTTTTTGCTTCACGTATTAATATATAGATAATATTTGAAAAACCATTTGTATGTTAATATATGCACACTTGCACATATTTTGTCTAAGGAAGTGGGAGAGCCATGCTTCGGCACGTATGGGCCGGCACGACCAGAGTGATACCACGATCTCACTGAAAACTGGCAGTGAAGCAATAATTGCATTGCTTTTCGCCGAGTGAGTGAGGTTTACCGGAGGCCCTAACCCTTCCCTTAAAGGCTGGCAACGCACTTGTGACTCTTGAGTTGCAGGTGCAGCGGTAGTCACTTATCATCAGGTGACCCGTCTGCTCTGTTCTGTGTGGAAGTTCTGTTGCTGGCAATAAAGAATAAAGCGTAGGTAGTTCAATATCGTTGCTTAATCATTTCACATTACTTTTTCCATCATCAGCTTCTTAGTTTACAGACTAATTTGCAGACAGTTAGAACTGACATTTGATTAATTGCAATGATTCATGCATATGTCCAGCAAGATAGGCATAATATGAATTTGTTTTAAAATATACTCGTAAGTGTAGGTACATAAATCAGTCATTTAGCTCGTTTAGCTCACTCATTAATGTCAATGGATAAAACCACTCATCTAGCTCAGTTATAAAGATCACTTCACTTAAAACCTTTCTCAGGCTTAGGCACTCATTAGATAAATTTTGTTACTTTTTAAGAGATTGTACATTAATAATGATTTTCTTTCAAACTAAGCAGGCTTAGGACTGTTAAAACCTGTCGGGATTAGTAAATAAAATAAATAACATAACAAACATGCATACGAAATTAGCGTGAACTCAACGGTCATTCCAGGCGGTCGGTCATGCGTTGCGGCTTTTTATGTGTACAGTGAGATAGGAACGTTTCTTATTTAAAAGTCGCGTTATGCTCGTGAGTTATTGAGCTAGAATTGATTTACTGATATACTAGAGATCGCGTGGTGGTCGAATTTCGACCATGGTTTATTTCATTGGCCAATATTACTTGACCTGTCATTGTATAGACTTTTGTACCATGACAGGTCAAAAAATATACTGGACACTCATAGCTGTATGTACCCGTTTTTGCATTTTTTTAACTTAGCAAATTTTTGAACAATTCAAAAATTTTAGCATTCGACACTTCTTCTCTGTATAAACTGTAAGTTTGCGAAATTTCATACTCCTCTGTCCGCCCAATTTTCGTAAAAAGGGATCCAAAATTTTCGCTTCACGTATTAATATATAGATTAGGTACTAGCACATCTAAGGAAGACGGACAGGCAGTCGCACGAGTCATTCTTTAGGGATTTTTTCATTCGGACGTACGGAACCCTAAAACAGAATCAACAACCGTATTAGTAATATTATTATTTTTGAAGTTCGCCATATTCTATGACGTGTACGAGTATAAAAAATCGTCGCAATACTCAACTGATTCGAGAAAAAAGTGTATGAAGTTGTTATTATTATATAATTTGTAGAGAAGCGCCGAATGGTGGTTTCACCGAATAACCGAATACCGAATATTATTCGGTTTAACTTTTACCGAACCGGATATTCGGCCGAATTATTCAGTTTACATTGTTTTGCTGCGTATAAATGTTGATTTAAAGTTTAAAAATAAATATTGTTTTGAGGTTTAAATTAAATGTTGTTTAAGGTTTAAAATAAATGTTGACCATACTAACTATAGGTTAAGAAATAAATTTATTTTCTTTGACTTATAATATAACATAAATCATACATAAGAAGTTTTGTCTTTTAGTCCTACACCTTGGCTACATGAGCCAAGAAAATAGAAAAGCTTGAACCGAATATATTCGGCAACAAAACCGAATAATTCGGCCGAATACAAATAGTAGAAAAGATGCCGAATACGCCGAATACCGAATACCAAACGAATATTCGGCGCATCTCTAATAATTTGTTATCCAAAAATGTACTATTCCCGAGGGATAGTGAAATGATTGACAAATTCTATATTAACGCGAACGAAGCTGCGGGCAAAAGCTAGTGTAACATAGTGTTTAGGTCTCTTGCAAGTGCTGGTAAGAGAGCTATTGTAAACTAGTGGTGCGTTTCAGGACAAATAAATTTTCATTCATTCAATACTAGCAGCGCCCCGCGGTTTCTCCCGCGTAAGTCCCGATCAAGTTTGAATATCGAGATAAAAAGTAGCCTATATGTTAATCCAGGTCTCCAGCTATCTACATACCAAGTTTCATCGCAATCGGTTTAGTAGTTTTGGCGTGAAAGAGTAACAAACATCTATACATACATACATCCACACATCCTCACAAACTTTCAGGTTTATAATATTAGTAGGATTATAAAATGTACAGCAAAATGTTACATATTAATATTTTGCCAGCGAGCTACCCAAATTCCTCTCGTCGCGTACAGTTTGAGGATTTTATTTGCTATTAATTTTCTCATGGTCCATGTGGATTTACTATGACATAATGAATTATTATTCAAAACCTTGCGTCTACATCTGGTGTATGTTTTTGTTTCGTCATGATTAGGGAGTGACACTAGTAAACTTAATTTAGATATCATTATCGTAATCTTATCTGGAATAACTTTTATCTATTATAATAATAACAACAATAATTGTTGTCTACTATCCCACTAATATTATAAATGTTAAAGTTTGGATGGATGGAAGGATGGATGGATGTTTGTTACTCTTTTACGCAAAACCACTGAGCCGATTGCGATGAAACTTGGTATGTAGATAGCTGGAGACCTGGATCTGGACCTGGAACGCATATGCTTTTTATCCCGATATTCCCACGGGATCGGGACTTACGCGGGTGAAACCGCGGGGCGCAGCTAGTTTTTTTTCAAATTTTTAAATAAATATTAGTTTTTGTACATATTTAAAAATGTAATTTAAAAGTTTTGAGTTTAATGAAGAGGAAAAATAATAAATACTCTTTATAGTACTTACACCAAAAGCAAAGAAAAACAAATATACAGCGCAAAAAGCAATGCGCTCTATCGCAAAAAGCAATGTCTTCCAGGCAACTTAAGATAATCATAGATCTTGTATCTTGTGATCTACCCGTTGAGTAAACTCCTGTTACAATCCTCTCACAACTACAAGGATGGCCTGCCAATATATAATGATATGACATAAACCAATAAATAAGAATAATACTACATCTCTTTATTGTAAACCTGGTAAATAATGCAATAGACAATATATATAGGCCTTAGCACACAAGGCAATCTCTTACAGGCAATAAATTGTTGTACATTTGTGATGACAACTTTAATAGATTCATAGGTATTATGAAAGATATCCTCCATAGCGTTCTGGGTTTGGATGCTCCACATACCAGTAGGAGTGCCCGAGGCATTCAAACCTGACCTGATTGCTAGGATATTAAATATCTATGTCTTAGAGATCGTTATGCATAGTGTATGTTAACTGATTAAATTTCCTGTGTGCACGTGCACATATTATTTATTTATTATTCATGTTTTATTTTATGTGTTTTGTGCATTTAAATAAACTTAAAAATAAAACAAAGTTTTATGGTTTGTTTGTATGACGAATATTGACGAATGATTTACAGCTTCACATTTTGTTTTTGTTTTCGATCGGACTTAACTTTTGATTTATAAAAATCTTTGAATACCGGTTTGTGACAGGTTAAACATTCGTGTTCCGTGGATCAATTCAGTTTTTGGTACAGGCTAAAAAATGTGATGAATTTTCCTTTACATTGCTTTAAGGGAACATACCCATACTACGTGACCCGATTTTCACATTTTTTTATATCCCTCCCCCCCTCGGTGACCATCCGTAGTATATGCCAAGACCCCCTCCACCTCTAGTTTTCACGCAGTAATCTAAAATATGGTTTTAAATCATTTTTTGCCGACGAAAGTTAAAAAGCGCTAAACGCTGCGCGCCATATTTCAATATAACTCGAAAAAGCACGAGATTTCCCTAGAGGATATTGACTACGTGACGAAAACCTAAGCCCCCCCCCCTTCCGCCCCTGTGACCAAGCGTGGTATCTTGAAGACCCTCCAGAACGGGTCACGTAGTATGGATACGTTCCCTAACATTATTTTTCGTCATCAAGCTCCTTCGGATCACATTAGATGCCCGTCTAATCACATACCTACATGCTTAATAAATATAACTCCAGAATTGCTCATTATAATATCAAATTATAATGCTCACGACGGCAATAAACCCGTCTAAACTAATAAATATATTTATCAAGATATCTGCGACTGATTGAACAAATAACAGATTGAACTTTTATTATCGATAGATAAATTAATTAGTGGGTTTTTAGTTACCACGCTGCCTTAATATCGTCTTTCCAATTAATACTAGACAGGAACTTTTTAAACCATTGCGTGAAACTGATAAGAGCAATATTATAATTATTCATATGGAATACGATACGATACGAATACGAATACTATATCACGAAGCGCCAGGAAATGAGTGCCGTATCGCGTGGGAAAATTCGTTTAAACAAATAAATTATACATTTATTATATTTTAATGTTATATTAATACTTTTGCAGTTTATACAGTTTTTCGTCACTTACACTATCAAAATAGACATGTAGGTAACTAGTAGATATGGGTACGTGAGGTACACTAAAAGTTTTGCGTAACTCATTAATAAAACAATTTACATGTAAAGTAAAATATTTACTGCTTTTCCAAGTATTCTCCATTATATTTTAAACACTTTTTCATTCGGTCAAACCATTTTTGACAACATGAGGACCTTTGGTCTAAGGCAAGGGCGTGTTTTTCACGTGCTGGTTGAAAGCTATCACGGCCTCTTCCGGCCCCGTAAATGTCATACTTCTCTTCAAATCTTAAATTTTTGGGAAATAAAAAAATCGCATGGTGCTAGGTCTGGTCTATGTGCGGGATGCGTCACTAGCTCTACCTTTTCAGAAGCCAAAAATGACTTTGTCTTGGTCGCGATGTGCATTGTGCGTTGTCATGGTGTCATAGTTATAATCTTGGTAAGAGATAGTGATGAACCGCTTTCATTTATCTATCTTACGATATATATATATAATTATAGCCCTAGGGATATAACTATATCACGACTATTCACGACTATAACCATATTACTGCGACATGAACATATAATGATGACGGAGTCCCAGGTCTATATATTTATATATTTATTCCCGATTAAAATTTTTGGTTCCTTTTTGTTCTTATATACAAAAGTTTGACAGCTGTGAATTGTTACTGACCAATTCTGATAGTGTTTTTGTCGTTTGTCCGATATCAGAACTGCAGTCCGCCGCACATACGGTGTTTGCAGCGATACGAGGGCTACACTGAAAATTTCGGGAATCAAGGAAGTGACACAACATTACTATTTAAAAATGTATTTATTGCTTTTCGAAGCATTCTCCGCGAAATTTGACACATTTTCCATACGATGGAACCAATAATTGAAGCAACCATTCCATTCGGAAGTTGGGGTCTCCAAAATTGCCGTTTTGTAGGCGTCCACAGCTTCTTCAGGTGATCTGACCACGCAATTTATTCTTTATTTTAGGGAAAGTATAGAAATCATTAGGGCTTAGGTCGGGACTGTACGGCGGATGGTCTAATAATTCTATGTTTTCTTGCTCTAAAAACTCTTTTGTTCTGTGCGCGGTGTGAGAACTCGCATTGTCGTGATGGAGGATGATGCGGCGGTTGCAGTTCTCTTTACGGAGTTCGGAAACGACCTGTCGCAAACAAATGCTAGCATACCATTCTGCATTAACCGTTCTTTGTCCCTCAAGAGGAATAGTCGCAACATGGCCGGTTTTGGAGACAAACGTGGCCACCATTTTTTTTGCAACACTCCGTGAACGAACAATTTTAGTTGGCTTAAACTCATTTTCGAACACCCAAACTCGTGACTGGTTTTTTGTTTCGGGTTCGTACGCGTATATCCAGGATTCGTCACCTGATACAATGTTGTATACAGCATTTGAGGATCCTGCGTGGAATCTTTCGAAAGTTCTGACGCACCAAGTAACGCGAGCCGCTTTTGCTTTTTTCACAGAGCAAATGCGGTATCCATCGGGAAAACAACTTTTTTAAACCTAATTGTTCATGCAAGATTATTTGTATTTGACTCATGCCAATGTCTAAATTTGCCTGAATTTCGCGGTATGTCACATGTCGATCTTCCTCAATCAGCTTACGCACAGCATCTACGTTTTCTTGGATGACTGCAGTTTTTGGATGACCCTGACGGGGATCATCACTGAGCTTGACACGTCCACGTTGAAATTCAGCAAACCAGCGATAAATTGTGGTTTTGGATGGGGCTTCATCACCAAATGCAGAAAGCATCCGGTCAACACACTGGTTTTGTGTTAAACCGCTTCGAAAGTCATAATAAATCATCGCCCTTGAATTTTCTCGAGTCAATTCCATTTTCTCAACGACTAAACAAGTTTGAGAAGACCTTGTGAGAAGACCGAGAATCTTTTTTTAAATAAATAAATGGTATTCGATTTTTAAAACCAAGGAGTTTTCAATTCAAAAGATTTTAATATGATAGGAATAGTGGAAATATTCCATTCCCGATACTTTTAGTGCAGCCTATGTATACAGTGCTACGGAAAATGCAGGTGACTTGCTATTTTCGAGAGCGGACCACATCTGTGTACAGTTACCTATCCTATAAATACTCCATTAGGAGTGTTCTTAATGGGGTATGTGTTTACTACTATTCCAATTTCGTCCATTACTCCTTTTAAATATAGCATGAATGCTTTAAATTTTAATACGGCGGAGTACCTACCGATGATTTCTCAACGAACTCTGTAGCAGTTGAAATCAAAAGGTACAAAAATTCAATCCAGATTTCAGTTTTCGAAAAGCTTCCTAAAATCCCGTCATCGGTAAGTGTTATCTTTACCATAGTGACGTTGATGTATCTTCATCATACTGTAAAGACATTGTCAACAACAGTAGGGTTACAGTAACCTTTTGACTGATGTTTGCCACTTGATTCCTCCAGTCAAAGCTGGGCATCGATTTGCATACCTTTGCTTTACACAATAAAGCGGTAATAGATCAATCCATCAAAATAATAACTGAAAGAGCAGTAACATCTATTTTGCTTATCTTTCGTGGCTTTTTTTTGACAATTGCAATATTTAGTATCATGATAGATTTCTCACCTTTGAGCGCACTTCTAAGGTTATCACATTAATTACCCCATGATGAACTTTATTAAAGTATACTTTCTTTACTTTAGGTCAATAGGAAATAGTATTGAGGTCAATAGGAAATGGTTTACTGTGTTTATCAGTACTGTCAACAATTTACGAACTATTAAAAAATGATAAAACCTTATCTAATCCGTCGATTGTTTACTTGTACTTCAATTTCGAAAGTTGATACCATTTAAGTAACTAATCAGTGATTTCATGATGTATGAATGGACGGCATGCGTCTCTTAGCTGCCGCCACTAAATTGCTACATCACTTCTCAATGCTGTTGCTGCTGACGTATACAGCTATAAATTAACGACAATTGCACTAATTGTGCAGCTAATGGCTCGCTCACTGACGCATTGTCTAGCTTCGCTATCCGAACATTAATTACCACGTTGTCCGGAAATATTTGGCGCCTGGGAATGACGTTTACTACCCTCCCTGTAAGCATTAACTGTCCCCTAGCCCGTATATCGTTCCAATAATATTATGTTCGCGATATTCTCTTTATTATGTTACGTGATAGGATTTCGTCTATGCGTGCCTACGAAACTTTTCATTTGGAACGAATCATGCGGTACAAATCAAATCAGTGTTATATTGGAGTCATACACACAGCCCTCGGTTGAAAATAACTGATGTTTATATTCCTCAGGGTAGAAGTTGCGAAGCGCTTGTGGCAGTCTTTTGAAATTGCTTTCGGTGTGTAGCGTTCGCGTGAGCCGTGCCGCCAATCTAAGGCGATATAAATCTACAAGCCTGCCGACTTTTGAATAAATTGCGAAGTATCCATGCAATTTAGTTAACTAACCAACTACGTTTTTTTTGTGATGTAACCATTGGGTATAGACTTGACGAGTATGTAGTAATTTGAGAGTGAGTCCATAATGAAAAACTAGGCCCGGGAAAAGAATGAAGATCCTTACGTTAGGTGTAAAACGTGTCGGTTTCTTTGAAAGTCATGAGTACTTCAGTCGTTTCAACTATTATTTGTCTGTTGTTCCACCTAAGTATTTTGTTTTATACATAAAAACCTGACCACGTGTAATCTTTATACATAAAGTTGCCTCGTGGTATAGTGAGTTCTGGAGGAGCACGAGAATGACATTGGCGCGTCAGTTAGTTATGATGTAACTTCTGAATAACTTGACAGGTGGATGTCTAATTTACGTTTATGTTTATTTTGTCCAGTCGCAATATGCATCATGCTCATAGTACCTACACAGCATGCTTAACACGTTATGCATATATGTACGACAATTACTGTGCAAATTAGATCTTAGTGGTTCTCGACTTATAATTGCAAAATGATAAATCAGAAAAATTTAACTTTATGTTTCCGAGGTGTTAAGAGTATCTTTATAATTCAACGACATGATTTTACTATGGCTGGTCAGCTTGTTATATGTTGATAAAACCTTGCAGATATCCAGGTACTGGTAGGATATCCGGCAACGACAGTAATTTCTAAACAAAGTGAATGAATCATGCGTGGCTTCTTTCTAATAAATAAAAATCTCGTGTCACGGTGTTTGTGGTCCAACTCCTCCGAAAAGGCTCGACTGATTTTAACGATTTTTTTTTGTACATTTGGTAGGTATGAGAATAGGTCGTAAAGTATTTTTCACCCTCCTGGCCCCACTCTCCATTTTTTAAATCGTTAAAAAAAGAAACAAAGGGGCATTGCTACGCATGCCACACTTAGTAGCAGCTGCGTAAGCTAAAGAACTAAGCGCGGTGCACAGCTTGCGCGGTCAAAAGAATAGGTAAATGGATTTTTAAACATGGTAGTTGATTTTAACCTATTTCAGAACGGAGGTCCTACTTCAATCCAGCGAATCCAGACACGTCAAGGTTATGTTTAAGATATAAGGTCCTTGGTAGTCTAGCCATATTCTAAATATGGTTAGACTACCAAGGACCATATCTTTAAAACATAACTTTGTCTGTCTTCGCTGGATTTGTCTTGACTCTAAACTGATTCAGTAAGTACCTGATGACAGAAACAGGCTTCGGCTGAATAGATTGGAACGAACTTCCTTATCGCACTTTACACTTCAGACGCTCGGCAGATGGGGGCTCGGCGGAAAAATGTTAACGCGATCGCGAGATTTTTTTTTATTTATGCCATCTGTAGATTCTACGCGATACCATGTTCGGGTTCGGGTAACTTTCACAGATGGCGCAATTTTAATTCCCAATATTTACTATATTTTGATACAATTAATTCAATCTTTTAAATATATTTTTATATAGCGAAAGGAATTTTGTTCCAACCGGGTGTCCCAAAGACACCCCACGCGTTTTTTTTTTTAATATTTGGATCAGTTGTTGAATTACAAGAGCATGTTTTTAAAAGTACTTTTTTTGCGAGAGTCTCTGTTTAATATTTTATCTTCAAGGTGTGAGATTTCTAAAGTATTATTACTATCACTACATATTATAAAACAAAGTCACCCACCGCGTCTGTCTGTCTGTCGGCTTGCGATAAACTGAAAAACTACTGAACGGATGTTCATACGATTTTCACCTGTAGACAGAGTGATTCATGAGGAAGGTTTAGGTGTATAATTTGTTAAGGTTTTGTGCAAATTGGTTGAAATATGATGATGATTGTTGAAGTGTCTCTACTACCCTGTGAAGCCGGGGCGGGTTGCTAGTTATAGCAATAAAACAAATTGTAAATCCTTACTTTTATAATGGAATGTGTAGAACTTTAGTTGTAATATACCAAGCGACTTTTGTAGCAGGCTGCACTACGTCTTACCATCTAAGTGTTGTTTCAAATACAATTTAACTTTAACATTTCCGTTCTGAATCGTAGTTTGAGCGAGTGGGTAGACCGTAGAGTGAAACATTATGTGATCCATGAAAATAGGCAATTTTACTTTTATGATCACATTAAAGTCCTCTTTCACTTTAGTGCAATACGAATGACATTGTATAGGAAAGCTTTGTGGAAATAATGTTGCCATAACTATTAAATGGTAAATCACAATCCCATAATTCAGGAACTATATAACTTTAGTATAGATATAATAACAACATGTACCCTTTATATTGTGTACTAACCGTCCCCGCAGTTTCACCTGCGTTTATGATCACTGCTCCGCTTCTTTTGGTTGTAGCGTGATGTTATATAGCCTATAGCTTTCCTCGATAAATGGGCTATCCAACACTAAAATATTTTTTCAATTCGAACTAGGAGTTCCTGAGATTAGTGCGATCAACAAAAACTCTTCTGCTTTAAAATATTAGTATAGATTAGCAACGCAATAGTAAAATATGTAGCTGCAAGTTAAAAATATAATCTTTTAAAACTAAAAACTTTTAGTTTGAAAACCTAAATCTTACTGCGCTAAACTTCACTAAATCGAAACGTTATTTCGCATCGAATTGCCATGCTTTTACTTGTCTTAGTATATCAAATATCTATGCAAAGCAGATGTCCTGTGGTTCAGATGTCACCACTGTCGTGCATTTTAAAGTTGGTAGTTATTTCAATCGGATCGCTGATTCTCGTAACAACACCAAAATCTAAAGATAAATCGACAACAGAGGTCTAATTGTGAAGCATTAAAAACTGCACTGAAAAATAATTAAGGCAATTTAGTCTAGCATTAATCTTACTACTATTACAAATCCGAAAGTTTGGATGAGAGATGGTTGTTACTCAATCACACTAGAACGGCTGAACGGGTCACGATGAAATTTGGCACAGATATAGATTATAGTCTGAAAAAAGTACTGTTTCCTTGGGTAAAGATTTGAATTTCCACGCTAACGAAGTCGCGGCCAACAGCTAGTATAATAATAAAATATTGAAGAGCTTTATTTCTCGTTTTCTATAGCTTAAAATGAAAGCAGATTAAATATCTTTTTACTTTTACTTACATAAACAAATGTGTTTGTGTAAGTAAAAGTAAAAAGTTCTTTATGTATTGTAAAACGTAAAACTTGTAAGAATTTATATCCTTTTATTTGTCTTAATGTTTGTAGAGTTTTAATTTTTAATGGGAATTAATGTTCAAGTTTGAGAATAATGCGGCCAACAATTGGACCGATTTATGCAAAAATTATCCAATCCACAACCTCGATAATTTTAAGATTTTGTGACCTATGTACTGCGAATAAGGTATATTTTAACATATCAAAGATTCAGTCTTGATATGTTAAAATGTGGATTGGAACATTTTTGCTAAAGACATAGACATTCCTAGTAATGTTTACTAAGCGGAGCATGTTTATCGAGGATATAATTATAGTATCTATGAAATATTTAATAAATAATAATGTATACTAATATATTTGGTTCCTAGAAAGTTAGCAAAAGCAATTCGAAGATTTAATAAGTAATCTTCCAATACCTGCCTTTACTTATCAGTTTCCAAATATTCGTCTAACAGAATTTCTTCATGATAATATGAACAAAAACGTAGACTAAGATGTTATTTTAATTGCTGAAACGAATGTAAAAAGTGTAGGTTTCAGTGTATTGAACTGTGTTGTCCGTCCGTGAACTTGTCGCCGGTCCACTGCAACATCCAATTACGTTCTTTATTGTTTTAATTTCTCTTAATATATTCGTGACATTGACTAATTGTAGCGAATTGGTGTTTAGCGTGTGAATCTATAATGGCTGTCATAAAGTATTCTATCTGAAGCTATGGCTTTGGCTCCGTAGCTAATAGCTAAATTAGTTGTTAAAAAAGTACTGTCGACTGCCGCCTCTAATTCGTGGCATTTGGAATCATTAAACATCTCTTTACTATTGGTTAACTATCGTGACAAAAAATATTTGGATCAATGGTAATGTGATCGTAAAACCATTGTTGTTTTATAACAAAACGATTTTGATGAGATATTGTTCGTTCGTTTTATAAGTTGAAATATTTTCCCTATTACAAGTTTTATACATAAACAAAAAATATTGGTTGTCTGTAAAGTCGGATTACGGACGATAATTTTAAAGTGATAACGTATAAGAAAACACAATATTTTTAAAACTGGTTAAAAACATAAATTTTTAATTTTCAAATATTATTTACAGCTTTTGCAAATTTAATTTAAATAATTTGTTTAAATATAATCACGAACAATTAGTTATAGAAATAAACTGAAATAAAATCAATGTCAATAAACGAACGCTTAGGCCGATCGTGCCTCTCTATCGCTTATTCCGCGCTCTCGCTCGCACGCTCTGCTCAGGCGGAACGTGACAATAAGTCATGCTTTTTCGTGCGTGCAGCCGGTTTTCATTGATTTATAAGACGTTATCACGTCAAAAAACAGCCAAATTGTATTGAATACTACTCCAAATTTAAATGGTGAAGAAGATAACAAACGCGATATTCACAAGTTATTATTTTATTTACATAAACATCTAATATCCGAAGTAAAGTCATACATATGATTTTCGAACCTTACAAGGCATAGAAACTCCCACACATGTACGTCTGTATAAACTTTCGTCTTTTCAGTATGGGTTTAGTAGAGTTTTACTTTTTAGGGGTTCATGACTTGCATGGATGCATGGTTAAACAAAACTGCGCACGATAGGCCCTTGGAGCGGAGCCTACTGTTTCCTTTCATGTTCACAATATTACATGTTACAGAAAACTATATACATAAACTTGAATTTAATCGGTTTTAAACATGTACTAGTTGTCGAAATTTGACCGTAACTCATTCAATTATTGAAAACAATAAAGCTCTGTCGAAGGTAGGGCAAAAACATTTTCGATTTTTTTTTTATTGATGACGCCAAAGCTACCGGCTGGCGGATACCTAGCTGCTAAACAAAGGAAATCAATTGACAAACGGAGAAGAAAATGGCATTGAACTGTTCTATCTTTGCCTATTTATATGTAGTATAACTTGAGCTGTCATTGTATAGACTTACTTACCATGACAGGTAATCACATATACTAGACGCGTGTAATTTCATTACGCCGTTTTTAAGTTGTAAGACATATTGTTTAAAATTCACGTTTCTTAAAAAGGGTTAGAAAGAATTCTCTTCACGTATTATTATAATGATATAGATACTTCGTTTAATACACTTAACCTTTTATTAACATGAACTGCTACACTAACTTACATTACTTATATTACCTTATAGATCAGTGTAAATAAATTTGAAAAAAAAAAGAAATCGATCGGAGTTACGAGGGTTAACTTGGGTGAACTTTTAGGATTGGAACAATAAGGTTCTCTCGATTTCCAGCGAAACAAGATGTCCTATCGAAAAAAGTTACGTTTAAAATTTGTAGATAATTATAAAGATCTATAACTTTTGAATCAACCATTTTTTCAAATAACCTCAAATTGTCCGACTAAAATAGAAAAACTAGTTTTTACGTTATTCATTTTAATCTCCCACAAAAAATCTTTTTTTTTTCACGAAATTTTGATGGAGACTAATAAGCGCTCGTGTACACGATGCCGCTGCCGCACCGACACCGTTCCGCCACCGCGCCTCTATACTGTGTATACGTCCGCCACAGCGGCGCTTCCGCGCCGCCACCGCACCGCTAAGCCAACACTAACTTCTTTTTATTCGTTAATTTGGTTGGTATTTTGTTAACATATCCGTGCGAGTGCGACACGTATGCTCTTCGTAGCTAGCAATGTGTTACTGACAACTTGAACTGTCTAGTGATATGGTAAAATGAAGTGGCGGTGGCGCGGTGGCTGTGCGGTGACGGCGCGGTGGCGGACGTTTACACAGCATGTGTCGTGTACACGAGCGCATACTCTTTATGTCCCATACACGCAGTAGTTTTTGTCAATCAAAATGTTTTATATTTATAGTTTTGATCTTAAACAAAAAAGGTTTATTTTCATCCAAAATTGCCCAAGTTCATGAAACAGTGTAACAAAAACAGGTCTTTTTTTCGTTGAAATATTTACTTTTAGATGATGTAAAATTCGTAACTCGGATCGACTTTAATTTATTTTTCGTGTTGGTTCCGTTTTATATTTTCTTCCCTTTTCAACAGTTTTCATGCTGTTACTAATTTTTCTAGTGTTTTGCCTCTTTAAAAACGATCTGCACTGGCCTATTAGTCATTGAGAGATTTAATGGTTCATTAAAATGGGAAAACATCTCATAAAACTTAATGATTAGGTTTTATTAGACAGTTTCTAATCATACTAAATGTTTTTGCATAAATATAAAGAACTTGTATATTCGGTAATCACCACATTGTTGCATTTTAAAGATATCAAAACAATCGTTAAGATACCTTATTCATGAATATTCTCCGCAGTACAGCGTGTTGTTACTTTTAATCAATATTATTCGAGTTAACCACGCAACTCAGTCCGTTTGTTGACCAAAAACAATATTATGTAATTTTTGTAATGTCAACAATGAGATCAACAACGTGGGTCGTATGTGGACTAAGGTTGATAGTCGTCCTTTGTAATACTTTAGACAACTAATCATTGTGATTGGTTTTATTAAATTCAACCTTTAGAGTAGAACTAACTTCAAGAAATAAAACGATGTCAGAAATAGTAACAAAAGCAGTCTGAGTAGCTATCCAATCCAACCAATCAAAAGTTATTATTATCTTATATATTATATTATTAGTATTGATCAATTTTGTTACTGCTTTAACTAGGAAAGCTGAAAACAAGAGAAAATTATAACAACGGGAACAAGTTCGTTACCAACTTAGTGCCCGCTCTCTACAAAAACAAAGACACTGTATTTTCTTTATTATTTGGTCCCCTATTCACAATTTTTAAGACATTGAAATACGCGAATACCACAGCAAGAATGCAGCTGTCATGGGCACTGGAAAAACACTTTAGTTTGCAATCTATTTCTGTCCCATGAGCGATTTATGTTAACACTGACTTAAATTTATGTTCAAATTATACCGTATAATTAAATTTCGTACAACAATCGCAACACAACATTGAAGGCCGCCGTTGGACAATCCTCGGGCTTGTATTACATCCAAACAGTACTATGATATGTCACGCGTTACAACTACTACTAAAAATTTTCGATTGAGTAACTCACAGAGTTCATTGACAGTGAAAAAATAATATTAAACATTCGACATGTCGTCCCAAACAAGATTAGTTTCTTTGACAAATGATATCTAAAATATAAAATTTATCAAAAACTATATCTAAATCTGTAAAGTATACCGTATCATTTCTTATTATCATACACTAAAATAAATCACTAGGATAAGTTTAACGTCACTTTTACGTGAGCGTCAAGAATAATAACAATTCATAACTCTCAGCTCTACAATGTATATTATTCTTGGCTGTATGTTTGAATGTATTTGCGGGTTAATTAGTCTGGTCACTTCCCCACTGCGAAACGTGTACTGAATTTAACATTCTGTCGAATTCAATATAACGCTTGGCTGACTCAAATACCTAATCAATCGGTTACACCGTTGATTTCCAATAAACCTATTAAACTATTTCTCTTGTCGCGATTAAACTTTAATAGACTGTTTTTTTAAGTCCGGAAACTTAGTGGCATACTTCATGATAATTTTATATTTGATGTTTATATTTTTACAAACAGGTCATAAAAAAAGGATTTTATTGACGCTTCACGTCAATAAAGTCCTTTTTTCGTCTGAATGATAACAGTATACACCAAAACTTTTATATCGGATATGTTTTAAGAGAAAACAGCTGTTAGCAATCTAATTGTTTTGGTTCTGGAATCGGGCCCGGCAACACATGCTGTCGACAAGCGCCCCTAACAAATAATAGGGTTGTCTGATGATAGTGAATATGAAGTCGTTAGTTTAATGTTTCGCAAAACGACGCTCCCTATTTGTATGTATGTACAACCTACAGAAGTATTAGTACATTCTAAAGATGTAAGTGTGTTGCAAGGTGCCTACTTAGCGACTAATCATAAATTGTAGCTGATTTAATCAATGCTTGTCGTGATTAAAATTTTATCCAAAAAAAAATTTAGAATATTAATTAATGTTTAAAATAAATAGTGTAAAACAAATGTAATGGATAGAAATGTCAATTTTCTGTTATAGTGCAGCCCTGTGCCCTCTGGATTTCTCCTATCGGGAGTATATGTTTGTTTTCTAGGGCAATCGTTTGTAGGATCCTGTTTAATTTAAGTTCACTCGTGCAGGCACGAACGTCGACTGACAGCTGTTGGTTTTCATACTGTAAAGAGTTATACATGGAGCATGTCATTTCCGTGTCTGTGAGTTACATATTTTATGAGGCAATCTTGCAACTTCAACACGTTTGTATAATATAAAGAGCCCTAACATAACATAAAAGCATGTAGTAAACCACAATGATTACAATGTCGACCCGCTTTTGCCGACACCGCAAGCCCCGTGAAAATCCCCCAAGACATAAGTTATGTCCATAAAAAATTCAGCGTGAAGCGGTCGTCTGACAAATAGGGGACAACCCGTGGTCCCTTGAGAGGTGCCCGGTAACGAGGTACCCTGACACAAGGACTAATGTCTCCACTTTGCACGTACCATTAATGCAGCCACTTGCTTGACCGCCCTCTCACCCTGATAGATACGTATCTTTAATAACACTGAAATTAGTTTGATCGCAAACGAATTTTACTAACTAAGCTTCTTTGTACCTACAAAGGAGCGTAGTTAATACATAAAAGGTGGGAGTTTCTTTAGATTGGAACTGTTTTTAAAAAAATCGTCGACTTTAAATACATAATTTGGGCGTAATGTTTCCTGCTGCTCGGAACGGAAAATGTCTTTGTTTGTTCGCGGAGGCTTATTACGACAGGTCCGGAAAATTCGTACCGGCATGAAAGCGCTGGACCGTACTTAAGTGGGCCAGCTATTGTACAGGTCGCACACCGCGCTACGATATAAAATACTTTTTGGTTTATTACGGTTATGTATCAACATCGTGAACACTCTTTTATTTAATGGCCCGACTAATTCGTCGCTCCCCTGTGATTCTTAATATACTTAGTTTAGCAACCAGTAATTCAACGAGGCTTGCTCCATTGTAATGTTTATTGTTGGTAATCTAAAATAATAATACCCATTTACCTAGCAGTGGTTTACGGTTTCTTGCGCATGGTTGTTCACAACCAAGACAGTATAAAATATTATTTAAAATTTTAGAAATTGAACTTTCGCAGTTCTCGCCTGTTAAGAGATGGCTGGTGTCTCTTGCGAGACTACGGTCCACACTTTGGTTACTCAATACATCTATATCCTCTGTTAGTGTAGGCGCAGCAATAATTCACGAATACATTTTCATGATGATATTTTCAATGATGTTACATTCGAAGAGATTTTTTTCACTGAGTTACAAAGCAGCATACAGGGAAAATGTTGCACGAATTGAAAAAAGTCCAGTGGTATCTGAGGCGAATATTGTGCATGTATTGTGTGGGGTGTCGCTTTGTGGCGGTGTATCGGCTCGACGCGCGACGTCAACAAATATAGATCGGGGAGGTCAGACGGCACTCGGGGAGCCTTCGGGGCCAGTTCTACTCAACTGAAGATAACCACTCGATAGATTGAAACATTCTGCTTGATTAATTTTAACTGAACGCCAAAAGTGATAAGCTTGTCATTGAGCGAGTATTGCCATTAGAAATCTAGCTGTATGTCTTCAGAAGATAATTAAAATACAAATAAGATACTACCGAGGAATTAAATCTTAGTGACAGTTTAAATTACCTTTTTGGCATCAAACACTTCAGTGAAATATCCAATATCAGTTACTAGTTTTGTCTAGTTACAATATTATGTCGGAAAGGAGCTTCGAAGTGTAAACTTAAACTTAAAACAACCTTGTGTCACAGAGGCCAGCTTTTTACTGAGACGAAAAAACGGAGGAGGTTCCTAAGTCAACTCAAGTTGTTGTTGTGTTGTGTTTTGCGCCAACTCAAATTTATTTATGTATTTACATTAATGTAAAAAATTTGTTAGGCTAACAAGTTTATTTTTTCAATATTATTTTTCGCTTTTCAGTGCCTTTCTTTGGTTTAATTTTTTGTTAAAAAGTTTTTATTATTAACAGTTATCACTTAAGACAGACATTTATTGGTAAATAATAGATATAGATATCAAGGTATCAAATTCTTCCTCAATCATAAAATGAATCAAATTTTGCAAATGGTCAGTGTTAACTTTTTATTTGTTATTCTTTGCCCTTGTTACGAAAATTAATTTGCCATGGAGGTTCATCCAGGCGTTTATCAATTGCATGACCTCAATAACAATTCCGTCAAAAACATTCAAATTAAGAATATACGGGGTTATCGACTATACCGACAAAAAAATGAGTTATAAATGATTGCCAAGTTCTGTAGATAATCCTGAAGATTTGACTTGGCTAGTTTTTACAGCACACCATCTTTTAGAAGAGTAAGATATACTGACCTACAGAACTTGGCAATCATTTAGTTTAGGTCATTGGGAAGTGGGTTAGGTTTTTGATCTATATGTCAGTCAGTCAGTGATAAAAATGCCGATTTTTAAACGATAATATCTCAATGACTGTTTAAGCTGTTATTATAAAATTCGGGGTTCTAGTTAATCCAGGGAGTTTTAATAAATAAACAAAAATTCAAGTATTTATATTAGATATATTAAAAGTTATTAAGCCGTCAAAAGTGGCTCCAAATGGTTCGTGTAATATCAAACTAGTTCGTCAGTTCATTTTTCTTAAACTTGGCTTGACACGCTGCCGCGTGTCTAGATATCAAACCTTTCATATTCAGAGCACTATTAGGACTGCATTTTCCATTGATTTATTATAACAAGTTCCCCTATAGGAGAGATGTAAGCATGAAGTTGTCCATGACAGGCGGTTGATTGATGAATTTACAATGATTAATGACATATTGTTTGTTCATAATCCACCTTCTTATCATAGAAAAATAGATGATTAATTATGGAATAGCTTCTATATTGATCGGGATCGTTCATTGTTAATACGCAATAAGACAGTTTACTTGTACTAAAATACTCATTGTATATGCGTGATATGAAGTGCATAGATAAGAGCAATCAATCAACGTTTGATTAATTATCGTGTTATCAATAAGTGCACTTTGCTAAACATGATATGTGTTAGTATGAACTATTGCTGTATTAGTTCGAAACAAGTAGTTATTCCTGTTATTATTTATATATTACTAGCTGACACAACAGACGTTGTTCAGACGATATTTCTTAGAAAAAAACAGCTCTAGTTATTTTACCCAATTTTTTTTCTGATAACTGTTTTAATTTTTGACTGCCTAAAAACCTAGTTCGCACGTCTTGTGAACCATTATAAAACCACATTTAGAAAAATCCGCCCAGCAATTAAATGATTCGCTGAGCGACGAACACCATTATTTTTATTTATATGATGCGATTCCTTTGCAAATTTAATAATACTCGATATCGCGTGGTGGTCGACATTCGAGCATAATTAATATATTTTTTACCTATTCATTTCCAATATACGTTGAACTGTTATTGTTATACACAACATATACACTGGACGCGTGTAGCTTGATGTAACTGTTTTCACGTAATATTTTAATTTGTAACATAATTATTTTGAACCATTTGTATCTAAATTGCAAGTTCCTGGGTTCGCGAAATTTTGTTAAAAATTGGTACAAAGGATTCACTTCACGTATTAATGTATAGATATAAGATAAAGTGAATTTTATCAAGTAAGTATCATTAAATAATAATGTTGAGTATATGTCATTAAATGCATTGCTATTATGTTACTAACAGAACATCACTACTCTCGTCTAAAATACTAGAATTCAATCACACACGAAAATTCATTTTACTTACGAACGCTACTGAATAATAAAACCGCACAAATCCACAGAAAGCACTTGTGCTTCAAGCTTAGTTGAAGTAAATAATTTATAATTTTGAGAAGGGGTTCCTTTTCTGATTTCCTAGCCTTCGCCACTGTACGATAGAGTGTGTGGTGTGTGATATGATACACATATTTTTGAATTACTGTCTTCTACAGAAAAGGTAAGTATTAAAGTGAAGGTATTCAGTTTGTTGTAGTGGTTTTGATATTATTCCTGTACTTCTTGTGGAGGCTAGAGTGGCTACTTTTGTTTTTAAGCTGTCGTATTTCCTTCTAAAGTGACATTTAGTGAGTTGGAGTATATCTATTATGTACACGAGTATAGCAATTAAATAGCCTATTTAAGTTGTACGGTATTGATCAATTCCGTAATATTTGGTCTATGAAAATAAATTGCTCGGTTGGTGTCGGAACGTCGTCGGTACAACTACGGTATTATTTTTATATTTCCAAAGAACTTTGTCTACAACTCTAACTCGTGTGTAAGAGAGCGTAAGGTCTAAAACACTGAAACATAATGCACTACAATTGGCTAAACATTTTTGTCCATTTTAGTGCATTATTAGATATAGATGGAAAGCACGTCCTGGAAATGTAGTATGGTTGGAAAGACATTTGGAAAATATAACTTGTCTCTTCTCCTCATAATATACTCGTCGTCTTTAGTAACAACCGAGTTTCAGTTGAGGCCTACTGCACAATCTAACTAGTCTCCAAAGCTCGAGTTTTGCTCACAAATTTTGTTAGTTAACGTCTTTAAATTTGGAATCTTAGACCGTTTACAGACACTTGCACGTTTGTAAAATTTCAATTATCGGTTGGTTCTATGTTCATTTATATTTCCGACCACGGTGAGGAATCCATGCCGTGTTATGAAACGTTTTATAGTCTGTTTTAGAATATATCTTGTACAAATGGATACAAATTACATTCAAAGAATTAATATAATTTTTTTATGAGAACAATTTTTCATCCTAAAAATTATATTTCTTTAACTTAATATATTACTATGTAGCACCATAGTATCTAATTAAACCTCGTAGAAAGTTATGGACACAACAATGAAATGGCTATAAACGTAAATAAAGTAGCAGGTATCGAATGTCTTGTTACAATCGAATTAATCTAACTGCGAAGTGAAAATACTGTTGTTTATCTGCAGAGTGGCTGCGATCAATCTCTCCTGGCATACAAATGTACCCGGCCCTGCTAGGAAGCATTTCGGAAACAGGATGCAGACCAATTCACTTTATTGCTTTATATATGTTTCCCTTCATGAAGTCTTACTGTATATTAAGTTATTTGTTTTTTTTTGTTTCTGTAGGAAATAATATTAATAATATTATTTCTGTTTTTTTCTATTTATCCTTTTTTTCCGTACCCGGTATTCGATGAGTTGGTGCTGAGACTTGTTGGAATACCCAGTGTCGGATTTCGATCAATGTTTAATAAAAGGGTGCACGAAGTCTGCGAGGATGGTATTTAGATATACAAACGCTCTAGTTTTTACACCTTTCTCATAGAAGAAAAATTCAGTAATTCCTTAATATGAGATTCTAAGCCAAATCATGAATGACGAAGGATATTGCAACGCTGAACTCTCGGGTTACGCCTACTCGCTTCTTGTTGTGGACATAGACTTTAAAGATTTGTTTACTTTTTGCAACTTAAAAATTGTTTTCATCTGAAAAAAGGATTTTGTGGTATTTTATTTTCCGCGCACGGCGTTAACAAAGCCCGTGGAGATCTCTCGGTTCTTAATTATTTCAGACGCTCATTAAAAAATTCCTCATTTTCGTTGAGCAGCTCGGAGTCCCAGGTCTTCATTTAACACTCTTTTGACCGTAGTTTGACTATTTTTTTTGTTGTGGAAGTGATTTCGTACTGTATTCGCACGTGCGGCTGTTTTAATGATCGCTGCTGTCTTGATTGTGCGAGTTGGGCGCTCCTACTACAATCTTCAACACTTGAATCCTCATTAAATCATTTGGTATTAAGTACGATAAACAAACCAAAGAGTACGAGCAACATTAAAAATTAAACAGCATCTGGGCCTGCCTGTATCCCAATCAATAGTTTTTATTAATAATATCGGTTTATACGTCGGCGTCGTCGTTTGGATCCACATGAGACCATATTGTGTAAAAGTAAATTTTGTAAATAAATCAGAACTTTTGAAACGTCTGTTTTTTGGTACGGGTTACTATTCACTGATCCTTTTTATTGGTTGATATTATCTATATTAAATTTTAAAGTTAAGTCAGATAATTTTTTTTTAAACATACTAGTCACGTGGGTCACACATTACTAGTATTCTTGTTAACCCCTCCAGCTAAGCTAAAATGCTTGTGTTAGGAGTGGGTTCACGTCGGTAGTGCAGAGGGTGGGGTTCGAACCCACAACCACTTGATCGCAAGTCCGACGCCTTAGCGATTACGCTACCGCGGCTTTTTTAATCTGTAGATATAATATTGTGTAACATACAATGGGGTTGCAATGCACTTCTGTGTCCATCACGAATCTTAATTATAAAAAATCAATATTAGTGGAGACCTAACTCTACGAAGCCAGTCTATTTGCGGCCATTTACGGCCATTTACAACTGCTAAACCTACTAAAAATAGGAACGGTAATAACTACCCGGTACCTACTGATACTATAGTATCGAAGCCCTGCTTCCTTAGAGTGAAGTCGTTATACTATAGCATACTATTAGCGCTTAGTGAAGATCAGGCATAATAAGGCTTTTACGCGTCAAACAAAACATACGAAAGAGGGTATTTAAAAATATACATTCATTCATTAGTCGCTAAGTAAAGGGGCTCGTGGCTAAGTGGTAACCGAGTAGGTTAGCACATTACAAAGTTAAGCAATACTAGCCAGGTCAGTCTAGGATGGGTGACGCTCCATGGCCGGTAGCGACAGGAATTTTACCGCGGTCGCGACCTTCAGTGAGGACGCCATCTTGCAGAAGGAGGCGGCGGAAAGGGTCCGGGAAGACGATCTCCACTCAGACCTAATTCACCGCCGGCGAACCGGGCGGCGGAGGCCCTCCACCCGCTATAGTGGCCCCCGCGAGGAGGCGGCTTCCGCGTGTGCCTGGACGTCGCCTAATTGAGAGGTTGTTACCCGAAGGTGGTGCCCGCGCTTTTGCGAGCAGGCGTTAGGAGGATTCCGGATGTCTTAATAAAAGCTGTTCCCGGAACCCTCCTACTTAAGGCGCAGTACGGCACACCGTGTGGTTTTAGTCGGTTCGATTCCGACACACCGCCCCACCGAAAACCCCGGTGGGGTGACGGCCCGACGGGGTTTCCACACGCACAAATAGAAAAGGATGGGTGACCATTCTTAACACATTGAGACAACTCCGTGGCTCGGAGAGCACGTTAAACCGTCGGTCCCGTGTGCCATACAAACATCTGTGATATTTGTTACGGGTAGTTGGAGCCGAAAGTCCGACAACCTGGTCTAACTACAGAACTTCGATATCGCTTAGTACTTGGGTTGTGGAGGTCTGATGGCAGTCGCTTCACGTAAAATATCAAAGTTCGGCCGTATCGTAGTTAGACTGAAAGCCGACTCCAAAGATGACTTATTGTGCATTAATTTACTTTGGTTAGTATTATGAGACGAGCAAGTGTAATAAGTTATCGAAGTGAGATTATTACGAACGGTATCCGCACCTAAATTAAAATACACATAAACACTGGACAAAGCTTTGACTTTTTAATTATCACCTTAAATAACCTATTTGCAGTTTATTTAATATTAACTAAATTAAAACTCATAAAATTCAATTAATGCGTAAAACAAACACCAAGACTTGATATCGTTCGGACGGTCCAGCGTTTTCCATAAACATGCCGTGTAAACACGCTATAAACGCAATCGAAGTGGAACTCACGGTTTCGTTACGTTTCCCATTAGCATTGATAAACGTGGAATAATGATAGCACGAACCGGTCCCTAGTTAAAAATTAAGTTCTTCTGTATACCAGATGCGATCGCGGCTCGCATCTGGGGGACATCGCACCGACATTGCTTTCCCACGGGTTATTGAAAAACCAGATATGTCGAAGATACCGACGTGCTTTACTATTATAATCAGTGAGCGAAGAAATATCAATTATTTTACGCCCACTGAATGATGTGTTTTAAATAAGCTATGGTTCGTTAAACAGTTATAATAAAACACTTTATTGGGTACATATAGGCTGTTTAGATATCTTTTTCTGTTTATAAACTGTTGTCAGTCAGTCAACATGATAGGGCCTGACTTACAAATCATGTGCTTTGAAAACAATGCAAGCAACTCTCATTGAATGAACATTTATTTCTCTAATTATAATCAGTTCCAGAGATTAGTTTGTTGAAAAAATTCTGCAGATTTAATAGATACATATTAAAAAAAAGGACAAGTGCGAGTCTGACTCGCGCATAGAGGGTTTCGTAAGCAAAACAAACTTGTATAGATAGTACCTCTATTTCGGGAATAAATTCTCGAAGATTTTAGCCTTAAGTTTTTAATCACAAGAACCATTTCTTTTATGTGATATAACAACAATTTAACGACTTTCGGATTTTTTCCTTTACTTGTGCTATTAGACCTAGCTTCTTACCAAAATTCATGATTCTAGGTCAATGGGAAGTACCCTATAGGTTTTGATTTACCTGCGCAATGTTCAAATTTGGTCAAAACTAAGGCTTAAATGGCTGTAACTTTTGATTGCGTTGACTTACAAGCTTGATTTTTTACAGCTTCAAGGGATCGCAGACATAAGTATTTGGTATTAATTTCAACTTGATGCGTCTATGGGTTCCTAAGAAAAAGGGTCTTGACAGACAGTCAGACAGACGTACAGCAAAGTGATCCTATAAGGGTCCCTTTTTTCCTTTTGAGAAACGGAACCCTAAAAATGTTAATGGGTATGTGTCCAACTATTATACTCCAAGTTTGCTTTCCTTGTGGCAGTGTCTCGCAGATTATCCAAAGATGAGGCTATATATTTCGTTGAGAAATGCTTACTCATAAGTCAAGCAAATGTCTCTTTGTCTCTAGTGTCGGTCTCAATACTAATTGATTCAGGCAAAAAGGCCCAACGAGCGACGACCCGGTGTCGTCTCATGATTATGACACAAGCGGATATTTAAGCTTCAATTTAAAAAAGACGATATCAAGTTTCATTAGGCAGCATACTAATTGGATTAATTTTTCTAATAACATCTGTCACCATAACCCCTCTGGTGTAAAAAATACACTCTAAATTTTATTATTAGTCATCCCTCAATAAAATGTTTTTCTTATCTTAAAAGGACGCCTTATTAAAACTTTTAAAACTATTGGTGTTAGGAAGAACACTGGTCTTGTATCACAGGACATTTTACTTATCATCACTACATATTATAAAACAAATCCCCCGCCGCGTCTGTCTATCTGTTCGCGATAAACTCAAACACTACTGAACGGATTTTCATACGGTTTTACCAATAGATAGAGCGATTCATGACGAAGGTTTAGGTATGTAATTTGTTAAGGTTTCGTGTAAATTGGTTGAAATATGACTAGTGAATGATATAATGTAGTAAGCGACATAAGCATTTTATATAGAAATAGTTTTACAGAATCAATACTCTTCTTAGTGCTCAATCATACTCTAATTATAACATTAAAATGGCCGTAAGTTATAGATAAGTTTACGATAAATTGTCACTATATTATTTTTCTACTATGTGTTTAAATAATCTGAATCCTCGGTGTTATAAACTAGCATCCTAAACCAAAGATAGATCATCTAATATCCTATTAATACTAACTACTAACAGTGAAACGCAGGACGAATGCGAAACGGTATAAATGAAGAAATCTTTGTTTAGGGGTCAAGGGGTCGAGAGTGGACTAAACCAAACCATTTAGGTCACTATTTTCAAAATGCCATGCTAAAGATAATTCTACAATTTGAGCTTTTGCTAAATGGAATCCTTTCGAATTAGACAATATGCAACTTCTTTGGTTTAACTGTTTAAGGGTGAACTCCCCTTGTCTACAATAGGTAGGTAATATCCTAAAAGTAATATGTGACATTTCTAGGTCCTTCAAATTAAAATAGTAAAGTGTAGTGTGTAAGTAGTAAAGTCGACTAGGCGGAATAATTTTTCTAAGGGGAACTTAACACTATGAGTTTATTTGGCCCATAATCCTTTGTCATAATCATAATAGGTGTTGCCAGCAGAGATTCAAAATAATTATTCATAGCGATTACTCTTTATAAGTCGCGTTTATTAAATCATCACTATATGACATATGTCACAAAGTTATACATATTATTAAACTAATATATTCATTCTATTTAAATTTATGCCGCTGTCCTTGCTACTTGGATACTGTAATTATAAGAAGCCATTTCAATGCGCAGGTAATATGCTTGAGTGTAAGATTTATGTCATCCGCTTTTCTGAACGTTTTATTATAATCTTATAATTACATGCGCACTATAAAATTCCCAGGGGTATTATAAACAGTACGGCACACAATAAAATTATCGACTTGAGTCTATAAAAGGCTTGACAGCTTTGAAAAATGCATTACATTCGGTATCATAAATAATAGCTTTTAAATCTCAAAAATTATACTACAATTATTACCATAATATAATAAAACACATTTTAAATATTGTTTCAAATACATTTAATTTACGATGGTGCGTTTTTAAGTTCGCGGAATGGAATAGAAAGGGATGGAATAATATTTAAAAAAAAATCATATTCAATATATTTATTTACCTGCAATCTTAATACATTTCTCAGATCTATTAATTAACTTGAGAATGCCTTCATAAAAAAATGATTTATCCTCCTCTGAAAAATACTCTAAAACTGCATCCTTCACCTCTTCATCGGTAGAATTTTTTTTCCTCGAAGCTCTTTTTTCAGATTTGGAAAGAGATAATAGTCGCTGGGACCCAAATCTAGGCTATAAGGTGGGTGATCAATGATATCGAAGCCCGCCTTATGCAAAGCAGCCAACGCAACTCGACTCTTGTGAATAGGAGCATTGTCGTGCAAGAGGCGGACACCTTACGTTAATTTTGCTCTTCTTTACTCTCTGATAGCCAAGAGGCTGTTGAAAGTTGAAAGATCAACTGCTTTAAAATTGAAGCGTAGTATTTCCCGGTTAGAGAAACACCATTTTTCTTACAAACAATGAACAAAAATCCTTCTGTGTCAAAGAAAACTGTCGCCATGAGCTTTGCCGCCGACTGCGACACCCTGCATTTCTCAGGCGGTGGTGTACCTTTTTTATGCCACTGCATGAAATCTTGCTTCGACTCAGTTTCACAGTGATGAACCCAAGTTTCATCCCCAGTAACAATTTGCTCCGAAAACCCATCCTTGTCTTCATTACACTAGTTCAAAAACGCACGCGAACACACGACGCGCTGCTGTTTTTGTGGCGGTGTGAGCTTTCTAGGCACCCATCTTGCACTGACTTTTGTCATGTCGAAATGATTATGGAGGACCTTAAAAATTGTTGTTTTAGATACTCTAACCATTTCTGCGAGTTGTTTTTTCTTTAAACGTGCATCCTCCAATATTAATTTTTCGATTTTTTCGATGAGATTGGAGTCGTGACCTCAACAGACCTCACAGGTCGGGAATCGTCTTCAATTGATTCCCTACCTTGCTGAAAGAGGTTGTGCCACTTGTATACATGGTTTTTCCTGGACAAGAGTCCCTGCAAACAGATGACATCTCTTCCAATATGGTTTAAACACTTTTTCCTTGCTAACTTTTAAACTTTCGCGTTCCATGATATAATATTATTTACGTGTTTACGGGAACTAACGCGATCACGAAAAGGTAATTATATCCTATCATATACATTACACTGAAAGCTTTACTTTAAAATTATATGTTTGTATTATCTTCCTCTCTCCCAAACAAACTGTGCTGCGCACCACAGGGTCCATAATTGTTACTCCTTAAACTGTTATCACGTATGTATTTACATTATGGAAGCAATAAACTATTGAATATTGAGTATTGGGTATTACATACCTCTGAATTGCCTGAAGTTTCGACCAGGTTGCACTGAACCTTCTACCTCACGGTCTCCACGACGGAGGGCGTGCACCGCTGAGCCAGTCAGCCTGTGACCACGGCCAGTGCAACTTGGTCGAAACGTCAGGCAATTCAGAGATAGTATTGTAATACCTTTTCGTGATCGCGTTAATTCCCGTAAACACGTAAATAACTTTTTCCTTGCTTGGTAAGGAACTTTATGATGGCGCGTAACTCGATTTTCTCCATACTTCACAATTTATTCCGGATTGCGTTGCTTGATCGATGATAGTAAACCAAATTATGACCCAATTATGATAATACTCGATATATTTAGGGCCTGAGCGAGCGCCCCCACCACCCTCCATCCCCGCCATTCCACGAATTTAAAAACGGATCGTATTTCAATTATGCAGTTTCGTCTGAAATGGATACAAAATATTATAAGGAAAGTTATGAGTTCCTTAGCATTTTAAAGAGGTTTAGTAGGTTAGTAAAACGAAAATATTTTTTAATAGCAATAGTATATGGTACTTATGCAATCACAAATATTTTCAGTACTAAATATATTAAATACCACTTCTTTACTCATGAAAAGTATTGCATTTGAGAGGAGACGCTACTTTTGGTAATATCGCAATACAAGCTCCATGTATCATGTTCTATGGTGTTAAACCGTTAACATCGTAATATTTACATATTTGGATGTAGAAGGTTTTATTAATAAATTGACCACCTACGATTGTTCTCAAGAAATCTGTTGCGCCTTGTGTGTAGACAGTGGAAAGCTTTCGATGTCACATTAGCGGTACAAGTCACGTCTTAGAGTACATTCAGACATGAGGAGACGTCACGCGTGCCGCTTCCGGCGGTGAGCACCGGCCGTAATCACACATGTGCTGACGGAGGGCGGAGCGAATGCTAAATCCCTATCGATCCATGCAAATTTAATAGATTTGCCCAGGCCTTATTTGTAGGTAGATATGAATTTAATCTAAATTAAGCTGAAGTTTTGCCGTGAGACGTTATACGTAACTAAGTAACGTTGTTTTTGATGGCCCTAACTTTTGCTGTTTGTCATGTACCCATTTAGGTAAAATAATGTCTGCCATATTCGGTATGTCCTATAATAGTGTCTAGTATCCGATCTGCCTGCGTTTAATTTATTCGTTTGTTTTTGGGTGAATGCCTAAAGATTTCTTTATTTATATTGTTATTTATTTATTTTATTTATTAACCAGCAACCCACACCGGCTTCGCAGTAGAGACATCTTCAACAATCATCATCATATTTTAACCAATTTACCTTATTAACAAATTATATATCTAAACCTTCCTCATGAATCGCTCTATCTATTGGTGAAAACCAAATGAAATTCCGTTCAGTAGTTTTTGAGTTTACCGCCAACAGACAGCCAGACGCGGCGGGGGACTTTGTTTTATAATTTGTAGTGATTTACCACATACAACTATCATCACAGGGTGCTACCTAATACAATAGTGTATATATCTAACGTTTACCTGTTGGTCGAATGAAATATGTAAGCCTATTAAAATAAATATTTTAATATGTATATAAAAATTATATCCTATAGATAGCCCATCAACTTTTTAACGATTAACTTACCATTGGCTTCAGACCCTGACGCGCTCTCCCCGGTATTTCACACTGAGAGTTTTTCTTGTTCTAAGAGTACGTGGTACGTTCCAACCATCTTCTCTATTAAAATTAGGGTGTTTTTTAATTTCAATAGCCTCACGGAGCATCCTTGGTAGGAATCGGTGTTCTTTCGCAAGTACCTGTGGTTTATCGAAACGCAGGTAATGGTTGGAACATCCGTTAAAAATAGTCTTATTTCAATGTGTAACATTCGCGTAAACTTTCGACAATATCATTATAATATTAGTATAGATATATCACTAAGTGTAACTTATAGGTATATAGATATTAGCTTATAGGCGGATGGCTAACATGGTTAAAAGGAGTTGTTTGTATGTTTAATAAAACGCGGACAGCTCTGCCGCAAAATAAACCACGTGTTTGGCTTTCTGGCAGTAGAGGCAACGACAGAACATTCCACTTCGGGCCATAAGACATGTCATGGGTTCGTTGACTATGAGCGCTGTCGTTAAACTTTCAATAATACTGTCGGATAGAGTAATAGTCAAAATAGAGGAAGGAGTGTTATATATCATAATCAAGTCTTCCGCTTTATCTGTTTAATCGTTTTATAAAAATACTTACCTGCCCCGCGGCTCCCTCACGTATTAACGTGATGATGTAGATTTTGTCTAGCAATTAAGGTAGCTCTCAGATACAGTACTTTTTTTAGGAGAGTTCATGATATATGTATGTATTAGTTAAGGCGTAAATGCGTAACAAACTCATATTCGTACTTATAATATTAATAAGTAAGGATTCCATTAAGACATCTCTTGGTACAAGTGAGTGGCCTGTTGGTATAGCGGTTAGTGGTTCTTATTGCTGAAATAATTGTGTGATGAGCATGATCATAATTTGTTCTGTGTCTAGGTGTAATTTATCTATAATATGTATTTATTTAGAACTATACAAGTATGTTTATCAGCTGTCTGGTTACAGGCTCTGCCTAGTTTGGGACCAGACGGCCGTGTGTGAGATGTGTCAAGTAATTATAAAAAAAAGTCGGCAGTGTAAAATTTATGTACGGTTTTGCAATTTATAAATGAATGTGTAAAATGCTTGTGTTGATGAATAGTGCCAATATATTAAATATTTTAGGAGTAGCATTATTGAAAGGATTAAAAGAAATAACTATTGATGGTGTCCGTGACGGACGGATAAAGAGATGCAGGAGACGTATACAGTCCATAATGAACAACGCCTGCGGCAAGCCCACCCTATAATAGATAATCGTAGGGCTATATCTCACCTTCTTTGATCTAAATATCTCAATCAAACTTGTTTGTAACCATTCCAAAAGCAATATTACAGTTAAACAGAAAATAAAAAACAGAAATTAACTTCTAACTTTTTGCTGCGGTACAAATTACAAAAGGGTTCCTGATCGTGACAACCTTATTTCGCTCTTTAATAAGATTTTTTACAGTAAACAATGTTCTCAATGCTTGCCCAACAAGCAGAAAATTAAAAATTTACAAACAACCCCAAGGGGTTTTGTTTCGAGAAATAATTTTCTGTTCCTTCAAGATTAATTTCGAGGATTTAAACAAAGTTAATGGATAAGAGTAAATACTATAAATAAATTAATGTTGACTTGTGAAGTTTACAGTTTTAATTATATAACTTTTGGTTTGTAATATTTAAATGAAAGGAAGGACACTTTCTTTACTATGAATAGTCTCACTTACAGTTCACTAGGCTCTACAAACTATACTACGCATTTGGTAAACCATTTCTGGAAACGTGTATTGAATGCTGTGTAGTAATTAACGAAAGTAACTGCATGCAATCAGATTCACATAAGACTGTTGTACTAAATCGACGCAGTAGACAATTAGTGTTTAACGGTAATTCCCGTTTACAAGACAAAATGAAATAATTAGCGTCTGACGTAATAAGATAGGTTTTAGTGTTACATTGGTTTAGAATTAGAATTTGTTAAACGTAATTTATTTGTTTTGCACGCCGCGCCCGGCCTGTCGCACGCCCGGTTTCATCCACTTAAAATTCAAGCCGCACATGCAGCACGACGCTACATTTTTTTTCCATCTCCTTGATTCGACAAGTTAACACGTTGAATTGAGGATGTCAAAAAAAGTCTACGATCTTCTCGGTAGCCATAACTACGCGTTCTGCGTGCATAAGCCGTTTACTTGACACATTTCACAGATTATCGTCTTCCCGCTATGTCTTTGACATGCCTGGCACATCATTCTCTTCGTTGTCAGCAATTAGTAGGCAATGATTGCATTGTTTATGGTGAGCAATAAAAATAAAACGCATTAATGTTTTAGTAGAAATGCGTCGCGTGACCGGCCATCATCACAATAAATACATTTAATTTTATTATACTTCATATCTGTACCTGGTGTTGACCATGCATTAATGTGTAAATTAAATCATTGCATGGAAACAAGACGTTTATTGTTACACAGCTAAAATTATGCTATTGTTAGAATACAACAATTATTGTCATGCCACCCTGTTGAGATAGTTACATGCGTATAATTATATACCTAGTTTACAATCATAATCTGTTGAAAATTTTCACAAATACACTAAATTAAAGGGATATCACATTGTCCTTTACACCCGACTTAGACTATTAGTATTAATTAGAAGGTACCTATTAATTACAGACTAAATTCAACGCATGACGTCTCGTTACGCACAAAGACATCAAAGCGAATCTTGATCGGATAATGAGGCGTGTGTTATACATACATAACGTAATTTCACTTACATACCTATTTAATACTATAAATCGTCACTGTGTCTAAGTAAATATACTTCACTCATAGTAAGATTTTATCGCCCAGATGATCAGTTAATCGCGTGTGATGTGTAAGCTTTATATAGCTCTAGATGAACAATGTGTTTCGTTTTAGTCTTACTACATACACATTACGAGAGCTCCTATAGCACTACTTATGCTACCTTTTATTGCTCCAACTGAAGCAGAATATTCGGTTTACAACTTATATTGATTGCTTCGAAAGTGAAGTTTATAATTTATGCATCCCAAGAGAAGTATTGTTCTATTATTAGAGTGATATATTAACTAACTTTCTAAGTGTAGCCATATGATCTAGTTGCGTTTAATAATAATTGTAGCTATTGTACTTTAAGCGAAAATAAAGGCAGATTTAGTTTTTTGAAACTGAAATTCATCATTGTTTGAACCGCAGTGTCGATGAGAGTGGGAAGAAGCGTCGTCCAGAAATACTCAGCGAGCGTCTCAACGCCGACGGTGTATTTTTGAACAGTTCTATCGACAGGTAACCGTTCTGTACTGGGGACGAAACACTTAGACAATACCGTGAAAATTGGGTGTTCTTTATAAAACGCCAGACTTGTTTACGTTCCTCGTTTGGAAATGTAAACTGTGCGGTTACAGACATGTTTCAACGCAAAGCACTAAACACTAATTCGCCACGGTTGGCTATTTTTGTGCGTCATAAATTTTACAGCGGTTATCGGTTCTGAAGTAACTGCTTAGCGAATGAGAATTTTATGTTTACACTTTTCGCGTAACTTTTATGGTTCTATTACGAGATGGAGTTAGACATGTTACATATAATTTCTTAGGGGCGTATATTGCTTTTGTAGCCAAATAAATACTTACTTTTGAAGGTTATACCGAATCAATTGTCCGTTAAGAGTCGTTGTTTATCCTTTGTTTTTGTTCTTCTTCGAGGATATATTACATATTGGTATCCGAAAGATGGAGAGATGGATCAACGATCTGATGATGGATTGAAAGCTCTAGACCTTACAGTGCACTACAACAGGCTGAACTGATTGAATGATTGATATATTGCAAACACCGGCGACGTGCAAATCCATTCAAATAAAAAAATACCCTAGTGCACTGTATCCTACACAATTTTATTTTAGCTGAAATAGCATGTCTGAATTATATCAATTTAAGAGTTAAGCTTTTCTTTTTCGAATATTTCATATATACCATTAAAAATTTGAAAGGTTCTTCGAGAGCTGTATTGTAGAAACGAGTTAGAGTGTCGGCTGTGTCGGCTAACTTGTCAGGATTATCCGGATAATACTTCGCCGTTTCCGACTGATACCTCTTATCGGTGCTCGAAAAAAGGCTCGCTCTCTCTCTGTAAATAATACCTTTCAATAACATCGTTGTGTTGACGTTATAGACCTAAAAATCGGCTTAACGGTTAACGGTCTATTGATTTTTTCACTTCTGAGCTGTCTTTATTTATGTGATGCAAATTGCAATGCATTGGTTTCTTTCGCTTTTGAGGAAAGCTAATAGCCCAATATAAAAAAGACACCCGTCCGTCTGTAAACATATATCGTATACAGACTGTATAGATATATTGATATACCACTAATGGTTTTGCATTCTTATAGAAAGTTAATAACTTTAATCGAGAATGTCCTTTTACGGATTCGCCTTTTATAAGGTGTGGTGGGCAACTAGCTCTTTTTTTTCCTACACTTATGTAAACCACTGAGGTTTTCCTAATATCTCTTTCAAAATTCTTATAGTTACTTATACATATCTAAGGTTATTTATGTCTATAATGTCATTGAAAACTGTTCCTGAGAAAAAATAACTGCAATCGCTGTCATCAAGAACATTTATTTCATTAGAATTCGTACACAACTACGTTTATTTTTATTTGTACAATGTGTGGTTCTACCTATCTGACAACAGCGACAATGATTTTTCTCTATTGCTAGAAAAAATTGAAAACAAAACCCAAAATATAACGTCCATAGACATTATATTTTGTTTTCCTTTACTCTTTTAATTATTTTTTTTTTTTTATTTATATCTGTGTTACACAAGCATCCAGACATTAATTAATATTCCAGAGCTAAAAATTAACGTACATAACACAAACTATCCATTTTCACTTGTCAGAAAAGTGTATGTATATAATATTATATAATAATGTATACCAAAAACGGCATTAAGCAACCAAGTATATTAACTCGGTATATGTAAAGATTACTTCAATGAAGATTTTCATTAGAGGAAACCGAGGACAAAATAAAAAGAGATCTTATGTGGAAGCCGCGTTAATGTCTTCGAGGGTTCTCGAAATCCTTTCTAGCCATCAAATTAGTGTGGCCATCACTACGGATTCTCGATGATAGCCCTCATTAGCAAATCTACAAGTTTGATGAAGTAAGCTTACCTACAGAGTCATCTATTAAAGTCTATACAGAATTTATTAAGATACATTTAAGATTTTGTATAGCAATTTTGGAGGGTAGTGTGACGCAAACATAAACGCGACTTATAGTTTCTTAGATTAGGGCGTTGAAACAAATAAATTCTCCAAATTTTGTCTGATTGTCAGAGACTTTTAGGTAATGAAACTGACATAGAAAATGAGAAGTTTATGTAATTGGTCCCTTTATAGTGGAAGTTAAAGAATAGTTCAATCTGTAATTTAAAGTTTTATACGACCTGATTATATCATAAATATCACACAACCCTATAACCTATATGATGGTCACAAATATCATACAAAAAAAACTGCACTTCAGAAGTGAAAACATAAACTTTACAATGTATTTGCATATACATACACACACATCTGTATAAATATATAATTAGGTTAAAAATAAAAAATAGGTAATAACATATCTAAATGTATACATAGGTTACACTGGAAGTTCTGCGCTCCTGGCCGCTCATAAATGTTTGAATTTCGAATGTTATATTTTTCTAATAAAAGAAACTCGGCTCCGTCTTACGAATTTTCGATCAGGTCACGTGTCCTGACGCAAGTTTAACATTTTTTACACATCCCCAAAAGTGCACAACGCGGCTAAAGAAGTTTTCATTTCAAAAAACAAAATAATTATCAAAAATGAATTAGAGCTCTTAATTCGTATTGTAGATTGGGGAATCGAACCAGACTCCACATGGTCAGATGGAAAGAATCAGTTCCCTACGTGAAACAAACAAATCAATCGGCACGTACGAATACAAATCAATCAGCACGTACGAATGTAACTTTTATTTGTATCTCTAACTCATCCCAAACCTGTGAGTTTTATTCTTACATACTTGATAGTGGACTTCGGAGGGATTAACAGATTATGTTTGCCAAAAGGTCGCTAATTAGCTTCCAGGGAGGAATAACTATTTTGAGGACAAAAATATAGCCGTGCTTCCTATAACGTTCGCTTCAGGAAATTACTGTCATCTAGATTGGGAAGATGCGATCAGCGAGCAATCAAAATATCTCGTTAGCCTAGAACAGTAGTTGTGGAATACACTTACTAGAAGTTACAAAACCGTAAATAGAAAAGACATCCTCCGTAATAATGTATACATATATAGTCTGTGCGCCGCCTGCAAGCGACGCGGTAGAACGCCTCACCACTTGATAAAGGGTCCCCTTCGGGTCCGAAACTAGTCGGGCATCCCCGTAATATACACTGAGTAAAACCGTAATATAAACTAAGTATCTCAACATTTATTATAACTGTTATTAGTATCTTCTATAATATATGTTAACTAACACTTTATTCTTTGATATTTGACCTATGTTTTAAGCTGATCTCTCAGAAAACTTTCAATGGCACAGCGGGTCTGAAAGTGCCTACTACAATCGACAATCAGCACTTCAACAAAACTGTTTCATGTTCAATATACATGTAAGCTTAATAATCTCGGCTAACTGCGGTTTTAGTTGTTAAATATGAGGTCGGCTTCAGCACCAAAAGTGGTTATACCTATGGGGCCGCCGTTAATTCTATATAGACTTTAGAACTCACTGCATTAACACAATCGCCCTGTTTTGCCCTTACAGTGAACACCGACTTGAGCATACATAAATTACCTATGCACTTAAACTACAAACTTCTGACTTTTATATCAACTATTTCCGTTTGTGTAGTTTTCTGTTTACGAATGAAGAAAAAAAAGGCACTTGGTTTCACAATCAAACACGCGTGGATAAATTGTATAACCGACATCGTAGCCTTTGTTAGCATTCCGCCACCAGCCGCTTTTCCATTTTTTTCAGTTGGTTTTTGTCGTTAGTTTTATTTTTAAAACTGCAATGCTTATTTTATCATTCCGGTTTTAACACCCAATGCATACATATACACACACGCACACATACTTCTTCTTCGATCTTTATCTTCACAACTGAGTATTAGTCTAGTACGTAGTGGAGTTTGTAGCTCTATATTTAATCTGTGGTAATAGTATGTTCTGTTCAAAATTGACGATTCTTTAAAACAGAATAAAATGTAAGTGTCTTCACTGTTGGATTGTTATGGGATTACATAAGGAATGTTGTGTGATATGTTTTTGTCTGTGTAGATTGTATAACGCGTTGTCAGGCATCGCGAATAAATTTGTAGTAACTAATACTTTTTCAATGTCACTTTTAAGTCTGCAAGAAAAAGCTGTCTATTTTATTTCATGAGTATTATGCATGCCTGACATTGCTCTAAAAACACGTCACGTTCTTTTTTAATTTTGAGTGAGTGCTAACACAAAATATTCCGATTACGTTGCGAAGCCATGGTTATGTTATTGTCCCACAAATAATGATCGTGTCTCGTTGATATATATATCAATTTATTATGGAATATCCAATCAGAAAAAAATCATATCAGAAACAAGAGGCGTTCTAAAGCAAAATTTTGACTTCACAATTTAGATCGGTGAGTTGATAATACGGAACGATTGTAATAAATTTGAATGGTTGGCAGTATTGCTGGACGAGTTACCTAAATCAAAGCATTGGGTGTCGGAGCGAGTGGCTTGCTGTTGGCATTCTATTGGTGAATGAACCGCAGAGAGAGCTCTTCACCCGGCGCGTCATTTTCACAGGCCAGTGGCGTATTGCCAATCCCCGCTTGAATATCCTACGGTAGTCGTTATCGTCACACTCTGCGACTACTACTGGATAATGAACAATATAATTTGTCAACAATGGGGCCACAATTACACACAACCCTAACGAGTTTCGAAGCCTCATATTTGAATGGGTCTGTAACATGTTATTTCAAAGCTTCATAATATTAAGTTATGGAATTATATTAACGTTTCTTATTAAAATTTGTTAAAATTGGCTCAAAATATTATGATAAAATAGATTTTGTAAATAGAACATTAAAAAAATTATAAAAATAAGTATATGGAACACTTTTTGAAATTTTTCATTTTTATACAATTGCACTAAAAAGTAAAAAATCCGCATCTAACTATGAATAAAATGTAGGTAAATAATGTTACACTACGATGTGGGATTATTCCTATATACGACTATGCTTTCCCCGTACAGGCGTATTCTTAGGCCTCGGTAGTATGCCACATTGAAATGATCGTGATCACACCCTATTATTTGTATATTATAAATAAATCAGAGAAAATTCAATAGCCAAAAGAGTTTAAGTTTAAAATGGTAAATCGATGGGTATTTTTAATCCTGATGTTTATGACCGCAAAAATAGTTCAGATGAGTTACGCTGAAATGTGGCTTAACGCCAAAAAGATTTTTGGGTGTCACGTGCATATATGTAAATACTGGTAGCCTGCCACGACCCTAATTTTTCATAACTGCATAATATTATATTTATCACAGGATTAATAACAAAATAATATGTCAATAGGAATTTAGCTAACTTCCTATGGACATTATTTTTTAATTTTTCCGGTAGGATAATTTTCCAATTGTCTGTTACGAATGTTTGCTGGCAAAAAATTAAATTTCAAATCGTCTTAAAGTGATATAGTTAACTTATTAAGAAAACCTACATTAAATAGTGATGTTTACTGTCAACTTTTTATTCGCGTCAAGAATGTTCGCCTTACAATGTATGTATATATTGTAATTACGAATGTTTGCTGGCAAAAAATTAAATTTCAAATCGTCTTAAAGTGATATAGTTAACTTATTAAGAAAACCTACATTAAATAGTGATGTTTACTGTCAACTTTTTATTCGCGTCAAGAATGTTCGCCTTACAATGTATGTATATATTGTAATTCAATGGCGTATCAGTGCCGTAGGACTGGATAGATTGTATCTAATAAATGTATGTAGCAGTATTTTTTCACAATGTTTATTTAATACGGTTTTTAAGTTTTAAAATGTTTCAGCTACGTTACATATCATTACAGTACGCGTTAACTTTAATTACACACAAATGATACGACTTATAATTACAACCAATTATTTAGTAGGTACATGATCATATGCTGTAAAATTAGAATAGCGACAGTATAATCACCAGTTATAAAGTGCAAGTTAATCGAACTAGGCGTATGGCCCGGTGCCAGCTAATTCGTTTATCTCGATTAAACGCACGTTGGACGTACTTTTCGCCTCGCCGCCAAGCAGTCTGAAGGCAAACCTTGTCTTACTTTAAAGATAGTTAACACGTGCAAATCGAATTTTAATCCTCGGCATTTCATTAAAGTTACTTATTATGGGACTAGGCCAACAATGATTACCTTTCGTTGCAACAATTTTGCATATTTTAGCTATTTTAACAGGCTATATGCATATACTTTTTTTTTGTAATTATTTGTTTTTTTTTTTGTATTTATTTAAGTAGATAACGCAATAGTATTAGTCGATTTGGATCTACTTAACCTTTTATAAATAAAATTAAAAAAAACATATTAAAATATTCCGAGTCGATCGATTTGCTCATTTTCTTTTAATGAATGTCATGATGCACAGATTTGTTATCAAGTATTGAAAATCACCTAAGTTTCACCCTTCTCAAGTTATACTCAAACGTGATTTCCTCCTGTACATTTCTCATGTTTTCATCGGTTTCTTTCTCTGTATCTCCGATTTTATTTGAAGTACGTGGTTCGTTTTGGTCTAAGAACACTCGCTGTAACGAGCTCTTTCATTTGAGCTTTTACCTATTTAAATAGGTTGAGTTCGAACACTCAACTTAAAATTAATGTTTTGGAGCAGCACGGGTCCTCTCTCGTATTTGTAAAATGTGTAGTGATCATTGATTTAAAAAAAATATATTAGGTAGTACTGAGTTTGTCGCATGTAGTTTTAGGGTCCGTACTCGAGGGGTTACTAACGGGACCCTATTACTAACAATCTATTAAGCCTCCGCTGTCCGTCCGTCCGTCCGCCTGTCTGTCAGCGGGCTGTATCTCGTGATTCGTAATAGGTAGACAGTTGAAATTTTCACAAAATGTGTATTTCTGTTGCCGCCATAACAACAAATAATAAAAATAAATAAAAAATTAAAGGGGGTTCACCTATTCTACATAGTATTAAATCTTGTACACTTGGCCGGTTTTTTATGAATGTTTAGCGATTTATCAGTGGCATGTATCTGAGCAGCTACAAGATTTCTATGAATAATAGGCATAAAAAAAAAATATAAACACCTTTATCTGGGTAAAGAGAATTGTTATGCTAGTTGCAAAAAAGCGTGGCTTCGACTATTATCAACCAACCGACCAATTAGATATCTAGTATTAAAACGGTTCTCGTGTCGCATCGCCTGCTAACACGACAGTTATTTAGATAAGATTAATTAAAGTAATTTATCCTCCGATAGATTGCACAGGTTAATCCGCCGAGTAGAATATTAACATCGCCATGGGGCATTGTATAATAAAATTAAAATAAAGTAACAAATTATAATATTTTTGTGTTTCCAGCAACTTTAATTTATAAAAACGCTGTAATTTTATTGAGAGTGTACGATGCTTTTTTGCCTGTAATTACACTCACCTTATGATACTTAGACCGAACTATAAAAACATAAATATAAAAGAGTTTGTCATAAGCGCGATGTCGTCACATTAGAATTTTGAAGGTTTATTTCGCAGTAACTAAATTACTTGCTGCTTATTCTATATAGTGCCACAGTGTACATAATAGTACCTACAGGTACAGAAGTTGCACTCCGCAAAATCATTGAAATAAATAGCGACTCTTGCTCCGACACAATAAAGTTGTAATTCAGGTCGCACAGCGCTAATTACCTACAGTTATATTCACCTAGAAGTTACCTCTCTTTCTATCGCGTAACTCTTATCTGTTCTGACGAAAGCGACGATAGGGTTTTTTTAAGAATTAATTAATCTGAATATTTTTAAGTATCAGTAAGTTATGTTACCACTGAATTTTTGGCACGATAGTCGAGCCTGCCGCATACTTGTAGCTTTATACCCAAAGTGTGGAGTGGACCTGACCTGGCAGTGTGTCGTTTGTTTGTTTAAAGACGGAGATGTCTATCTACGTGTCGATAATCATATATTTACGGCTCAATTTTAAGTTGAAGAACTTAAAAAGCATTTTCCCTTAACAGTTACACACCTTAGAGTTACAAATTAAAGAACATAGAAATCGATGTACCCAAAATAATTGTCCAAATCAATATTAAATATAATTGTTAAATAATGCATCTTTTAATTTGTCTATCGGATTATTATAAAGCAAAACAAACCGTGTAGTAGGAAGTAGTAATGTCTTCTGTACTTTAACACTGCAAGAGTGAAATGTGAACATAGTTTATTACTCATAAGGCTAAAAGCTCAACAAAGTCTAGTCAGGACTCAGAACGCACTCGTAAACCTTACTTTGGACGGACCGTTAAAATCTATAAATGTCTAACGACCAATCGGCATGTCTAGATACTATCAGATTCTCTTCGTCAATCGGCAGCTACGAGTATGATAAGCGAAATGTCGTTGTAAATGTAGTTTTTTTTTAAGGTTTGCGTCATCATTCGACTTTAGATATAACTGACATTTTTGTACCTTCCTTTAGTAATAGCTTTTTTATATCAATGTTTTAAATAATTAAGTACCTATCGATTTGTTATACTAACACATGCCGTATCTAACGTTACACAAATTTAGCATCTGTACACCAATTGGGGTGGAATTTATTTTCTAATTTTGGGCCAGTTACTAATGCTTCATCGAGACTTATACGAATATGTTATCAAAGCCTTTCAGCGTAGTGATGTATATGACGTTTTGCTTCGCTTCACACACTCAACGATCTTCAGCGATCACTCGTGCTCAAATCTTTCTTGATTTACATTCTACAGACAAATTTTCTTCAAATTAGTGATGCGCACTGAGGTGAAAAGATTTAAAATGGAAATTTTACATTGAAACTTCTGATCTCCACTTTGTTCAGATGCAATAAGCTCTTAAGATAATTTTGGAGCAATAAAGTTGTTTATGAGCTATGCTCATACTTTATTTAAAAGAATTGCTATAAAATTTTGAATGGCAGTGTATACCTACTCGAAAATATCTAATTAGACTTTCCAACGAATCTCTTTACGGCTCTTTGCAGATAGTGCAGAGCAGATTTCTTTTGCATAAGATTTAATGATAGCCTACAAAACATTTCCTTAGGGAGAAACATATACATATATTGCCATTATTTTGTCTCATTTTGTCGACGGGTGGATATTTAATCAGCATTATAACCCGTTCAATTTGTTTCAGATGTGGTTTGCACGCGGACTTCACCGAATTGACAGCTTGCGTAGGCGGGGAACTTGACAGACACGAAGGTTCTGCGGTCCATCGACGATATTTCTACATTACGTTACTTAGAGAACCGGTATCTAGGTGAGTACAGGGATTTCAGAACAGCTAGGTAGCACAAAAAGGTTTAGGTTATTTTTTTATTTATGGTAGGTGATAAGATGAGGGATAGAATCAGACTTACAGATTCTTTTATCATGGTCCTCCCATATAATGGGACTACGAAATGTGAAATATGAGCCACCGAAACGACAACGTACTATAATAGCTGTTATTATATCACGAAGAGCCTTTCTTCATGACCGCTCAAATGCCATGCCTTGTGCCATTGTGAGTCATACGCGTATCATGTGTAAGAAATACACTTTTTAAAGACTTAAAATAAAACACTCAAGCTCCATGTTCACCTAGAAAGGAACTAAGTTAGTCTTGTATCTGCGCACTTGAACGGCACAAAACAGCTTATTTTCATACTTTTTCATAAGAAATCAAGTTAAGAAAGATTTATGAACTAGCTTAACCTGTTAATAGGTCGCAAGTGCGCTTGATCCCATGCTCATAACTGCTTTACTGTTGAACGTAGTCTTAAATTGGTTCGCTGTGCAGCTCAGCTTAAACCTGCAAATTATGTTTCACCTAGTTCGCTTAATTACTATTATATTTAACCCGCGTATAAGGTTATGTTTAAGTATTATAGTGGCGTACTTTAGCACCTGTATGTAGTAGTTTTTGCTTAGAGGCTACATACATAGATAAAGCCCCGGTTTTTATATCTGCCCAAGCAACTAAACAAATGTATAGCTAGTTGTTATCATCAGAAGTAATAAAGATCTTTAAGATTTTATCCCGAGGTCGGTTTATTAAAAAGCCGCCAGGGACATAACCCACGAACTTCTTCGTGGCGTCTACATACCTTTCTGAAACCACAATACCATGGATACTGCGAGCGAACGGCCTCGTAACGGAGTACGGGTCTTGAAAATCGAATGGAGTGATGTTCAAACATATACTTAGCTTCCTTTTAGAAGATTTGTGTAAAGATTTCAGTTCGTGTCAGCAGAAAAAGAACATTCTCTCTTTTAAATATCCATCATTTCCGTGTAATTTTTGTTTCGAAAGACGGAAGTTGTTGTGAGTTCTCTCCATTCTTGTGTGCACACATTCATATGTTTTCTTCTATTTTCGTCGCACATGTTTGTGTCACTTTACTTCTATGTTTGTAGTTGTAGAACAAACATATAAATACATAGAAATACAAGTGTGCATTTCGAATAGTTTACCCCAATTACCTAACTACCCCAGTTATAGTAATTCTTATTTCTTTGATGTGACTTTGACATCACGAACTAAAGCGTATACTCGTTGCTGGTTAAGATTCAGGACCAGGTTGGACAGAGCTTTTCTCAAAATGTTTGATTGACAAATTAAATTTAAATTACTGCACTTGGCTCGCCTCATAATATTTAAATTTTATATGTCTATTATGATAATAATTAAACCCGATAGAAACAAGACACGCAACGCAAGTGAAGAATGTCGATGTACATTGAAAAAAAATACGGAAAATTACAATGAAATGCTGAGCATTGGACTCCTTACTGATCACAAGGAACGTGATATTAGGTCATTTTAATCTATAAGTACATACCGAGTTGAATTTCTAAGGTGTAAAACCGTTTTGTACTGTGTGATAAATAACCCACTGCGAGTTTATTTGACACCGTGTTAGTATTAATAACTATGCTTGATGGTGATCTGTCATTGATGCCTATAACTAGTGGTAATACCATAATAGGTACCTCTTACGCCTTGCCTCCACGTGGAGATCTAGCGGGCATATACCAGTAAGAATGCCCTGTGCAAGAGTGCTCTTACAGTTTTTTTAGGTGGGAGGGAATCACAAATGTTGATTCTCCGATTCGAGCAGAAGTCTGAAAGATGCGTGATTTATTTTCTTTCCAAAGTTCAATAGTTAAGCAATTAGTTTGCAAAATATGGATCCAAAAGAAATCTGTCCAGCAAAAAACATTTCATATCCACGAGGTAATGAAATTTCTCAATCAGTGGTGAAACTGAATCAATGTAACTGAATGTATGTAGAATGTACTTAAACCAAATGATTTAAATTAGGTGATAAGAGCTTTTTATATCACTCTGGTCTACATAATATAATTATCGTCCAATGTCATATTTGTGTTTCCAAAACATAGTCGTCGATTATAAAAAATAAGTTTAAATCATATCCTGCAATTAAATAAGTGAATTCGGTACCCATTATTGACAGAGACGTAAAGCTAAAAGGGAGTTTTACACGCCATTAAACGTTGGCTATCTGGCATGGGCGACATTTTAGCTATCTCCGGCTAATACCGTATTCGGGAACTGTCACCAACCCTTGTCAATATTTTCCCCCCAGTAAGCGTTCCCAACAAAGTATGTGTTGGAAATATAAAACGTTTATTATATTTTTCTCGTATAAAATAGGTCGCATGTGCTGGTCTTACGAAGTTCATTTCAACCGACCTCTAAGGCTTAAACTCATTAGTATTGTCTAGTATAAAAATATTTGTTAAACATATTTGATTTCAAGAAGTCTGACTCGGGTGAAGGACTGAACTGAATGAATCCAGAAACAGTAATCCCTCCGTTTTCTCATTGAACCTTTTTTCTAAATCCTAAGGAGACGTTTAGGAATAGTACAAACCAAAATGTAGGTCACTTCCACTTCAGGAAAACATTCACATATACTAACAGTGCCTCTGTTGTCCAGGGTGCACTGAGTAGAGATTTTTCTAGCCAAGCCCTTTATTATCTTGCGAATCTGGCACTGAATACATGTATGTTCTGCCCTTTTTTAATGTTAAACGATATGCATAATTATGAAATGTCATTAACATTTCTATGCTTTCCATTTTGTTTATGTAAATACGAATTCACTTAAGACTATAATTTTGTTTGTTATCTCTTAAAGCACGTTAAAATTCGAAACCGTTTTCGTGACAGCTGTACTGTTTTCAGAAGAAAGTATTTTAATGAATTGTATTTTTCTTTTAATATATACCGAGTATTTGACTGAATTCTCGACCTATTTCCAAACAATGTTAAAATAAAATGCAATTTCATTGTAATGGGATTATGAGGAACGGCTTTGTTCCATTTGTGTTCCCTCTTTTTTCATGGCTGTGGAATCTTTAAATGTGGTATTAACAATTTTTCTTTATTCCTTATATTTTTCTTGCAAAACGATAGATGATTATAATACCTTAGCTGTATAGAACAAAAGTAGTTTGTTTTTTTTAAACACATCTTTAGGAGAAATAAAATAAACTCTGACAGGTCAGGTTTATTAATAATCCAACACCCGTCAGACCTATGTCATCTTATCAAAGCTGAAATTCCAATGTTGTCTCCATCAAAGTTAAAGTTAAATATAATTAAATTAATATATTTATGTCCAGAAAAACATATTGTGTCACACATCTCTTTGTTGTCAAATCATGCATAAATCGATACTATTTTCTGGTTAAAATTCGAATCGTACATAGAGTAGTTCTAAAATCGATAACGTTAAAAAATAATACAAGATTCTTTTTTAATTGATTAAATCTTGCTTTATTTTTACTCGAAGAATTATTAAAAAAAAAATACTGTCTGCTCTGACATCTCTGATTTCAGTGCTACGCGCGGTGTAACATCCCAAAATTCGTTCCCTAATTTCAAACTTCGAAATGTATTTATGTACAATAATATTCTATTTAATTAAAACAATTTCTGAACGTACGTTACGTACACTTAATTGTATAATTTACATTATTATACTATTTTTAAACCGGTTGATGCAAACGTGTACCACGCGAACAAGCCCCAAAGATCTTTGATAACTTCACCTAAAGGAGTTGTCAGTTTGATTTAAATACGTTTTACAGAACATTGACAGAACGAACATTGATTATTACTAGACATTTTTGTGGAATCGAGCTTCTGCCATACACAAAGCTCATATATGACAAACTCATATCTAAATTTCATATAAGCATGTTAATGTATTTACTTATATTCGACATTAACAATTTAAATTGTACCAGGCATCGCTTTAGTAATGCAACGCAACGATTCAGATAACAAAAACAGTTAGATGGTAACTTTGATATGAATAAAATAGTATTACGTTGAATTTGAGATCAATGTATAATCAGATTGTTGACTAGTTTGAATATAAAATGCTTCAACTTGAACTACATAAACGTGTATGGCGAATGGACGTTTATGTAGTTCAAGTAGATCTGTGTAGCTGTCAAGCTAGACTAGTCAGTCACATACATATTTTTGACGTGATAACGTCTTATAAATCGATGAATGCCGGCTGCACGCACGAAAAAGCATGACTCATTGTCACGTTCCGTCTGAGCCGAGCGTGCAAGCGAGAGCGCGGAACATGCGATAGAGAGGCACGATCGGCCTAAGCGTTCGGCTTGAGACGTTGCTTGTGGCTTGTTTTCTTATGTCGTTATCCGTAAACGGACTTTAGAGACAACCAATTTTTTTAATACTTTTTTTATCACAGGTACTTGTCGGAGTACAGGCACGTTAAACGAGGTGCCACGTGGAAAGGATCACGGCATTGGTGTCAAGGGCGAACAGCCACAGGTAAGAGCTTGTAATTTAACATACAGTTACCTAAACTAATACAAAAACACGAGTTATATAACCGCGTACTACCCAAGAGCAGAGTGTCATTGTTATGCATAGGCATAGCCGTTCAAAAACTTATTCGACAAGGTAGACATCAGCAATTTTCTTCTTTAAATTGGAGGCGCAAGAATGGTGAACAACTTCCATTCAACAGAAGGCTGCAGCATATTGTTAGCAACGCCTAAGTGACCACCAACAGGATGGTTAGGTACTTACGTGTAAAGAACTTATATTAAAAATAACAAATGTTATAAAACATTGTTAATGTCTATGGCATTGTTCCGTTCATTTTGGGCTATTTTATTCGTGAAGTGTTGTTCGTGAAGTCTAGGTGTCTAGAGAGGACCATATTCTTTAATGTAAAAATAAAAATAATCCAGAACATAAAGCCTTGAAATACAATAAAGCAGGCCCTAACCACTAAAGCGTAATGTTACTAGCAACATTAACTTTAACGAAAACAATTTAAATGCACAGGCTGTTGAGTAGCATTATACCGGTTTATAAATTACACCAGTTTATATGCATGGTCATAGGTATACACTATATTCAAAGTATTATTACACAGTTCATATAGCTTAAGGCCTTAACTACTCTAAATCTATTTAAACTTAATTGCGGTTTGTTCTAGTGTTGTCTTAATTACTGTGTGGATCGTTTCAAAAAAATGCCATTAGGATAAGGTATGCAAAAGAGATATATCTTTTAAATATAAATCATTGTGATTTTTTACATTCAGATGAAAATTCTGAGAGCTATGCAAACAAGTGAAGATCAGAAAGAAGTCATGAAATTAATGCATGCATTGTAAAACTTGATGTTTACATATGAAATTGTTGGTGAAAGTAATGTGATAAAGTTTGTTTTATACCACTTATTTCGTAATGTAAATTGGTCTTAATAGATAACTGGACCTGATTTGCGTATTTTAAGGCATATCCTTTAACATTTTGTTAAACCCTAGCCTTGTACCAAATTTCATGTTTCTAGGTAGTAAAATCGATTTTTTCAGTCAGTCACCCTCAAAAGTTGTCGTTAACTATTAAAGTTGCAGTTTTGAAATTGGCATTTGGCGTAGTAAGAAGGCGACGTACCTATGCAAAATTTCATTTTAATAGGTTTATTCGGTCAGGACCGAAAACAGACAGACCGTTAGAGGATCTGAAAATTACTCGAAATGATTCGTGTAAATTTAGCACTGGAGTGCTTTGGGCTCGAAAACTTGCCCGCGCATTCCCGTGCGCATAGATAACTAAAAATATACTGTTTCGTCTTTGAAACTTATTAACTATAGAAATAATCAACTGTCAGAAAGCATGCTATATTTTACAGGCTTTAAGTGAACCTACTTCATAGCATTGCATGGTAAAGTGCAGTAAAATTTAATAATATTTTCCTTATCTTCACGCACTGTTGGCAAACGCTCGAAGCTGAGATATTGTAGAGGAATGGAAAATGTCCCCCTAACACAAAAGAAGGATCTTCCATGATCATGCCTGGCAAACTGTGGCCCAACATGCCAATTTATGTATGAATTGTGCACTAAACAAGATCAGTAAAACTAAAAGCGGATCGAGTCAGTTGGAATAGGTTACATAATCATCGTTAGATGGAGCTAAGTTAATTTCCAGTAAATGGAAAAGTGACACATCTCTTCGATCCAAGACAATTGTGATGATGGATCAGCTGTAATTGTTTTTTTTTGCAGATATTTAATTGTTCCAGTTAACCCGAATTAAATGCCGATTCCTGTAAACTGGTTTGAATCGCGGGCGTGAATATCCGAGATTCCTGCAACTTAACGAATTTGATTGTGGCTGACGGGCCGGTTGATGTCAGCTTGAGAACTTTTATTGAGCTATGGAGAATCAGTTCTCGTTTGATGGCGCTGTGTATGTCGCCGTATGTGTCGTATGTGGTTTACGTCACAGTATAGTTTTATTTATCGATATCATCAAAGGCATGTCCTATATAATTTTGCCGAGAGTAAAGCGATACGGAGAATATCGGGGTAATTTCAAAGCCAAGTTTACTAAGAACGAGGAATAAGCAGTGGGTAACCGCTATCATTCATAAACGCACCTTCTTGAGGACGGAGGAGGCAACTCGGTGTTTTTTGTTGAGGTCTACTAGTTCTTTATTTTTCTACGTTACGCGCTAGTCCGGGATGTCTTAATAAAAGCTGTTCTCAGATCCCTCTTAGCGCAGTACGGCCTAGTCGGTTCGATTTCGGCACACCGCTCCACTGAAAACTTCGGTGGGGTGACGGCCAGAGGGCGTTTCCACACGCACAAAATAAAAAGAAGGTTACGCGCTAGTAATTGTTGACTTTTCAAACTATTCGATAAAGTATAGTACTCCGCTAGTTCTGATCTTTACCTGAAAATAATCTTAATGATAGCGTGACATTTCAAACGGTACAGTGAAAGCAAATAGCTTGACTCCGATCGATTTTCTGTGAATTAAAACATCGACGTTGAACATTACCATTAATTACAAGAACGAATTGCAAGTATCATGATATAAACATCTTGTTGCGTGCAGGTATTTTCAACCGATTCTCTATTGTTCTTTTGGCAGAAGTAGCTGCGTCATCGATATGGTCAGAACTGTCGTAGATTCACAAAGACGCTACGGAAATAAATTTAAAAATAAAATCGTTTTTATAAAACGTAATATTGTAAAGCAAACCGTAATTTTTCTGTTCTTTGATACTCAAGTCTCTCATTTTTAGTTTTTTGTGGTTTTTCTAATTCTATTCCCAACTTATCAACTCTATGTATGTATATGTCCGTATATTACACAACAAACCAACATTTTTAAAAGTTTCTACTTACTAATAGTTTAATAGTTTAGTGGTGACTAACTACTCTAATCCTATATCACCTATTTTCCAACATATCATAAATAGCCGTATTGTTAACTTTCAATCACAATTTATTAATGGCCTGAAGTGTGTCTTAATGGAGTTATGTGATGTATTTTTAGACCTTTACTAGCTCAATTAAATACAAGAGGGTAACTATAACAGGTAGATTAAATTATTAAATAATGATTGTTATTTGTCTATATGTAACTATTAGATAGATATATACTTTATTACACAATAAATATCACAGAAGCAGTCAGTTGGATACAATAGTTTGTAACATTGTTACAATGGGCGGTCTTATCGCAGGCTGCGATCTCTTCCAGACAACTTTCAATGGATTATATTAAAAACTATTAGATGCTATTTAACGTGTTAATTCAATATATTTCCAGTTTTTTAACATACATATTACGATATTATAAATAGTAGACGTAAAACTATCTTCTTAAGTTATATACAACAAACTGTCAAGATGTTTTTTATGTTTTAGCGGGTAAACGAGCCTACGGTTGTATTGACAACTATCTTTATAAATATTTTTTGCTGATTGATTCATTACCCAACAAATTTTAATCTAATTTAAATTACGTTGGCGTACCTAAAAAATTTTTGAAAAGTTTATCGACACATCAATCTTAGATATAATAAATATTGTATTTGGTAAAAGTTTTTTAGTAATATATCATTAGCCAGGTTCTCCAAGCAGTTGCTGTTGCTGCAAAATTTTTATATCAAAACTTTTTTATGATCGACCATTTTTCAGCGAAGTTGTTCTTAAACCTTTTATCTTACAAAGATTTTACTTCTTATTCTATTTTAAATAAGTTAGGTAGTACCTAACTAAGCTTAGAGTATCCCGTGAAATAATCGCGTTTCTTTGACGATATAATGTTAGAGGTCTATTTCAGATCTATCTATTTTTTAAATATTCTATTTTACAAGATAATACAATCGATAGTTACGAACCGTAATTTTTTTTTTGATAATTTTCTCTTTCTTCTGCTAACATCTTTCATTCTACAATTAGCTCCGTTGTGTTAGTGGCAAATAAACATGTTGATGACTATTTTTCAAAACGCAAAGTTATACCTAATGCATACTAAATCCTGAGAACATGATAGTTTTATTCAGAGACCAGTTTATATCAATTTACTGCAATTGAATAACCATATTTATGTCAATCCCAATAATGTAATAACTTCAATGACATATCCGTCTCGAAAGCGTAATAATATGAAGCTGTTACTATTGTAATACCTATCATAAAGCAACTAAAAGTTAACTGCAAGCAGTTGTTAGTAGCCATCTTTGATATCTCATGTGAGCATTTCTGAATGCGGCAGTTGTGCAAAATGAACTAACTTTAGTTGTTAAGCTGTCGTGGTTTGGTTTAGTTGCTTTCAAGAGAACATAAACCATAAAGAATGGGAACCTCGTCTCAGCAATTATGTTTTATGATTCCATATCTTTACTAAGTATAACATCATATTTGTAGGTGTGTAGTAATATTTGTTTTCGATAACAAAAAGAACCCGTGGGTCTCTTGAACGCTCTTGCAGCACACCTGTCATAGTCTTCCCGGTATAGGATTGTTTATAGGGAATACAAAAATGATAGGGCCTGCCAATGCGTAATGCGTGTGCCAAACAATTCTAGGCTTATGTCTCGTTTGTCATTTACAGAAAGGATATAAGTGGCGTCATTGTATTCGTGGGTCCCGCGGTGACCATCATCATGTCTTATGGACTAATAGTACTAGACAATAACGAAAATTCCGTGAACTCGTAACTTTTTATACGAATAGAATTTTGACAAAAATTTAAAAACCTCGTTCAGCGGCATAAACAAAAGTTATAACTATTCACAGTTTTATGTTATACGGTATCATATTGTATGGTATATTGTGAATATTCAAAATATCATTGTGCTGCAAAAAGTGGTAAGTGTATTTAAAGGGGTATTATAAAGAGAAAGAAATAAGTAAACATATTATTATTTTGTATGTATTATGTTACTAAATAATATAACAATTGTGTACTCTAATTACATTAAAGAAATTCCTATGCATACCCATTTGTAGTTTCGCTAAAGTAGCAAAAATGTACAAGTTTTTTTATGTTTACAAGTTCTTTTGATGATCTGGCAGTCCGCTATGAAACATTTAATGTTACGCAAAACCCTAATCAAAACAATAAAAAATTAGCGCTGTTTAAACAGCATAACGTAAAATGTCTGTGTGAAATTGCCAATGTCCTTAGTCCACTACTGACAAGCGCGGGAAAACCTCGTTAGGGTCTTTCGCAATACTAGTGGTAAAGAATTACCGCTAGCCCTACAAAAGGTGTCCGACGTGTCTTTGCCAACCATTAATGCTACCTTAAATACAAAGCTGTGTTAGAACAGGTTCAAAAAAACTAGTTTTTATAAGATTGAGGTGCCTCCCCCATTCGGGATCAATTAAGCAGACGTTCGCTGTGCCTTTGATCCGTAAAGAGTAGACAGTATGTACAGTATGTTTTAGTCAAATATTTCGTTAATGTTACACTATACGCAGGTGCAGAGGTCCCACCATGCTACAACGGCGACTCCTGGCGCGGCGTAACACTCGAAGAGTTCATGGCCTGTCCATGGAATCTGGCGAATAACAGGCAGACTCGCATGCTGGCTGACCTTGCACTGGTGGGCTGTTACAACGGAACTCTGAGGCACAGGACCGCGGAGACAGACAGAGTTATGCTAGCTTCCGCCAAGAGGAATCTAGCTGCCATGGCATACTTTGGGCTGACGGAGTATCAAAAGGTTAGTAATTGGTACAGTTCTGAGACAGTTTTAAAGAGAGAGACTGAACTCCTTAATTTACACACATTGGGAGACACCGCTTGTAGGTACTAAAGAGCAGTCAAATTCTACTGTGATGGAATTGATACTCAATTTCAAAGTTTTTTTTGTTTACTATATCTAAGTCTTAATCATCTTCTAAATTCACTAATTAGGTTGTCGTAAAGACATAAATATAGAATACAAAACCGTAACCGCCGTTTCGAAGTTGGTCAAAACGACTCGTATTCAAAATTGCAAAATTTATAAGGCCTCACATTGGTATCAGTTCAGTAATGGCTTCTCAACCGACCTTACAGTAAATGTGTTTATGTGACTCTGAATTGTAGGCCGGTAAACACATTACAGGATTCTATTAATACCTCTAACGTTCATTGTATTTGATACCTTAAATAATACGTTAACGCACCAGGAACAAACATTTGATTATGTATAATTATTTTAATCAGATTTGTAACCAATTAAAGTCACGTAACGCTCAACAGGAAAACTGTTGGAGATGTTTAGAATAGTAACTTAAATAATCTGTTTAAATATGTTCGTGGGATAAATAACAATATATTGTATTGGTATATGCGGAAAATCCCATCTATATACGCAGCAGAAAACGAACTGTCTTTACCTTCCAAATAGCGACAAGTACAATAAAATCCAATGAAGTGAAGTTGAAAAAAAATATTTCTCACGATGGCTATTCCTTATATTATGTTATATTCCTTGGTCTTCTGAGATTAAAAGATTATTTACAAATTTAGCGAGCTGTGTGTATGTTTAATACGATAATTTTTATTACTATCATGAATAAAGTATTTATTTAATTTATCGAAACTTGTCGTGCGACGTCTCACAAGTATACCAAATTCAAGTACTCCCAGTACTTTGCGTGTCTGCTACTGAAGGATAATTGCCTAGTGCGGGAGTTTTTACTTTTTACCAGTTGCGAGTAAAAATTGAATATGAATATCTAATAACAATTTGATATTCATATCGATATTTATAACAATTTGAAATATATTCCAAAAATAAACAATTTGAAATGACAGCAGACTTGGCTACATTTGCCGAAGGACCGATGGTTGTTAGTGTTAAAGATTCCCAGAGTTTCCAAAGATATTAATATCAATGAGTATTAATGTTAGTATACTAAAATAAATATCACAATTCAAACAACATCAGCAGATCATACAAATATAATAAATATCTAAATCAACAGCACACGCAACGAGTAGTGGTATCTAGTTGGCAATCGTACCCAGAGTAAATCAATTTTATTTTCTGTAGATATGAAGGGTCGTTGTGTGTTTATGCTTTTTATTTATCACTGACAGACTAAGTTCTGTTGATTTTTAATTTTCTTATTTTTCGGAAAACCTTTCCAATTTTTCTTTATTTTAAAATCAAGTTCTTGCTGTTATGGTTATTTAAAAACAAATTTAGAAAACTCCGTCCATCTCTTTTTAAGTGATGCGCTTACTTACCAACGCATTTTAAATTTATTTATAAAGATTATTCTACTTACTTACGGGAGAATTGTAAATTTATAACCTTGGCTTATAAACCTAGTGGTTTCATAGAAGTATTACATAGATTGGTTGTATGAAAAGATTTTGCCGTAAGTATTGTGAATGTGGAAGATAAAAATATATTCAGACTGCCCAGATTGCAGGACTGCCAATTTATTAAGATGAATTTACTGACAACTTAAAGTTCAAAAATAATTTAGAATTAAACGGACATAATACATAATATGTAAGTTATTACATTATTTTGCTTTGTCACTTATACTATACCCCACCACATTAAGGATGAGAAGCATATAAAATGAGCCATATTTCATACTAAAATCTGTAAATACAATCGCATATTTCAACTGTATCCCAGCTTACATATCCATTTTAGTTTCTCCTGATCAGAAAATTGTTTACTGTGTATCAATTTTATCACTTGTGTAGATTTCGCTTGATATATTTTTCAAATTTAATATGCCTAATTTGTATAAGGTATAATAAGTTGAGAAATTTTCATTTTCGAACCCAAAATCTAATTTTAAACTCTGTCTAATACAAAAATTATACGTTAGAGTTTAATATTTAGGTTTCACTTTTAATTTGATGACGCTTGAATGGCTCTATGCATAGGCAATTCGCATTCAGTCGGCTTGCTATGCTAAGAACGACAGACCGTACTCGAGTCATCGATTATTAAACTGATGTTCCTCCGCCTTTGCTAGTAAGTTCTGTCTGTATATTCATTCACGATGGAGTTAGCTTATACCTAAAACCATAATGTAACAAGTGTAGTATTAGAAGTACTATTAAATTTAAAAGAAAGAAAATGAACCCCACTTATTGTACTACCGACGTGAACCCACTCCTAACACAAGCATTTAGCTTAGCTGTAGGGGTTAACAAGAATTCCAGTAATGTGTAACCCACTTTGCTACTATTTATTATTTAAAAAAAAAGTGTGGGTGTGTGCAATTCACACTCGGCAGAAGTGAAACTTCAGAAAAGTAGCCGACGAGAGAATGAGAAATAAAATATAAAAACAACACAAATAGTTTACTAATGTTAATAAAGTGCAAAGAATGCTCTTCACGTATTAGAATACAATAAAAGATTTTAAGTGAAACAAGTTTTCTACACATTTTTTAACTATGATATTCAGTTACACACGTGAAGTTTATCGTAACTGTATCTGCAAATTGAAGTAAAAAATTGCATTTTCTGTTCACTGTTTGACAATCTAATGTAAGACATTTATCAAATAAAACCTTTCAGCCATTGTCATGCAACGAGGTACAAATCCTCTAATACAATACTTTATAGTATCATTTCAAATTACAAATAAGGTTAAATATCCATTCTTTATGTCATTCTAAAACTGATAGCAATTTTATTCCGTTTGGTCCTTTTCACATTCAATATTCCTTATAGCCGCATTTATACGAGTACACTCAACATTGTACACCCTCACGGTTTCAAGGCACATTACATACCTATGTAAAATTCAAGCGTCTAGCATTTACATTACCCATTTTTGTAGTGCTGCATTTTACACCCATTTTTAACAGATGAAAAAACAGAGGAGGCTTTCAGTTTCAAGTCCAACCCGTAGTTAATTTTTTTTTTTAAATGTTGATCACGCAGGCATGCATAACTTTTTAGAGGGTAGTCCGATTTCGATAATTCTTTTTTATTGGATAGGGCATACTTCGAAGTTGGACAAATAGTTTTAAATAAATATTTCAACCCTAAGGGTGCAAAAATAGGGAACGAATGATTGTTCAACAATTGACTTTCCCTTGTGTTATATGACCGATTCTGTTGAAACTTAACACACATAGTAGGTCTAATGATATTAAAACATGACGGGGACCTGTAGTCAGTAGTTGCTCATTATAGCAACAAAAAAAATAAAAAGTATATATTTTTTGAAAAACAAATTAAACCGACAAAAACAGAAGTATGTTTTTCGCCGACTCAAAATTATTTGGGTATTTATTTACATTAGTGTAGGAGTTTAGTTGCTAATAAGTTTATTTTTCACTTTTCAATTCCTTTCTTCTTTCGTCTGTTTAATTTTTTGTCATTTTTTTTTACAATTCGGTCTTTATGGTTTAATATCCGTCGTATGTTGCAATTATATCACACTCTATGCCTATAGGTATATATTTAAGTGTGATAATACGCTAACACAAAAAATGCAATATAAATATCTTTTTAAAACGGACTTCAATATTTACCTACATATTATTGTAATAATTAATCATTTTAACTCGCTTACTTGACTGCCATCAAGATAATGTCATGAAAGTAATATAGTGCATTACGTAACCTCGTGAATTAACGATTTTACGGTAGTATGTCCAGTGACCTCTAGCAGAGATAAGCGTGCCATTATTGCACTTGAATCATTCTTGTCGTATCTGCAACGCCATTTGTCGTCATCGCCGCTCCAACCCGTACCTACTATTCTTTGTCCCAATGAATATTCATTGCTCATCTATATACAATGTATAGTTCAAGTCGGATTTGTCGTGCTACCACTAACCTGTTTTGTATGGGCTCTTCCTCCATGTAGGTTTTTACTGTGCACCAAAATAAAATATTCACCGGCAGGCCGACAAAACTCAATTTAAAGTCTGTCACGTTTCAGTTCATAAAGGTTGAACGGCGCTAAATATTGACCGATGCTAATGGAACCGAAACGGGGTTTAGCTGACATTTTGTTGCATGTAACCCCCTTGGAGGTGGGAAGTCTTACTCGAATACGCTCCCTGGGGGCGTGAGTATGGTTTATGTAAGGAGTTACGTTAAACGCTTCAGGAACTAGGTTGCACAGGCGCCAGTGAACCGTACGTTATGTAGCTACAGGGATATACCGTTAAGTACATTTCAGCTCACGTATATTGAACACCGAATGAAAATGTAAGGTTTTATAACTATTCAACAGTATATTTTTGATCAGAAAATCACCACTAACTACGCGTCTTTAATACATTATTGTTAAACAATAATTGTTTTAAAATGTATACTCAATAATAGAGTCTGGGTGTTCTTTGAGCCCGTTGTTTAAATATTTTTAAAGTCCACGTGACACAGGAAACCTTCCTAGTGCGGGAACAGTCTTTTAAAAGAAAATAAAAAGTAGCTACATTTCTTCCATTTATACATAATGTCATCTTTACATCTTGAGTACAAACATAGAAAAAAACTACATGATTCACATATTATATCTTACCTATACCTACGTGGGCTACACTGAAAATTTCGGGAATCAAGGAAGTGACACAACATTACTGTTTAAAAATGTATTTATTGCTTTTCGAAGTATTCTCCCCGAAATTTGACACATTTTCCATCGATGGAACCAATCATTGAAGCAACCATTCCATTCGGAACTTGGGGTATCCAAAATGGCCGTTTTGTAGGCGTCCACAGCTTCTTCAGGTGATGAAAATCTCTGACCAAGCAATTTATTCTTTGTTTAGGGAAAGTATAGAAATCATTAGGGCTTAGGTCGGGACTGTACGGCGGATGGTCTAATAATTCTATGCTTTCTTGCTCTAAAAACTCTTTTGTTCTGTGCGCGGTGTGAGAACTCGCATTGTCGTGATGGAGGATGATGCGGCGGTTGCAGTTCTCTTTACGGAGTTCGGAAACGACCTGTGGCAAACAAATGCTAGCATACCATTCTGCATTAACCGTTCTTTGTCCCTCAAGAGGAATAGTCGCAACATGGCCGGTTTTGGAGACAAACGTGGCCACCATTTTTTTTGCAACACTCCGTGAACGAACAATTTTAGTTGGCTTTAACTCATTTTCGAACACCCAAACTCGTGACTGGTTTTTTGTTTCGGGTTCGTACGCGTATATCCAGGATTCGTCACCTGATACAATGTTGTATACAGCATTTGAGGATCCTGCGTGGAATCTTTCGAGAGTTCTGACGCACCAAGTAACGCGAGCCGCTTTTTGCTCTTCACAGAGCAAATGCGGTATCCATCGGGAAAACAACTTTTTTACACCTAATTGTTCATGCAAGATTATTTGTATTTGACTCATGCCAATGTCTAAATTTGCCTGAATTTCGCGGTATGTCACATGTCGATCTTCCCCAATCAGCTTACGCACAGCATCAACGTTTTCTTGGGTGACTGCAGTTTTTGGACGACCTTGACGGGGATCATCACTGAGCTTGACACGTCCACGTTGAAATTCAGCAAACCAGCGATAAATTGTGGTTTTGGATGGGGCTTCATCACCAAATGCAGAAAGCATCCGGTCAACACACTGGCTTTGTGTTAAACCGCTTTGAAAGTCATAATAAATTGTCGCCCTTGAATTTTCTCGAGTCAATTCCATTTTCTCAACGACTAAACAAGTTTGAGAAGACCTTGTGAGTAGACCGAGAATCTTTTTTTTAAATAAATAAATGGTATTCGATTTTTAAAACCAAGGAGTTTTCAATTAAAAAGATTTTAATATGATAGGAATAGTGGAAATATTCCATTCCCGATACTTTTAGTGCAGCCTATTTATCTAACGATAAGCAAATGTTTTTAAATATGAATTCATCATTTTAATTTTTTCAAGATAAGTGAGTGTTTTTTTACGGAAGTAATATTTTTTATCTCTACGCATACATTGTGTAATTATTGTTTCTGATAAATAAATTAAAAAAGAAACATAAACTACGTTTACTATGATAACTTACTCTGCTCTATATCTACTGTAATCGAATATTGTTTCTTAGTAAATGTAGTGAACCTATAACGACTAGAACCTTGAACTGTTAAATATAACTAAGTGCGAAAGTCATAAAAAGCTAAATATGTGAAACATTTAGACTTCTAAGTAAGAATGTAGTAAGATGATTTTATAATTTTCGATAAAAATAAGGACATTTTAACACCAGATATCCATGATAAGTGCATGTGTTTTTTAATTTACTTCTTATCTTCAATTGGTCCCCATGTTGACAAGTGTGCAACGAGTGTATTATTTTCTTATCTGTAATATTTTAATGTACAAAAAAACTATTGTTTAAAACTTTCCATTTTCTGATATAAAACAACCTTAGTCCTAATGTTAAAAATAACTTACCTACGTCAAAATATAAGTGTAAGCAATATAAGTCTAACTTAGTTAATGCTTGGCAGCTAATCGATCATAGCTGTCGAGTTAAAATGTAAAAACGCACGTAAGAAATTAAGCCAAGGTGATCGTGTAAATAATTTTCCTTACAACAGTCACTTCTGTGTTTACAGTAAGAGGTTCTAATCTTGATTGTAGGATATTTAAATGTCGCGAATTAGGTTAAAAGATTTATTAGTACTTTCGCCGGCACCGTGTGCGTTGATCTGGTTAATTATACAAGCTACACGTGCGCAAAAACAAATAAAATTTTGTTTAAGGTCGTATTTTTTATATTCAAAGCCTCCTTAGAAGGAGTTTCTGATAGGGGTCGACTTAATCTAGTCCAATTTAACCCAACGAAGATACAGGTTTGCGCGTTCACCGCCAAAAAGATACCGTTTGTCGTATCACCTCGCTTTGAGAGCACTTTCCCTGACTGCCACAGCCAGCATCGGAATCCTTGGTTTCGATATATCGAGCGAAGTCCGGCTCCGCGGTCACTTGGAGGGTAAGGCCAAATTAGCCTCGAAGAAGCTTGGTGTGCTGAATAGATCGAGACAGTATTTCACTTCGGCCCAACGCCTACAGCTTTATAAGGCGCAGGTTCGGCCGCATTTGTACCAGCTTCTCCCTTTTGACCGCATTCAACGGAGAGCGACTCGAATCATCGATTGCCAGGCTATTTCAGATCGGCTTGACCCCTTGGCGTTGCGTAGATATGTAGCTTCACTCTGCATTCTCTATCGCATGTATCATGGGGAGTGATCCGAGGAATTGTTCTCACTTATACCGGCCATCGTTCAACGCGACAAAACTTTCATCCCCATCACCTGGATAATTGGCAATCCACCACTGTGCGGTTCTCCAGTAGTCACTTACCATCAGGTGACCCGTCTGCTCGTTTGCCCCCTATAATAAAAAATAAAATAAAAATAAATTAAATGACAAGTATCTTACTTTTCTTCCCTAAAAAAGTTGCAAACATATATAAAACGTGTTAGCTTAATCAGTAGCCATGATTAAGTGGTCCGTTTACGTAGATTAATACATACATAGATTAATTGTTAGAACCTAAACAGCTTCAAATACATGCTAAGACTGATAGGAAGATGGGTCTGCCATCAATCAGTCAGATCCAGCCCAATAAATCAGAGATATGTCGAACGATCTCCTTATTTTCTACGATCTTTCTAGAATATGCTTCATTAGGTGATTGGAAATAAAAAAATACACGTGGTTTTGGTTACCTCGGGTAAGGTTAGCTTAAAACCTCACCACGTATAATCAGGGGGTGGAGGGATTAAAAAGTTGCTAAAAACATCACGTGATTAATGGACGGCCTCTTCACATTACTTTTTGTATGTAATTTCAATCGTTTCACCAAACATTATATCAATAACTATCTGTGCACACCAAACTGTGTTACTATTAAAGAATAACTTTAGTTATACATCTAAACAATAAGGCTGCCATAAAATATGCGAACAAAGAGTTGCAAAATGATGAAATTTTTAATATAATAAATCTTCAAGAATGAAACGAGAATAACAGAAAGAAGAATTACATCCAATTTCTGAACAATGACATTCTGAGCTATCCCTTCCTTAAAAGTTACAAGTACTTTCCTTAAAAGTTAAAAGTGACAAGAAGTAAAGTTTTGTATGAATTTAATGACTGTAAATGGAAGTAGGCAGTTATCATAGAAAAGGCAACATAATGAAAGTACAACTTTTCACTTGCACAAAGCGTAAAGGGGCCTTAAGTTTATGTTTATAATTTGTACAAGCTTAAGTAGTTAATGTTATTTTATTTTATAAATCAAATAGCTAACTATTACATGAGTATAAAATAAAAAATTCATATTGTAAAAATATATATATGTATTTTTTATTGGTAGAGGCAGAGGTGTATTAAAAACTCACATTTTACGAATTACACTGGAGAGCAACGAATCCGGGTCACATAAAGATACCATGCTTGGGATGAGCTCGGACGATGCGTGGGACAACAAAACCCTACCCCAATCACTCTTCGAGAGTTCAAAATTGATCTCTTAGAGTAATGGGACAATATTTCCATACATCGTATAAAAAACTTGGTGTACAGCATGCCAAACCGCATAACCGCAGTAATGGCAACACGTGGAAGTAATACAAAGAAGAAAATAAATTTTGAGAAAATTATAAAGTTGTAGAAAAATATGGTGTTTTACTATTTTCGTTTTAAGATGGGGGTTAGTTATTTTATTCTCTATGTAAATTTTTATGGATATAATGCAAACTGACAAATAATTTTTACTACTTTCATTTAAAGAGTATTTAATTGTCTATTAAACACAATTTATTCACCAAAGCTTAGGAAGTATTCTTAGTTTGAGAGATTTACAGGTATATTTCTTTGACCCGAATTCGTATCATTATGTGACCCGGATTCATTGCTCTCTAGTGTTTCATTTTGTTTCCGCTTTTTTGCTACACGTTTGGAAATTAAAGATAGGAAAATTGGAAGTATATTGAAAGGGAAATATAGGTAGGAAAGGTAGTGAAATGATGAGAATAGTGCCTATACGAATGAATTGGAGTGCCGGTAAGTCCGAGCCCCCTCTAACGAAACGAAATTCTAACGAAAGTAAACAACTGTTAGAAACCGTCTTACAACCACGGCTATAAACTATCATAATCACTAACTAACAGTAACTGCCATGTTGTTCGTACCTCTCTCCGCACTTAAGTGATTGTTATCAACTTATAATACATTCCTACCCTTTTAATAACCCCACTATTCATCAATATTTATCAACCGCGACCAATAGTATTGCTTTAGCGGTATAATAACCAGTCATAATAATGTCTATTAACTCATTTCTATTAAATAGTGAAATGCTTTATCATTTATTATACTTTGCCCCTATTTTTAATAAAATAAATAAGAGTTTTTGACGTGGCGACAACACAATTATAACAACTAATATTTCCTTAAAAAAATAGCGAACCGACCAACGCGCTACCATATAAATATATTTATGTGAGTCTGAGGATCCCTTTGTAAAAAGTTATTTAATCAAATAAATAGTCGCACCACTGATCTTGTATTCATATCTCCCATACGACAATCATATAAAACGTCAGTCGTACTATTGTATATTGCCCCTCTGAATATCAGTAAGTCATTCAATCGTTTTCAGAAAGAATGGCATGAAATATTCCTTTGGACTTGTCCGAGACCTCGTAGTAACGTTTATAAATACGGGCGTAACAACGATTTTCTCGTGCACCCCAACATAAGATCTTGATCAAATTATGATTCCACACCTGAGAAACCTTATTTGCTAAAAAAATAGTTATTTGCGTTCTAAAATCCCGTGAACGGCTTTGAGAAACCAGACTAGTTATCTTCTAATAGGTTATCTCTTTACCTTTTAACGGGACTAGTTATCTTTGAACACATCGTAGAAACATATTTTGCTCATTTACTTTAGTAATGTAGTATCATAAGCGATCAATACCGATCGTTACAGTTGACTGTTATCAAGAACTAACTATGGCATCAACAAATCGCTGGTTTGCGAGAATAGCGACGGAACTAAAAATTATTGATTTTAGAGAATGGTAATATTTTGTGATTTCCGCTAGAGTATTTTTTATTTTGTTCTAAATATATAATGAACTTGTCGCTTTCTAACGAACGTTAGCACGAAATCGGCGGTGCATCTCTGTTCGCCATAAAATATCGAAGATTTATGATCGTTTGGCATACTTAGTTCAATGCGACTGAATTTTGAATTACGTCGATATTCTCGCAAACCAGCGAAATAATTATCGTAAAAAATCCTCTGTTAGAATATTCTTTGTTGCTTGTAATCTCAACTGAACTTTAATTCTCTACAGACTTTTTGATGAGTATTATTTTGATAAAATAAATAAATTAGTTCACAAAGACCGTGTTTATTCACTTATTTGTTAATTGATGGCTATCGTACATACTCGTACTTATCGTACTTTCTCTCATATTCACATGATGCTTATGTATTTTATTTGAAAACCATCTCAAACAGCACTGAATCACATTTACTATGTATTGTAAGCTCACTCGATTGAACCAAGCCCATATACTCGTGTAGCCGAGATTTAACCACAATTGTCACATTGCGACGGATATTGTTGTTCATCTGGATAAACGTGTTATGTGTCGGTTTGCAATTTAGTAAGTGATAGAGGATTGGCAATGTATATCACGGGTTATTCAAAGATGTCTTCAAAGGTTTGGAAAGATAGAAATTTAAGGTACGAGTAGACTGCCAATATACCATTTACTAATATACCAGATATGAGTTAGCGGATACCTAAATAAAGTAAAATGAATGGTCAGAATGAGGTTTGTTTCACACACATTAAACTCACAATCCCTAAAAAAATTGATAAGTAATATTATAATAAAATTATTAATATTATAATAATACTAGCTGACCCGACAGACGTTGTCTTGTCTTAACTATGAATATTGAATTCGAAAGTATTCCAAAAACATAGTTCCAATCGATGCATCTGTTTTAAACGATATTTGCAGCGCGCATTCTGTCAATCGCGCCAACTGTCAAACGACTGACAGTTATTTATGTCAAAAGCGCTATGGTAAACGTTGTCCTGCCGGAACGTAAAAAATATATTTCCTGTAACCCTATTGCAGCACCATCTACTGGGTCAAATTGTAAATCTGAACCATTCTCGAATCAACCTGAAGACACAAAAAAAAAATTAATTAAAATCTTTCCATCCGTTTAGTTCAGTAACATACACACGCACAAAAGAAATATATATTATATATAAAGACTATTATAAAATTTTTGAGGCAACACATTTTTACTTGTCTTAGGTAATGATAACTGACATACCACCAGATGCTCAGATTGCTCGATGATTAATCCTAGATAAGGGATATGCAATATAGGATGTCAAGCGGCGAGTAAATTCGTTTGAAGTGCTACGTACAGAATGGTGTAATGGTGACCTGTGCTAAGCTCAATCCAGTAACGGACTGATTTGTTTAGGGTAAGAGGAGGAAAAGTAAGAAATAACCAGAAGGGTACAGAGCTCGGTAGACCAGAGTTCTATATCTATAGTAAAGAAGGCAACCACAACAACCGGATTTGTTGTTAACTTTAACTTTTATAGGTACTTGCTAAGATATTTTATATCTGTTTTATTTGCCAGAATTTGGATATACTACTTTTTACATTAATAAAGAAAATTTGATTAATGTCTACATCATAAATTTAGACACAATTTTCTCCTTTGGATTGGATTTTAGATGACTGGCACTTATTACAGAGACGAAAAATGGGTTCGCGTTGATAGTATTAAAATCGTAATGTATGTTCCCCAGGCTGAACTTTTTATATTTTAGACTATACATTGGCATTATTGGTAAAAGTGATGGTTACCTGTCGATATTTTACCGTTCTACCTTCTATCTAGTATAGGCCATACCCTGGCCTACTGACTGCTGATCACTGGGGCCATGCACATGGTTACCGGGCATTGCCTTGAATTCAGCAAAGCACATAGGTCGATGGACAGGGTCGCTTATTGTTCAAGAAATTTTAATTTTTCTCTTTTTAATTTTCCTCGGTATCGCGTAATGCAATAAATTTCAGCCTTTATAAAAGTTTTTTAAAAGTACAAATGTTTTAATTGTCGCATAGGAAATAATGCTGTTATAATTTTAAACAATTTACTAGTAATTATTTAACAACTGAATTTTAATTAAATAATTATTATTATTAGTCCTATAAACATACCGATTGTTATATTTCAAAAACACAGTATCATTAAATAATAATAAATGATTTCAAATTTACTGTTACATTAAGGATTTCTATCTTAGAAATGCTAAAATGACAAATATTTTTCCTTGTGTTGTCAAATCGTTTACTTATAGTTATTTGAATTAGAGCGGAAATAATTTCACTTCATAACGTAGTTTAGCGACACGAGAACAGGCGCTCTAAAATCCACAGTTTTCCTTGCAATATATCACTCTTTATTTCCATTTTTCCCGTTTCCGTCGGCGATTTTGTCACAAAAAGTATAGTTGTGAGAAATAACATTATTTTTCGATACCAAACTCGTTAGTCTTTTCCTGTCGACTAATTGGTAATGATTGACAAGGCCCACGAACGTAATACAAAAATCAATGTGCTAATGATCTAATTTTAATTAATCAATTCAGCTTAGTTACGTCTGGTAACGTAATTGGTAAAAATACTTACATAGCTAGTCGCCGTAGCGCGTAAATTGATAGCTGCTAAATTATACAGTAAAACATATACGGTAAATGAAACGAGCTGTAACTCCTACAACTATACAGACCATGTACTGTCGGGAACCCTACCTAATCCGAGTAGGTATCAACATGACACCGTCACTGTAAAGAGAATGACAAAAAAATTACGTTTAAAAACGTTGCTCGGCCTAAGCGAAACCTGGGTGGTTTTGTACAGTCATGAAAAAGTAGTTAGTGGCCATATTCATATTCTTTATTGTACACAAAAATAACATATACATAATTATACAGGAAGGAAAATGGCATGTACAAAGGCGAGCTTAACCCATAGTTGAGTTTTCTTCCAGCAAACCTCGGGAGATATTGTTTTATAAATTAAACTGGTAAACCGCTAACCATCAATTCATTATTATACGATTTCGCGTGTATTTAGTTGTAGTTACCCGAATTGAATTTTACCCAATATTGAATTTAAGGAGGAGTATTAGCGCGGTCGTTTATCGAAAATAGGGTAATCTAATCTTGTATAAGTAGCTTAAGTAACCCTGGTATAAAGTAACTCCACGAAGCTTAACGGGAGTTTTAGTTTGAATCGCTACTTCATAGGCTAACACACTTTCAGATTTATAATGTTCCTCACGTATTGGTTGAGTTTCTGATACCTATCATACAGAGATACTGCAAACACAAACACTATTCCCAAGGCTGATTCCAATCAGATTACGTATTAGATTTCCAAATTGGGCACTCTATTCGGAACAGTTCAATTCGAAAATCGGTGTTAGGTGTTTTGACTGAAATTAAACGAGAAGATAATCTTAATTAGTATATGCACAATAGCGATTGAACTTTGATTTCAATTAAAACTATTATTTACAGGTCATGCAACACTTTGTTATTCAAATAACGTTTTTTTAGTTGCAGCCGTAACCGCCAGTAGGTTCGTTATACCTACTGATAGAGACCCAATTTGTTATTGTTTTAAACTTTCGCGACTTTGATACATGTTAGATATGTGTAACTCGGGACTTAATTACGATAATATTTAAAAGGTACAATAACAATATCTCTTGGTTACCCGACGTTTCGATCGAATTGCCCCGATCGTGGTCCGCTCTTGACCACGATCGGTGTAATCGAAACGTCGGGTAACCAAGAGGTATTGTTATTGTTTTTTTTAAACCAACGAATATGGAAAATTCATTCTACTTCTCTGTGTATGGGTGTGTACTGTTTATCATTACAACACATCATCTTTCTACAATGTTTATAGGAACAGTTTCCTGAAATAAAACTTAGTTTTATTGTTGCAGATCTCCCAGTACGTGTTCGAAGAGACTTTTAACTTATTATTCGCCGTGCCGTTCACACAGCACAACGCGACTGTCTCTGGAGCCACTCTGGCGGCGTTGTCTCCGACCCAGGTGGCTCATATTAAACGTCTCAACTCGCTCGACCTCGAGCTCTACGAGTTTGCCAAGAACTTGATGTTTAAAAGGTATGAATTCATTAAATTTTGCGATGGACTGTAAGTTTTTGAATGAATTCTGCCTGATTTCTGTTTATTACAATGACGCATTGGCGGCTATGACATGGATTTTTTTCAAAGCCGTAACTTACGACCTAACTCTAGACCCATCGTAACTTCCTCAGTGAACTTGCCGTATGTTGGGAGTTCGATTCCTCCACGGGACAAAAAATTGTGTAATTCATCAATATTTGTCAGGACAAATATTGGTGAATTACACAAATTTTACAGAATACTGAGAGTTAGGACTCTCAGTATTCTTTTTGGCCAATGTTTGTAAGAAACCCCTTCACACAGGGATTATTAAAAAAAGCTAGGGCTCGTGCAAGTCGTGTAAGTTATCAGCAGTTGTTTTCGGCATGTAGCTTATCATACAATAACAAGGTCGGAACTATATTCGTTTCTATAGTTTTCCTGCTGTTGAGCGGTCGGTAAACGGTAGTAACCTTGAGCGAGTAAAATTCGCCCCCATGCGCTATAAACACACGCACGTAATTCTATCATCATCATCATACATTTATTCCACAGCCTTCCGCACGCAGTTTGTAAATCAATTCGAATGATTCTCTTTATTGCTTTTATAAATAGGTTGACAAATTAACTATCATGTTTTTCTGTCTGTTATATTTAGGCTTGCCATAATCGTTTTGTCTTATTAATGATAAAAAGTTCAAAGATAAAAAAGGAAGAATGCAATCAGATAGATTTGATTCCAAATTTGAAACAAGTAACCTATAAAGAATAGAAATGCGTGAACTTGATTTACCTTTTATTCTTTAAATAATTCCTACAATATTTATAAAGTTCTCTTAAAATGGGTTATAAAAGTTTATACCCCCAGCGCCAGTACGTTAATGATTATTACGTAAAATTAAAATATGTTTATGTAAAACAATAAATGACATACTATTGTTAAATAAATATATTTTCTTTCTTTCTTTCTTATGGCATAAGCCTTGCAAGCAACAGTTGCAGGTTAGGTTTTTACTGGTTTCAATCTCGCAAAATCGACTTACAGTTAAGCAGTACCCTCTTTTTCTACCATGCGGTTCGACATATTGTCTAAATTGATCTGGTAACGTCCACTCTGCAGAAAAACACTTTTCCAGGGTTTGCTCTAAATATTGTAACAAGAAAAAAAAACGGTTTTTTTTCTAAACATTTATTACTGCAGTGTGTGTGTTTGTACAAATAAAACATGAAGCTTAGTTAAAATGACTGAATAATGCCATACTATATGCAGTACTGTAATATATTCTGTATTATATTTGATTCCCTTACACTGAAGGCCACAATTTCGTTTTTGCGTTTCAGAAAAACCGGTTTCAGTTCTACATTAAATCCAAATTTTCATCTCCCCAATCTCGGCTCAGCAATAGCAATCCAATTTCAAAGTGGATAGCGCTGTAACACTAAGCTCGAGTTTGTAGTATATTTGTATGGTTCTGATAGCAGAAAACCCGTTATTTGTTAACACTTTTAGTGGTACGACATATCCTGACACATATACAAACATTCAAATTAAAATTATTGTATATACTTAATTTTTATATGTTTAGTTAAAAAATCTGAAAAAAAAAACTGCGCGTTGAATATATTAAGGTTAAAATTTATAACAAAAAAAAAATTCTAAAAAGCTCAATTTATTTTATTGAGCTTTTAAGATTTATTTTTTATTTTTTCATTGTAAGTTTTAAGATATTTGCCCCTTACTCGAATTTATTATTTATCTTTTTGTTATGTATCCATAGTATGTGTATTGTATATATTACAAGTATGTGTAAATGAAGCAATAAAAAAATGATTACCGATTGTTATTGTAAACAATATTTCGTTTGATAAAATGCCTGATATTAAAAAAAACCACAGTATAGAAAATCTCATACGGTAATGTCTCGTTGTAACCAGAATGCGTGACCGAATTTTTACATTCACACATACAAAATGTTATCAAGTAAAGATCGGCAGTTTTACGTCTCGTACGGTTCACTAATAATGCGGTTTAACGACGTGAAAGGTTTTCAGGGTTCCATATCGTAGGGTGATAAAGATACCCTTTTGTTACCACTGCCGTCGTATATATTTATGTCCCCTGCTTGTGAAAGTTCAATTAATTCGAATCCCTCCACACTCCATATATGCCTCTTTGGTTATTTGAAATATTGATTCAAAATAAACAAGAATTTCTCCAGCACAGGTTGTAAGTTAAATACACGCTTGACCACATTTTCTCCGCATACGATACATATTTATTTCCCGACCTCGTCGCCGTGACCCCGAGGATATAAGTTGAGAAATGTCGTTTTAGATTGGGTTTCTAATCTAAGGGGATATCAACTGTGCCCTTTATACCCCACGTTTGCGGTACCCGGGGTTGATTCGATAGAATTTCTTTTATTTCTCCACAACGGAACGCTGTGGACCAAGTAAAAGTTGCTCAACTGTGTCAAAGTAATTTTGTCTCGAGGAGAATTTTAGTCGTACTTGAGCACGTGTGACGGAATTCAGTTTATTTGTACTGTTAATTGAACCGTATAAGCTTTGTTGGCATACTAGCTAGGAATACTAGCTACATAGTTAGCGTACGTGTTCAAAGTGATTGTAGCGTATCAGCATCTGTGCCCCGCTATCGTTGACCTAATTACCTCTGCGTAGATTCGAAGCGCTGAAGAAACGAGACACGGACTTCGAATACCGGTGGCGGCACCTGGGCGAGGTGGCACGAGCCGGCGTCACCGAGTTCGACTGGGACAGCAATCTCGAGGATGCAACGACCGAGAAGTACCGGGGCAAGTAAAGCGCTTCAGCAACCAGTGACATCACTCACGACCCTAGTGCATACACTAGTCAAATAGATAACCACACAAAATGAATAAAGAAAGTTATTTTATTAACCTTGCCTCTTAATGAGGCAGCATGTAAATACTTCTTATAAAGTTTTCATAGCGATACGTACAGAAATAATTACTTTTTGAATCGCCTTGAACAAAAAAGTTTATTTAATTTTATTAATTGTCATGCATTTACAAACATATTATAAAAATTCTAAATTCTAAGACTTTATGTAAGTAAGTAATTTTTCGGTTTTTCTTCAGTTTTTCAGTTTTTTTTTATAATTTATGAAAGGCGCTCTCCATCCATCCCTTAAGTAATGAACATACAATATATATTATAAATATATCTGTAGTTGGTATTTAATGTTAAACTATATTGTTGAATGAATGTTGACGTTTGATAGATAACAGGGTAGGTAATACAAATAGGTCGAACCCAACGAAGTGTTAACCTTTAGTGTGAAGTTAAAACATAACTAGAGACTTCTTAGGTCTCCGACGGTAGGAATGCAAAGTTTTCAAATTATTTAATTTAAAAGTGAGAGTAGGAATTCTGTAGAAGCATTGAGGTAAGCATCATCTCTAAAGAACAGTAGTTTATGACGTCAACCAATTTTTCTCATTTGTAAACAGACAGGATATGGTCAATTGCGATTGCTTGTGATTGTATCGAGACGGGTGATTGATCGTGTCGAGTTGATTGTGAGAGTTTTGTGACCCCAATTGATTCTGTGAGCGATTCCTTTGTTTGCTCACCTACTAAATTTATGATGCCAGATCTAGATGCTTTCTTTCCTCAGAGTGTCATCCTCACTTGAGCACTTCATAGCAGTGAGCCAATTACAAGAAGCATGCAAATAAACTAAAGACTTTCTATTGTCCTTTGGTCGTGTTGGTCAGCTTGCATGACAAAGATTATTCAGAGTCGCGTCAAGCTAAAAGCGTCACGATGCGGTCCCTTCACTTCTTTGTGTGTTTATGGCCGCTGTCGTGCGTTAAGAGCGCCTAAAAATCTAGAGCTAAACCTTTACGCAAATATGTAGTTATTCTGTAGTACTATGTGACGCTATTATTCATGTTCAAACAATATCGAAGGAATTCCCATCGGGCGCACCAGCGATAGTGATGAAAACTGGTATCGATAATCACCGGAAATATTTAATTTGGCTTTTGCTGGTAGAACAATATCGTTAGCGATTCCTGGCCCCATAATGGATATGCTCCATAATAGAGAATTTCTCTAATAATAATCTGCGATGTATACAGGTATGAAATTTCTCGCAAGTCAAATATAAATTTACGTTTACCATTCTTCTCACATTGTTGAAGCTATTATTTGAAGTGCACTCCAAACAGCGCTGCGCTACAGCAGCCCTGTTTCCAGTTATAGATAAGATTTCAATATTTTCTACTTTAAGTACTCTGTTAACATCCCATTTTGATCCTAAGTATTGCAATGTTACAGATTTCAAAATTTATTTTCTACTCCTTTTTATTATGAGTTAGCTAATAACAAAATTCTGAATTAGAAAATTTTACCAAAGAACAAAAAAGAGTGCTATCTACGTCTGTTCTCATATCGATTTAAGTTTGTGGTTAAGTTTTACTGTAGCAATGTCTATTCGATACTAATTTAATTAAAAACTACATCTGCAATTCATGAACTAATAAAAAAATGTATACGTAATTGAACAGAGCAAAGTCTATTAACTGTTTTTATTTGTGAATGTGACTTTTATTTTCTTAAATAGGAATACAGTCTGGCAATAGCGCCCTCTGTAGTTAGAGAGTATTGCATAATATATCCTTTTAGATGAGAAAAGAAATAAAAGGATAGCGGTTCATTTTAATTAAAGTTTAGTGACTATTTTAAATCATAAGTTCGTTAAGACATAATCTATAATATAGCAAATGTATATAAAAACGATTGTGTTCTTATGTTGTTTATTAGATTTGTATCCATATTTTTTGTATACAGTGTCGCGATCAACTAAGACTTGTTTCAAAATGTTCTAGTTTTGTTGTTTTAATTGATTGTCGAGATCTTCAGACATATCGTAACATTTGTCTTAATACTTTATTACCAGAAAGAAGAGCATATGTTATGGCGATATATTATATGTACTCTAGTGTTTATACCTATCGCATGTGAAACAAAAGTATTGTTGCGTAATATTCGAGATTTTTTCCATTGAATATGACTTTTGTACCCGCGTTTTTTTCAAAAATTAACATTGTAGGTCTTTGGCACCATCATGGAATCCCATGTTAAAAATGCAAGTAATATGAAGAAGAAGTAGAGAGTTTTTGACCAATTCTAAAAACATGCTGTTTATGAACGCATATATCAACGTCCACGTTTATGAACGGATATATGCTTTAGAATCAACGGGGCAGTACGTTAACAAGTGTTATTAAATACACTTTTATTTTTAAAGTAACCCAATCCAGATTAATATTTGGGATTCCACGGAAATACAAAATAATCATTCGTCTGATCCAAAGACTAAAATGTGAAGCTTTGTTTAATTATAAAAGTAACATATTAATTCAATGGAAAATAATATTTATAACATTTCGATCAAACTACAGTAATTTCAGTCACCGGTTCTGTTCTGTTTTTTCTTTTACTATGGCGATGATATAGACAATTCGTACGAATCCAAGATTCTTTAAAAACATAAATTTACTTTTCTGTTGCCTATTGCTTTTAATTATAAATTACGTTATCGAAAGAAATGCCGAATTAGACAAAACAGCTAAATACCGTCGACGTGTCAAATGCGTGTAAGAATATTACGTAAAGTTTACCATGCAAATTTGTAACTGAAACACGAAGGTATAAAACACAGAATGAATTTATTCATTATATTATTTTCAGTTTAAAGTGTAAGCGGGATTGTATCAAAGCAAATTCCATGTTTAAACAAGTTGAAATTGTCGGTACGAGTTCCTACTTACTGACTTTTCAAAACATTTTTTCAGTAAACATTCATTGTAACTTTATTCGTTATTTTTGCAAAGTAATTTTAAGTAACTTCAAGGTAACTTTTTACTTTTTTTTATTTTATGGTTAGTGCATTTAAAGTACATTTTTTTAAACTAGCTACTAATGCACTTCATGACATGCATTTGACAAGTTAGTTTTTGTTTTTTTTTGTTTATTGGATAAAAAGTAAGTAAAAAAACAACTCGATAAAATAGGGTGACTTTCAGCAATAAGAAAAACGAATTGTATATTGTGAAAAATATTTATTCAAGCTCCTATATGTGGTAATATAGTGAAAGCTATGTAAATGTGTATATAATTTTGTAATAAAAATATGTTCGGAGGCCGATTTACGTGCAGGAGCAACTTGCTCTCAACTATTGGTACGTCATTTCTAGACAATAACATGTGTAGGTTGCTTCAATTTACTCCTACTGAATTGTATGCGAGGCAGTGTATATGATATCAACATTTCTGTAGATACGTAGATAAAAAGACATTTACGAATTACTTTATAGCTGTTTCTGTACATGCGATGACGTCGCGGCTGTCAAACGAGTGCCTGACTTTTTTCAAAGCGATTGTTCGTTAAAGTGTAAGTGACATTTTCGACGGTTATTTACGAAAATAATTTTCAAAAACTTCTTTTGCCATATGTGACGCTGTCGCCGATTGTACATCAGATTTATCTCATTTAATTGGGAATAATCTCGGAATCGATGTTACTCTCATAATAGTTTATCAAATAGATGTAAGTATCTATAAAATGTATGTATATTTTTCTGTGTGTAAAGTAACGCTAAGCCCTGTGATATGAGAAAAAAAAACAATTGCACCCAATGTTTTGCAGTAATATCCGCATTTAAATTTTATTGAAAATCATTTCGAAAATTGCCTTTGGTTTTGTATTGTAACTCGTAATATACTGGTCAAGTGACGTGGATGACTTATAAATGGGTGCATAAGCCATAAGGTTAATTAGCCATATAGAGCACGAAGTCATATTGTGGTGACATTATAATAAACTTGATACCTAGTTATGTATCGTATGTACATATAGCACCATGACGGTGGTACAGACCAGCACGGCATTGGTACAGCTCATCATCGCTGTGGTACGGCTCTTCATGTACCCGGTGTACCCAGCCATGACTTCTACCACGTACAAGTCATGGCTGGGTACACCTCTCCACCGAGTTGGTACAATACACCACCGGTACGGTTCCCGTTGTTTGGTACCAAAATTTAGCTTTTAGTTTTTTTATAAGTTCCCGACTGAACCAAAATATAGTACTTTATATTGTGTTAACGATCACCGAGTAATAAAACAAGCGAAACTCCTTCTTAGTTTTATTTCATGAAACCTACCAACGTAAAGTTAACGACATTGCGGCTCAAGATTTATAACTGTGTCTAATGAGCGCGCGCACAGAATGTACCAAAACTAAACCACTCATATCAGATAAACTCTTAATTAACAGAGTATGTTCTGAAGGTATGTGTAATAAATACTTCATGTCCAATTAAAGTCCGCTCTTACTGGTGCTACTCGTACATTGGTACATTTTTCTAAATATTATGTCCATTTATGGCGAGAGCGGGACGTGAGTGCCGGCGTCAATGCAGCGTGCAGGAAGCTCGAATGGTCGAATTTGCATTTATGTTATTAGGCTGCATCCGCCGGGCAAGTGGGGCGTCCCGCCGCTGCGCCATACCAGTAAAGAACACCCCACCGCGCCTCGTTTTTGTGACATAATCTTACGTACCGACTACTATGTAATTTGAATAATTGGATACTAGGATACTAAAGTAATGCTTATTTATCTTAATTTTATTTAGCAACGAATTCGGGTCGTCCAAAGCAGCAAGAGCATATTAAAGTATCCCCGGAGGCCACCCGTCTCAGGAAGCACCTAACTTGAGTGTACAGAAACTCTCAGTTAAATAATTCAAATCGGTTTTCGTTTCGCTATGTGACTCTACTCAGTTCCTACGGTATGGTATCACTTTTCTGTAGTACCCAATGTAGGTTTTTGTGGTGGTTTAAAATTTTATTTTTTCAAGAATAGATACTAATGACGTGGGGCACACATTATTGGTATTCTTTTTAACCCCTCCAGCTTGTGTTAGGAGGTAATTAAAAAACAAAGTTGCATGTTTTCTCACACTGGATTCCACGTAGTGTGCCAGTTGAATCCATTTTACTGAGTGTAATATTTAATATTTATGTTTCTTCACGTACAACTCTTGAATACACTGGATGGAGTGGACATACGTACAGCCAAAATTCAATAATATGATTGGTAGATACGTACTTCAAGTAAATGTTTTGAAGTAATTGATTTGCTAGTCTGTCGCTTCTTTACAGCAGAGATAAGTTATTTGACGCTGTTCAATAATACGCTTCTTTGGGGCCAATGTACACACTACTGCAGGTGCAGTTTATTTTAGAAACACCTTAAGCTTTGTAACCTGAAGCATTATCCCTAGTGTGTAAGCTGTCGGAATAGAGTACTTCTTCAATGTAGAACGGATCTTATCCGAATCTTTTGATAAATGACAAAGACGGGCTCCCTGCTCACCTCTAATTACTTCCGTCCCATTGTCATTTGCTACCGTCATCCGTTCACTTGAAGTTCGTTCCTGGTCCAGGTTCTCTAGATGCTCAGGGTCACAGAAATCGCAATCTCTCTTCTCGAAGTAAGACATAATTGATTGCAAGTATCGGTGATGATGATAGGTGTAGGTATTCATTCGATTCATTATGTTTGTGCTAAACACAGTGCTTTGTATTGCACATCATAGAACGCGAAATATTTAAATACAGGTAAGTTAAATATATACTTTTATGTAAATATTTAATCTGTTTATGAAACAATGGCGAGCTTAATCAACATTAATGTATTCCGTCGCAATACAGATACAATAATTGAAACTAATAGATAGCTGTCGCATGATCGCATCTGTCATCAGTACTCTCTCTCTCGCTGTGTTGCCGTTTTCAATGTGATCCAATTTTGTGCGTTCGATTTTAGAAGTTCAGGTCATGACTTCGGCAAGAATAAATAAAAAATTGAAATTTACTATATTAATCATGTTTGTAGAATATCAAGGTAGGTTTCAGAAAGTCACACTTTTCATATATCATGCGTTATTGTACAATATCCGATTAGGATCCTAAGTGTAAAACAGAATTTGACACTAGTCTTCAGATCTTGTGGAGTTGAATTCCCCGAACATAATCAACCACTCTAGCAGCGCTTAAACGAATTATTCTTGACATTTGGTGAGATTGCAGTGAGTTTAGTAAGATGGTGGAAAGTAAAGTGTCAAAGTAAAAAAAGGATCGAATTTAAATTCATTTATTGTTATCGCTCCATTTTTTTCAATTAGTAACCGATTTACCTTTTAAGATAAGGTTGTATTTGCATTGAAATAGCTTGTTGTACTTAGTACACCAAGCTAGTGCAGTAGTGTTACGATGCTGTACAATCGTTACGCCTTTTTAAATCGCACGTTCGGCCCTACATGAAGCACAGTTGTCATCTCTTGGTAGGAGCACGACCATTCGCTGGACAACTGTGAATCAGCGCTTACTCATAGGGCTAAGCGTAGGTACGTGGTCAATGTTACGTGCGTTGCTTGTACACGACACGACAACCAAAACGAAGGGCAGGTATTGCAGAGCGTGTCATTGCTTTAAAACTCTGAATGACGAATCACCACGGTTTAGACTTCGTATTTCGAAAGGTGTTATATTTTATTGCCTATTAGCCTGCCTGTCAGGTAGCTGTTATTTCGTCAAAGTAAGTCATTCTATTCTTTAGTAATATGTTCCCGTGTGAAAACACTATAAAACTAAAACTTAATTTATTTCCTCCACCTTACACTCATATTATGGAATTTCTTAAAATGGCCTTAAACAGGACGGTCATCGACCTTGATTGTAAAACAAAAAACATTAAATTCAGTCAATAATTTCATAGGTTACAATGTAAATTTTTTAAATTATGAACTAACTATATTCGCAGTGTATCTTCTGTCCCGACGGATAACTGTTCTGAGTCCCACGACGATATCTATTCTATTTTATTTAAATAAAAAATCTAATCCTAAACAATAGAACCGCCAATTGCATCACTAGAATACGATGAATAAATAGATGAATGGGTAGTTGTACTCAATATCAAATTCGTCGGGTCCCCATCCGTCAGATATGATCGCGAGACGCATAATAAAACGATCGTATTTCCAGTAAGTGGTGTTTGGTACTACTTATGTGCATTAAGATGCACCCGGTGACGTTTCCCGGGTCAAATTACACTCGGACAGCTTTCTAAAGGAACCGTTCCGAAACCATTTTGTCGTTTCGTAGAAACCTGGACGCTAGTAATGAAATTCAGAGTCTTTTAATAATATTCTTTTAAACCTACATTACTGAGCAAAAATACAAATATAATCTTTCATGCACGTTTAACTAATAAGTAATTTCTTTTCTGTATCTAATAAAACGCACAATAAGGCTGCTAAAATTCTTTATAAAGTATAAACTAAACTACTAAAGCGATCTTGGTCGAAACTGGAAACATCGGACAAAGAGAGACTCAAGCAAAGTTTACGTACAAAACAATACGGTTTTGTTGAAACCATTGTTTTGAGTAAATTGAACGAAATGCATTAAAATAAAGAGGGTTTTATTTCTGGGCGAATGAGCGATGTTGTTTCCACTGAGACACTTTACTGTTTAAGTGCTTGAAGTTTTATAAAGGATGCGGACACGACTAAAAAACTTTCTGAACGTCCTTTTTGTCTCTCTTTCAGTTCCTTGTAATCGCCATTGTATCTTTATCGCACCCTGCAGTTATCTTCTAGGGTTTAGCTACCAATTTATAGTTATTATACGGGTGGAGACTACGACACTACAGTTATTACGGTTGCCCTTTGTTTTGTACTTCATAAAGGGTTGATATTGGTATTGAGTGCTAAGCAGGTCTGGCTGTATGGACAGTGTTGAGTCGAAAATCACAAGCTTGTGGGTTTTAATTTTCATAAACAATTATTGTTGGATTAAGATTGGTGAGTATTTTTTGGCCGCCATTGGCAAAACAATACTTTTACGTTTAAAATATAATATGTTAAAGTCAAAAGTCTTGGTTCCCGGAGGACTCCTTCCTAGGGTATACCCGGGTTCCCCTGCAATAGACCCACTTGTGACGGAACACCGTGTGGTTTTAGTCGGTTCGATTCCGACATACCACTTTACCGTTAGCTCCGGTGAGGTGATGATCCGTGGGGGTTTCCACACGATAAAAAAAAAAGTCAAAAGTCTTAATAGGTCAAAAGTACTTTTGAACGAAAATAAAGTCTCAGTACTTTTGACCGAACAGGTTGTTCAAAAGTAGTTTTGACTGAAAATTATTAGTTAATAGTGATTTTGACTGACGCTTTTAGTCATAGTACCTACCTTTAACCATTATAATATTACTCAAAATAACTGATTAGAATATAAATAAAAATATCTAACCTAAGCTAATAATAAGTACCTGTACCCAGCTCCATTGAGCAAAATTACTTTGACCGATTTTGTCAGTTAAAAGTACTTTTGACTGGTTAAGAGTTTTGACTACAACTTACATAACATAACAAATTATGAATAATAGTGTAATTTCTTGCACGTAGACGGCGTTATTTCTTTATTTCTTCGGATACCAGCAAAGAACAATCAAGTAATGAACGTAGTAAACATTGAATTTCATTAAAGATTGCACTGCGTTTTATCTTCTATGTAGGTACGCAATTAACACATCCAATACTACGAGTTTGTAATCAAAACATTATAGAATGACAGCGTACAGTGACTGCAGAACGTTTCTTGTCGGAGTTTTAAATTCTTTTACGAATTACTGAGAAGAAAATTAAAGCCATCGAAGTATATTTTCTATCGTACTAATTTTTAAACTTTCGCGTTTCACGATATAATGATATATAAATACATGTATATATGAGGCAATTCAAAGGTATGTAATACCTATTAGGTAAGTATATTTTTAACCGACTACAAAAAAGGAGGAGGTTCTCAATTCGACTGTATGTTTTTTTTATGTTTGTTACCTCAGAACTTTCGACTGAGTGAACCGATTCGATTTCCGATTTTTATTTGAAAGCTGGTGCTTCCCGTGTGGTCCCATTTCAATTTGGTCCAGTTCTGACAATGGCATCCATGAGAAAACCATATATAAGTCTTTTATGGAATAGTTTTTTTTGTTGAAGTCGGTTTTTTTTTGAAAGAATTATTATATATCCAGTTTTTTTTTGGTAGAAGCTAATGATCTGTAAGTGTACAGGTGTACCTATATGTAAACTTTGCTAAGGGGCGCTTGACCGCGGCCATTACATATTGTGAATGCGTACACTTTAGGGTGGAAGCACATCAGACACAGAACCATAAGCCAGCTGGTCGGCCTCTCTTAACACGATAAAAGAGTCACACCTTAAAATAGATGTAAGTAATATTTTCCTCCGTAAACCTTTCATGAACGAAGGACGAAAAGCAACTGGCTAATAAACCTGTTTACTTCTGTTACGAAACAATTTATTTTAGTTCCTATTCTGTTGAAAACATGCTTTTAAAAGTGGTACGTAAACGGTTGGAGCTACCGACTTTGCGTGTAAATCTTGAATCTGAAAGGAGCACTTTGGTTTTATGATATATTCGCTTAGATGTTGGGTGATATATTCGCTTTCATCAAAACTAACTATTTTACTTTGCGAGCTATAGTTTCCTTAATGATTTAACTAAAGTTTGTATGAGCGTATCTATTTTTAAGGCATATTAAGTGCAATCAAAGTTGAATCACACAAAATCAAAAAATCAAAATTATTTATTTCAAGTAAACCCATTGTAGGTATTTTTGAATTTTCAGGAGGAGTCAGTCAGTATAAGTCGGTCGTGAAGCTAGTTGCCTGTTCCAAAACGTAGATCCTATGGAGAAGAACAGGCAAGAAACTCCAAGGACACTCTTTTCCAACATGTTTTTTTTTTACAAAATTATTTGTTACATTGCTTATACACAATTTTGCCTACAATATTTCTTTGATTAAGAGCCATTAACTGTGTTTTTTCTTTAAGGTCTGTTAGGGCTAAGTGATCAAATAAATGAGGATTATTATCAGTCTTAAAAATTGGAACGGGAAACATATCCATTTCGCTTGTGCCTTGAGAAATTTATAAACACATTCACTAGGGTTTAATCGTAAGATTCGTTCGATTCCTAACTAGACACTAATTAATGTAACAAATAATAACAACAATATATTAAGGACTTCCTAGGGGAAGGTTAACAGATAATACACGCTTTGCAATATAGATCACTTATCAGACTAGTTTTAGTATTTTATTTCTGACTAGCAGCGCCCCGCTGTTTCACACGCGTAAGTCCCGATCCCGTGAGAATATCGAGATAAAAAGTAGCCTGTTCGTTAATCCTGATCTCCAGCTATCTACATACCAAGTTTCATCGCAATCGGTTCAGTGGTTTTTGCGTGAAAGAGTAACAAACATCCATCCATCTATCCATCCATCCAAACTTTCACATTTATAATATTAGTGGGATTAATTTTAATACGAACCTTACAAAATAACATCTCGTACGAAGTTGCCCCGTTTCTGGATGTCTATGTTGATTTGTAAAGACGTATAGAGGTAAACTATTGTATTGTTCTAAACCGGTTGGAAGGCCAGAGAATGTGTTATTGATGTCTCGCTTAGATAATAATCGACGCTTCGTCAATAAACGACAACGAAGTTCTATTGTTTTTAAATTAACAATGTTCAAAGTAGTTTTATAAATAATAGGGCAAACCTTTTTACCATCGGTATTGAAGGCTGCGGATGTATTATTTACTTACAGATACTGCCCACTCATTCTGTTTTGTCACAATCCATATTTGATATGTACGTTAAACAAAACGCGATTTCACTTGATAATGCCAATCCAAGAGATAAAGAGGTTTTGGATTAGGATGGGAGAGAATAATTGTAGTTAGCGAATTGAAACTTAGCAATATTATGCAGAATATTAGTCGAAAGCCGTCACGTCTCCCACTTAGAAAAGAGGCATTGCTACCTTAGTTTCTAAGGGTGCACTACGTACGAGAAGTTTTTCTAGCCCAGTAACTTAATTTCTATCTAACTTAATTTAATTCGATCGCGTTAATCTTTATTTTATCCCCCTGGAACATTTATTTTTAAAGCGTGAAAGCATAACCAACAAATAAAAAAAACAAACGTACTTTTGCCGTTAATAATATAAGTTGCTGCTCATTTCTTAGGGGTGTTAAGGAGGTTTCAGGAGGCATTTTATTAGGACAAGTAGTTTGAGTGTTGGCAGCACTGAAAAATTTAGGAGCACAACGAAATTGAGAATTGGCATCACTGAAACGGACGGTAAGCTTAACTTAATTCTGTGGTACCTTGGGTAGTATCCCACTGGGCAGAGTAAAATAGTAACCTAGAGTCTCCGAAGTGGAATGACCAATTCCACTTCGGAGACTACTAGGCACAGTGGTATTCCAACTGTTTTTAGACTTTTTAGAAACCCCCTCCCCCTCTTCCAACCTTATCCTACTCCCACCTTAAACTCTTGAGCTGCAGGTGCCAATGGGCGGGGGTAGTCATTTACCATCAGGTGACCCGTCTGCTCGTTTGCCCCCTATACCATAAAAAAAAACACACAATGTAAAACCGCAGTCCCTAACTAGCATTAAATGCTTGCGCTACGCTACGCTACTAAGTTTTGTCGTACTTTGTGAAATCAATTTTTTTTCGAAGTAGTCTCCACTGGCAGTAATATAGGACTTCATACACGTAAACCAGGTGCTGAACACATTGCTCCAGTATCCTTCTGGAACACAGCAGTATATATCTTCGAAAAATCTTATAAGCTCCTCACTTCTCGACTACTTGCGTCCCTTCAGTTGTTTTTTCACATGCGACAATAATGCAAAATCGCTTAGTGCTATGTGTTACTCGTTGTGTACAGGTTCGTGTCTTGAGCTTGGTCGTTATTTTTATAAGGCTTCTAATACTTGAGGTAAACATTCTCTGTAGGTATACCATGCAGCAATACAGCAATAGCAGTCTTCCCTTTATCAAGTACAAGCGTAGCCAATATTCATCTCTTAGTAAAAACAGCAACCATTCCTATCTTTACGGATCGGGACATTTTCACGACGTCGGTAGTGGATCATCTTCAAACACCGCATTCACACGTCTTCAATTTTTTATTGCATATCACAAGACCAAGTTACACCTTGCTCCCTCATCGCATCAGTCATCGACTGCAGTACCCACAATAAAGAGTTTCCGTACTTACAAATGCTTATGAAGAATCCGATCGAACAGTTAGTGCACTTAATTTGAGGGTTTTGTCAATCTGTCCATATGTCACACGTCGGTCTTCTTCCAATAATTTTCGTACAGTCTCTTATGTTCTTATCAGTAGTCATCTTCTATTGGCCTGCTTTGCATTGCATCATCCTCCAAGTTAACCCATTGAATGCCGAAGGTAAGCGTCAGACCAAACCTGGTGGCCACCATACAAATGGTCTACTACGTAATTATTCGTAGTTGGCATCACGTATATAAGGATATAGTAGGATGCCAGAATACGTAATATTCCGTATACGCAGTATTACGTAGATAGGCACAGATAGAAAAATAAATGTTAGTAGTGCCTACCTACGCAATAATACGTATACGCAAAATTACGTACCTTAGCTCCCTAATAAAACACAGACTATTGTCTATCTCGTTTTAACATGTATAAATGGCAATCACGTGTTCTCCCCACTTATTTTTGCATCAATAGTACATTTATTACCTGTGTGCGCATTCAGTGTCGCGCCGCACGCGCTGAGAGACTGTCGCTAGATAGGTGTAGGTAGTTATTGCAATATGGAGCGCGGACGCCGATCGCGTCGTATTTTACGCGGTAACCGAAATCCCAGATTGTTACAACGACAGTTGAATGTGAATGAAATACCTGGAATTCTGATGGAACCAGAATCGACAGACGATGAGGACTTCTCTTCCGGATCAGATAATAATTACGTTCCAGAGAGAGAAGCGCGGAGTAGTAGTTCGTCTTATGAAACATCGACATCTGACAATGAATCGCAGCCGCCACCCGCAACGCTCACAGAAGCATCGTCATGTGATCCAGAGTTTCAGTGGAATATAGGTTCTGCAAGACCCCAACAATTTGCATTTACGGGTGAGTCGGGAATAAAGATTGACTTCAGACCTACCCCCGCTGCTTTAGCTGATATATTTTTTTCAAACGATTTTCTGCTTTCTTTGGTGCAAGCTACAAATAATTACGCACGTCGCACAGCCGGTCCCTTACAAAAGCATGCCCGCTTTAGATATTGGAAGGATACAAATATTGAAGAAATGCGCAAGTTTATTGGTATGTTGCTTTATATGGGATTGGTGCAATTACCCTCTATAAGTCATTACTGGCGATTGGATCCATTGTACAACATGCCGCTGTTTAGGACTTTGATGAGCAGAAACCGCTTTCAATTATTGTTACGTAATTTTCATTTTTCCGAAGACGACTCCTCGGCTACATCCAGACTGCATAAAATACAACCTATATTAGAACGGTTCAACAACATAATGATTGATCTCTATTATCCTAAAGCTGACCTAAGTATCGATGAGTCAATGGTTTTGTGGAGAGGAAGATTGATTTTCCGACAGTACATAAAAAATAAGAAGCACAAATATGGAATAAAACTGTATGAATTATGTGAATCGTCAGGTATAGTCATGAAAATTCGTGTTTATAGACGAAAAAGTGAGAAGCCTCCACCTGGAACTTTACATAGCACGGAAGTTGTATTAGATCTAATGGAAGGCTATTTAGATAAAGGTCACGTAATCTACGCTGACAATTTTTACAATTCACCTGATTTGACGAGACGTCTTACCCAAAGGAAAACATACATATGTGGTACACTTCGAAAGAATCGAAAAAACTTGCCTGTAGACGTTACAAACGCTAAGTTAAAGCGTGGAGAGCTAGCTGCTAAAGTATGCAATGATATTACTGTTTGTAAATGGAAAGATAAACGAGATGTACTGGTAATTTCGAACAAGCATAATCTTCAGTTGGTGAGAGTTAGGAATAAAAATGGTAGAATCTCACTGAAGCCGAACATTGTCGCCGATTATAACTTGGGCATGTCAGGTGTAGACCGAGGCGACCAGATGGTCTCATATTATTCATGCCTCAGAAAAACTCTTAGATGGCACAAGAAGCTAGGGCTACACATCTTTGAAGTGTACATTCAAAATGCACACCGAATACTTCGTCTTCAAGATAGAACTTCTAAAATGCGACTGCTGCAATTTCGTGAAGGTTTTATAAGACATCTGTTAGGAATGAATAATAATGATCCCACCATAGCAACTGGGTCGCATTCGACACAAGCAGGACCATCACAAGAACCCCAATCAATTCTATCCCCGGCTTCAACTAGTCAATTATCTGCTAAAACTCGTGTACCACTAGATAATTTTCATTATTTAGAAAAGCTTCCACCCACGGCTAAAAAAGCCGTTCCGGCTAAACCTTGTCGTGTTTGCACTAAAAATAAAATACGGAAGGAATCATCTTTTGTATGTGCTACTTGTCCTGAAAAGCCGGCTTTGTGTGTAAACAATTGTTTTAAAATTTACCACACAGATCCTAAATTCGCTTAATTTTTTTTTAATCGTTGTATAGAAGTTTATTTTTATGTTTTTTAGTGTTGATTTAGTAAGAAATATTACTGTTTTTGTTATAATAATTACTTAGAAGTATATTGATCTCAAGAGTAGACTGTGTAATTCATGATACCAAAGTGTATTAGATTTAGATCTTTAGAAACAATAAAGTTACTATTTTTGTATATTGTGTTTTATTTGAGGTGCCAAGTAGTATAAAAACGAACGTTGCAGGAGGCCAAACAGTATAGATCACCCTACAACCAACAAAGAACATCTACGTACTAACACGTAGTTGGCCTCTCCTGTTAACCTACCTTACGTAATATTACGTAGTCGGCACTCAATGGGTTAAAATTGCCGCGATTTAATTGAATATACCACCGTTCTATGATATCCTTAGATATGGACAAGTTTCCCTTACTGCAATACTCATTTCCTCGAAATATTTTTGTTTAATTAAGCCACGCTTAAAGTTATATAAAATCATTATACGAAGGACGAGAGAAGCCTGCCATTTTCATTCAGAAAGTTAATTTAAAAATCGAACAAACGATTCCTTGCCTGTAAATTTGTTTTTTTTTTAATATGACTTTATTATTGAATCTAGTTTGCACAAGACAAAACATAAGTAGCGCTCTACGTATGCATATATAATATCCCTTTGTTTCCATCAGACCAATTTCAAACACAAAGCGAGTAAGTTTTGAATTGAGCTGCTATATCTATAATCTATAAATTCACAATTAAATTTTCTTCTTTGCGTGGCAATAACAGGTAAATTACTCGACCTCGGACATCGTGAATAAAATATGCATCAACATCAAGTGTTCAAATGTTACAAATAGTTCATTGGAAGCTATTTATGAACGTCGAGTTATTTTAAAATATATAATAAATGAAATAGAAATTAATTTGACTGTAAAAATACTTTTTTACAATTTTTTTTCAAATTTTAATGTAGCACTGGATAAGTGTTACATCGCAAACTCTTCATATTTAAATATATTTTTCAACTTTTTCGTTCGGTTTGCTATTAAAACGTTTTTTTAGGTTTTTTAAACTAGTATAATTAATTTTTTTATTTTTAGTATTGTCATCGGTCCTTTATCCGTGTACAAATTTTCAAGTTAATCGGACGTCTTGAACTTGATGAAAACTTGAATAGTTTAGCGTTTCATATGTTCCTAAATTACGAGGGTGATTAAAATGTTTTGAGCTTTAGCTAGCTAGCTTTCAGATACATTAATGACTAATCTAATAGGTCACTATTCAGTATGAGTTTTGTGTAATCAGCACCACTATAGTCCTAATAATTAATCGATTAACATCAAAATGTTTGAGCTAATTCTACCATTTTGTGAAATGCCCAAATTGTGACAAGTGACAAGCATGTTTAAAAATTACAGCTTATCAGGACTTGGGTACGTATTATCCGGTAGGAATTAAAGTCTTTGGAACGACTTTACTCTGGGGTTGCGAGACACAGCTGTCACGGAGCAAAAACTCAACTTAAACCGCACAACGAGAATTTCTTTCACACAGTAGGTATAAGTGGAACTTGCAGCTGAATACATAATGTATATTATCTTATATATAAAAATTACATGAACCGATTTTAATGAAATTTGAACAATGTAAGCAGTTTGGTCCAACTTGTGAGATAGAATAGTTTTTATCTCCATTTATAGTCACAATATTTTTTTATTGCAAATTACTTAGCCACAGTAACGCGTGACCGGGTAGCTAGTAGAATATAAAACACCCTTGTTTCAAGTGTTTGTGGCTGCGTGTATGTAGGTATTAGATATAACATACAAGTGTAACAGTTTATTTTTAAGAGTTAAAAAAGGTAGAAATCGAGGCTTACTTGCGTTTGTAACTAATTCATTTTTAAAGTGATTTGGTATATTTTTGAGAGGTTTGTAAATGGAACTAGTAATTCTAGCAAAATATTTTTCGTTTAGTTTTACACAATATAATTTTTTCTCTTACCCTATAATTCAATTTTTAAATTCATAAATATGATTACAAGAAATGTTGTTAATATAATAGCGTTAAAGGCGGCCTGGGAAGGCCAGGTGACACAAAAAAAATATTTTATAATCTGTATAAGAGAATTTTTGAGTCCTCTTTTGTCCTTTGAAGTCCTTATATAAAACGAAGCCCTCAAAAGTGGTAAATGTTTTTAATTTGCCGGCAGTAGGTACATAACATTTCCTACAAACCCACAGAAGCTGCGTATCACAAATACTATTAGCCTTTCATAATTTACGATATGTGGTCAGACGTTCAGACGTTCATTAATGTTATAACGGCGAGAGAACAAAGGGATATTGTTTGTGAAGGGAAGGGCTATTGGTAGTAATAAAGTATTGAGGGGCATTATGCGCTCGCGCGTGAAACTCGTCGGGTGCTATTGTGTGGGACGGACGATGTGATTTTTGTGAACCTTGTTGTAATAATTTATTTTTAGTCTATGTTATAGACTGGCCAGACCTTTATAACAAAGGACTGGCCATTTATAACTTAAAATGTAATAGAACAGTAGTTTTAAGTAATATCTTAAGTCTATTTGAAAACAGAACAGGCAGCAAAAGGAAAAATAACTACACTGGATATGGATATTAAATAGACTTGCAACGAATAGTGTTTTCGGCCACATGCCGAATACCGAATATTGTGCAAGCTTCCTGCGCGAATATCCGATTTTTCGGCAAAAGTATTCGGCTGATGTGTGGCAGGAAACTTTTACAGACAGTTTTGTTTTTTGTTTCTAGCTTCCACTGTTTTAACGCCTCCCGCAATGACCCTTCTAAGCGCATCTGTCTTCTTTTATGGATACGAAAAATATTCTGTAGAGAAAGCATAGCCCATATCGAAAGATAAAACTCAGTTGCAACTATTGCCGGAAAATTCAGAAGTATTAGTTCTCTGCAGCACAATCTTCCACTGCTAAATTTTTATTACGGTTCAAACGCATGGACGGATATCGTTTTTTCACATTATGGAAGTTAATTATGTATGAGTTATTGAGAAAAAAAAGAAAAATTTTAAACATTAAAATTAAATGAATCGTTTTCTTTTACCAATTATAAGACTACATCAAATTAAAAATATAATTACATACTCCCACGGCTTATTGCTGTCATCATACCTTTTTTAGCTTTTCTTCAGTATACTGCCTATCGGGACAGTTTACGTCATTCGAGGCCTACCCGCACCGACTTACCCACTCACCGGAGCCACTAACAAAAAAACCGTAGTATTCGGTGTTCGGCCGAATAGTACATTCGGTATTTTTCCGAACAGTATAAAATTAGCCGAATAGGCCGAATACCGAATATTCGTTGCAAGCCTAATATTAACGTATTTACTATTGTACGTATACTTACAGGTGTTAAGAAAACTATTTTAACGAGTAGAATATCAGACATATCACAGAACGTAATACTTACATTACGGTATAAAAAGAAGACAGAGAAAATGACAACGAAAAATGGATCCTACTCCACTACAATTTCCAGTATTCACTATCTATAGAACCATTTAGCCAAGTGGTTGAAGCCAGCGCCGGCACTTTGAATTGATAATACCTGTCAAAGATGTACTATCAGTTCCTTCAACTGTGAAAGAAAACATTGTGAATGAGAGTTTCAGAGTGTCAAATTTGTATCAAGCCACAGATTTTTATACCCAGCTAATTTAAAATACGTGTACATTACAGAGATTCTAAGTGTTACACAATTTCCGAAAATAAATCACGCTGTTTACATTTGCAGACGACTTCTAAAGACTTCATTTCTTTACGTTTTAGGAAATAATAATATTTTAGCGAATATAGCAATGGAGACTCTGTGAGCATTTGAAGCGTCTACTTGTTGCCTTTATTAGCATCGAGCAGAAAAAACACGTTTCTAGTAGGGTAGTACCTTTTAAATTTTAATTTATTTTTATTATTTGTTGTTATAGCGGGAAAAGAAATACACATTTTCTGAAATTTTCAACTATCTACCTATTACGGATCATGAGATACAGCCCGCTGACAGACGGACGGACAGCGAAGGCTTAGTAATAGGGTCCCGTTAGTTACCCTTCGGGTTTCAAAAGATAACATTAGTCACAAAGTAACTAGGATCAACCCACTACATTTACACTCACACTGAGAAAGCACATAATTGGCTTCTCTAAGATTTGTTTTCCTTAGACATCGGGGCAGAAAGGGCGGACACAACAAACATTTATGTAGCCGCAACCACAGTAAATGTGACTGTACTGCTAAATAGGGTAGTGTAATGTAATTTCTACCCTCTGGACAAGTAATTAGTGGTAAAGAAATTACACAAAAGAAAAATGTCTTTAGTACATAATCTGTACTGTATCTGTTTATAAGGCGCTCATTACACGGTAGGTTTTGCTGTCAGTTTTGCCCACAATCAAAACGGTGATTGAGGAATAACCTATCGTTTAATGCAGTGGTTGACGGTTGCATGATGAGATTTGAATGGCGATATTATTTCATCAATCACTAACAAACATCCGTCAATCATGACTTTTGGTAATGATTGACGTTTGCATGAGCGTCTAATGGACGCTAGAAGTAACGTAATCTAGCTTAAGTAAGTATATCTAAGTATAGCTATGTCCCTGAACAAATTCAAATTAGCTGTGATTAATCAACACAAATAAATAAAACTGAAATGTCTGTTTGTAATAAAAGTCTGTCTGTTTGTTTGTTCTGGCTAATTTCAGGACCTGGTGGACCGATTCCCACGGGACTTTCACTGGCGGATAGCTTCTGTTATAAGGACAAACATAGTTTGTATGTTTGGTGCTGACTCAAAATTATTTAGGTATTTACGTTAGAGTAGGCGTTTAGTTAAGCTAACAAGTTTATTTTTCACTTTTTAATTCCTTTCTGCTTTCGTCGGTTTAATTTTTTGTTGAAAAAAAATTTTTTTGTTTTTTTTTGTGGTTAAAATAATCAACTACAGGTTTCCGTCATGTTGTAGTGTCATTAGAACTACATTGTGTAAGTTTCAACAAAATCAGTTCACATTGTGTAAAGTCAATGGGGAACAATCATTCTTCTCCTATTTTTCTACCCTTAAGGTTGAAATTTTTATTTGAAATGATTATTTAGGACCAACTTCGAAGTATACCCTATCCAATAAAAAAAGAACTATGGAAATCGGACTACCCTGTAAAAAGTTATGCGTGGTCATACATAAAAAAATCTACGGGTTGACTTAAGAAGCTCCTCTGTTTTTTCGTCGGTTAAAAAAAGGCGTGAGGTGTCTTTGGCACGAAGTTATTTTCACAATATTTTTGATGGACTAAATAACCTTTTTGTGTGTTTATTTTTTATATTTCACAGAACTTGCGTAAAAAATAATTAAACTGAATGAGAACTTCCAATTTGTAACTAAACTGAATTTGTAGTTGATTATTTTATTTTACGAAACTTGTAGTGTTTGTGTTTGTTTAGAAATTACTCTAAGTTCAAGATACAAAATAATGGCAAATATTTTCAAGTAAGTTTAGCAACTTTAAACTTGGCGAGTTTGTTCCGCATTTAGTTTAAGTCCTGCTTCACAAGTAGTAGGTACGAAGTTGTTTTCCCAAAAAGCTTTTAGAGACGACGCGTGTCTGCTGGTGAACTGGGTCCTTGTGAGCGTATGGTAGTAGTTAGTTTGTTTTGCAGAACTTTGTTAATCCTCAGGATACGAATAGCTTCATTATACTAAACTAAAAATAACTATGGTCTTGTACTAACACTGTATGTACGATTTCATTGACTAAATAAAGCTTTTTTTGCAAATATTTTTTATAACGTTCAGAATATAGGTACAGAATTTTAATTTATAATATTTAAATCGTAAAATTAAACAAAAACTGAACAAGAAAAAAAAACATGTTAAACACGGAATGTAATATATCTAAAACATAACATCTGGAACGCGAAAGTTTAAAAGTTAGTAAAACATAACAGATTTCCAACCCAGATATTTTGATTCCACTCTTTTTTTTTATGGTATAGGGGGCCTAAAATCTACAGGAAATGTGTGAAATAAATTTTACATACATATTTCCTAGGAATTAATTAAAGCTGGTAAATTATATACAATTCCTAGGTTTCATATATTTCCGGTAACATGTAATATAAACGAGTGATTTGTTTTATTTAGTAATTGAATTGTTTTTTTTACTTTATACAGTCATTTCCCTTGGTCCCAACTTAATAAGGTATCAGTCCCTATCCCTACGTGGCTGTGACACGCTCGGGCGCGGTTAAGTCCGTGAGAACCGGAACAAATGCTCGCTGATACTTTTCGAATTGTACGAATTACAGGGATTACAGAATAGATCGCCTAGTAGTCGACTTTCGACTGTTCATAATGTCCTGTTTTATTTTATTGACCAGTATAATTTGATCTGTCATTTACATATGGACTTGTGTATCATTACAGGTCAAATACCCATTTCGTTTTATGTAGCTGTTTTTACATTTTTAACTTTATAGCACATTGTTTAAACATAAGCTTTAAGTATGTATTTCAAATTACACATTCCTGTCTGTGCACGTTTGCTCAAATATGCGTACAAAGAATTTTCCTCATGTATTAACATATACATCATCATCATCATCATTTCAGCCGGTTGACGCCCACTATACAATAATTATATACTTAGGTAATAATAAGAATAATAACTTGACACATCTTACACACGGCCGTCTGATCCCACACTAGGCAAAGCCTGTACTATAGTAACCAGACTGCAGCAGTCTGGTTACCATAGTGCAGGCTTTGCCTAGTTCAATAGCAGCAGTATCAGCAGCTGATAAACATATTTATGAACGGTTGGACCGATTTTGCAATTTTTTTTGTGTTTGTCATTGTCAGGAGAAGGTTTTCCGCCCAAACGTCCGGGCAACAAATGTGGCCCAAAAATTTTTGGCGCGAAACGCATCGGCCGCTCGCCGACTCGGACGCTTTAGTCCGAGTTTTTATCTATGACATGCTTTATCAATGTTATACGAGGCTGTTCTCTATTAAAAGGTGTGTCCATTGGTTACTTTTAGTCTATGGCAGGGCACGCTATTATTTAAACAAAATATCTTTCAGACGTGAGTGGCATAAACTAAAATTGTGAGTGGAGTGTCGTGAAAGTCAGTGTTTTTTGTGTGTTATTATTCTTCTGTATTAGTATTACATATATTTCAAAACAATCCTTATGATTCTTGTTTGCCGGTTTATCGTAATGTATGTATGGTATATCATATATTTTAATATATTTTATCTGGTAATGAAGAAGACTGGTTATTATTAATATTTTAAATAGACAATAGTTAGAATTTTACATTTTTGTAGTTTGACTACAGCCGGCTAACGATTATGATATGTGTAGAAATATGCAAAATTCGATTTCTTTAGCTTTCCAAGTAGAATAAATTCAAATTAGATTCTAATTAAATATCAATATATTAAAGGTAAATGAATCTAGTTTTGTTTTTAAGTGTTTTGTTGGTAAAAAATAACATTTTTATGCCTACGAAACAAATTTATAGAAATATTTTTTTACTGGGAAATCATAATAAACCTCATTTTAAGTATTATAGATTATCGCTTTCGATTTTTGAAATAGATAACTTCTATCTATAAACGCTTACTTATCTTATTTATCGTCGCTTTAGCTACTATATTTTAGCTATTACACGGTTTTCCTAATTTTAATTTACAAGATAGGGCCAGAGCTCACAATATCTGCCTATCCTCATGTTACAAAAGACAGGCAATGTAGGCAATGTAATAATTCTTCTATATATGGTACTCAACATTTTACTCGGCCTACTGTAGTATCATTATTCTTAATTTGTCGTCAACATTACGTTGAAATATAAATATTTGAAAACGTAACATAAACCCGTACTTTCCTGATTAAAAACATAAATATGTTAGATTTATAAGTGTTTGGGGAGGCCGTCTGTCAGATGAAGCCAGGTGGTAAATTTCACAGCACCCTGACCTTTTATATCTGTTAAAACAAAAGCGTATAAAGGACTGTATAAATAGAAATGAGTGTTTATGTAATTTTAGGCCAATATAATTAGTGACACAGATAAAAATAAATAATTTATTGGTCAAACATGCGTTTCCACGTAAAATACCTATGTATAAAAGTTGTTGATAAAATATAGAAGCATCTACAGGTTGTACCTGCCTGTACATTTTTGAGGTTAGTTAATAACTAATATATGTATATAAAAAAAACATTAATAAGTCATTTACATTATAATAACATTTGTTCGGTAGGTACTATTTTTTAGTATTTGCATAAAGTTTTTTTTTTAAACAGTAATTTAAACGGTAATTTATTATAAATGATAGAGGCTATACATTACACGTTTTAAGGTTTACAAGGAAAGCCATGTTTGTTTAAGACCGGATAATATTGTTCTCGATAACCTTTCGATTTTAAGTCAAAAGTAGGTACCTATAATCCCAACTGGGTTATAGATGTTAGTTATTCTGCGATGTTGAAGCATGCACAGAGGTAAAAAATGCTAGGGATTTCTCGTTGTGGTTATAATATTAGTAAAAATTAAGTGTTGTTCTTTGTTAAGCATATCACTTGAGAACGGTTGGACCGATTAGAAGATATTCAGAGAAAAGATATACAAAAGTTGGATAGATCAGGAAAAGGAAGTGCTTTTTTTTCGACGATACAAGATATCGTTTGTCGGGTATAGTAAACTAGCTGACCTGCGCAACATCGTCTGCGTTTGTAAATTTTCATCGTTTTTGCAACATTTTTAATTAGGTAATGCTCCGATCCTATTCGTCGTATCGTTTAGCGGCTATACGAATTCAAAAGTACGGACATATAAAACTACGGACGTGCTAAAGGGGTTGCAGTAACACTTCAGTGCAGAGGCAAAGGGGAAATGTAAGTTGAGTCATTACTCTCTATGCGAGATGTTCTATAGTACTGCTGAGAAAGCTCGTTTGAAGAACCCTCGCGGAAAGATTAGGGAACAAGTAAGGGGGTAATTGCTACATACGTAGCGAGCAGTAGTGTAGGTAATCTTAGTTGAGTATGGAATATTGCGAGAATACATTGTTAGGGTAATATTTTTGAAGGTTCGCCATTCAACAATGGCTTCCAAATGTTAGCGTATTGCGAGAAATCGATTTTGTAACCAAATTTGAGAACATTTTATTTAGTGTTGAGAATATATTTCATAACAGAAAATAAATATACCCATCTATTCTCTGCATAATACTAGGTACTTATTTGTCCTATAGATATAATGCTAATGCCACCAATTTATGGTCGCTGCTCTGGTCTGCTGGTCGTTTTAGCGTGATGTTAAATAGCCTATAGCCTTCATCAAGAATTGGGCCATTACATGCAAAAAGAATTATTCAAATCCAACTAGTAGTTCCAGAGATTAGCTTCTTAAACAAAAAGGAAACAAACTTCAGCATTATTTTTTTTGGGAAGTATTGATAGCGCAAAATAGTGCATATGCGCATACTCATTTACAACATTGATTGTATTTTATTAGTATTTTACAGTGACTTTTAAGATGCTTTTAATCGATTAAAGTAGTCTAATTGTACATCGATATCATCTATTCCAGACACTAAACATTTAATTTTCGTTTCAAATAAAGTTCGTTTACGACATTGTCTTTTTAAACGTCAAGATTGACGTTTCTACAATACAATAGACAGCATCTCTGAGAATTGAATCTAGCAACAAAAAGTAGCTATAGCTGATTGTAAGTATATAATTATGATAACTAAACGCTCTTTTTTGTATCGTACTTCGAAGCGTATTGTTCTTAAGCTAGGTAAGTACATTAAGGTAATCGTGCTATACCAGTAATCTGGTGACTAATTACATTACTCAACAAATTTTCAACATTTTATTTTATCTGAGGGCGCGCTATGTGATTATTGTTTCTTGCCATTTATGTAATATAACTACTAAAATATTTTTTTTCTACAACATCCAGTTCCCAGATAAAGCCATGTCTAAATTCACAATTTTCAAGTACTAACTTTGACTTTATTTGATGTTTTAATTAAATCGGCACCGTTTTTTTTATGTGGCTGACTTTAAACAAAAAAGAATTTAAGGACAGTCAACCACATACAAAAAAAAACGTATTCGTATACAAATTGAATGATATGCATTATATACTAGCAGTCCATCAACTCTTTTATTTTTTCGCCAAAGTGTTGATTTACTGATGTACAAAGTAATTTTTTTGCGACGTCAATAAAATAACTCCATGCGTGTTTTTAAATGTCGTTCAAAGTAGATGTAAAAGATAAATTTTCAATTAGACTTTTAATACTGGACCTATGAAACTTTGGTCTTTGCTTGACTAAGCCGTTTATACCATTGACGTACCAAATGGCTCTTTTTTAATTAGTCTGTTATACTTACGAAGTAACTATTATCTTATCTGTGATTGTACTAACTATTCAGATTTGTATAACATCTTAAACAGTACACTTTACGAACCCACTACTTATCGTGATTTCTTACGTGACTTAAAAATAAGCTAGAAAACATTGTTTGAACACAGTAGAAAGACTTTTTTTAATTTTGGCATAAACTCGTCACAAATATAGTAAAATAAATGAGGGCTTGTACTATAAGACCCGCTTGACATTTTAGATATTAGTTATTAAACTAACGCATACACTGTATTTAATTTGTTTTGTTTTAATTTGTTAACAATCGAAAGTAAGTAAAAAATTAAAATTTCGTATATTTCCACTTCCAGATGTGAAATCAAATTAAAATTCCCACAGATATCTATTATTACAAGTCAATCATTCAAAATCATTTTGAAATAATATGAAGCGTACCAGATAGGTATAGTGTTGAGAGACGAAACTAACATCCGTTAACAATCCGGTATCCGATCTATCCGGCCTAAATTTAATATCCGACAGTATAATAAGCGAGTATACCGGATATAAAATTTAGTATTTAAGTCGCATTACAATTAATCGTAATATTTTGATTTAAAACAAAATTATGTACTAAGGGTAAATCGTGGCGAATGAACACTAATTAATTTCTCTGCATTAATTAGTATTGTGTAACATTATCTAACCACCAAAAATATAGGTTTCGATCGCGATCAATTCATACTAACTTCAAGTAAAAACTATTTCACATGATATTGCGTTTTATTTCTTGTTCCTGAGACTGATTATTGTTATTTTCATTTGATACCTCATTAAAACAATTACAGAACGTATCGTAAGCTTAGCGAAATACATCCGACTCTTTTTCGCCATCTCTACTTTTTTAGCCGGTTTTAAATATTAACTGCAACTGATGGACTCGTGGCAAGAAATCTTTATAAATTCATCGAGTAATTAGACTGACTTAAGGAGTGTTGAAATGACTTTCTTCATTCAGCTTTCAACGAGGCCCTCGTGTGTAGTAAGGCAGCGGTTTGTTTCTCAGTTGCATAATTGTCTAATTTTTTAAGGCAACAATCATCATCATAACAGTGTATCATTACTTCCTAAGCGTAGGAAAAGCAATTCAAAATGTTTAGCCGGATACCCAGCTATCCGGTTTTCAGGTTGGCCGGATATTTGGTAACCGGTATCCGGCCAAACATCTTTTTCATTTCTACCAATTACTGTGTTGGAGACTGATTTTGTCGCAAGCCTGAATTTAAATTAAAGTTACTTCATTATTTTCTTTCTAAAAAGCTTCGGGATAACCAGTTTTCAATTCCTGACGCCCATATTTGTTGAGACAATCAGGTAGCCGAGTCTTGAGCGTATTCTTCCTTTTACGTCACAAGTATTCGATATAAAAATTACATTAATAACGAGCAACCTTTGATCGAAGAACTCAATGGCATACGTTTTAGTATGCCATAGTGATTGCTAAAAATACTTACAAAGTAAGGTGATGATTCGCTTGAACACTTATTTTTCTACAAAAATGTTTATTTTTGATATTTTAACTCTTTGTAAGGTGTGTATGTAAATGTAATGTCTATGATTAAAAAGGTATCAATAAAAATACTACAGAAATGTTTTTAGTGACAGAGAGTTGATAGAATAGATACAGGAGACAGGAGATAGAATAATAAAGTCTATATTTAAACTGTTTTATTTACAGGCTCAGTACCAAACCATAAATGCTAGTGGTGTTGTTTTTAGCCAAAAAATCTCTCACAAGCAACGATGAGTGAGCAGGTGCATTATCGTAATGCTAAAGCCATGAATGGTTTTCCCACCAAATTTAGAGGCAAAAATACCTGGAAATTGAAACGGTAATAACTTGTAAACGAATAGTTTTTTTTTTTCGAAAATTCTTATTGAAAATCCTTATTCAAATACACATTGTATAAGTATCATAGTCATAGCACTTAATTGCGTACAGTGTTCATTATAAAACGATTTAGATACTTAGATAATATCGCTCTTTCTTTGCGATCAATCATACGTAGGCCAGAGGCTATGAACTAAAGCAACAGTTTCAATTACCGTTTCAAATGTAACAGGGAGCATTGCCGGGAGGCATTATTATTATATTCGTATTGCATTCGTCATTAGGGTTGTGCCTTTTCTTATTATACCATGAATAATAATAAGTACTCAATATTACAGATCATAGGGAGATATGGAAGAGCAAAGAGGCAAATAATTTCCGGTGGTTCTCATCTTGCCAACGGCGAGTACTTGCATAGACATAACCAAGTGGCTAGGATAGTCCATCAGCAACTTGCTCTTAAATATAACCTCGTGGCTGTCGAGTTACCGCACTAGAGGTACCTATACCACAATGTTATATGCCCGACCCAGTTTTTGAAAATGGTCGTGTAACATTATACGTACAGTACGTAAAGTATTTTGCATTTGGCCTATACTACGATCTGGTCAACATGTGTAGATGTGGATTCGGCAATCATTGTGCTGATAGTCATATCGGCCCATGAGTTGATTGCTAAGAGCCTCGACCAGCACCTTCAAAGGCTTACGTTAGGCAACTGGATTAAGGGCCTCATGCAGAAGGCAGTCCTTCTCGATGTGGCACGTAGTGCGAGGAGGTTTTTGTCTATGGAACCCTAACAACCGTTAGCTTGGTCCCTGTACCCGATACCGCTGAAACACTATTTTAAATGTATTTTTTTGTACAAATGTATTTAAAAAACCTGAAGAAGGTAGCAGGGAGACTGGATGCGGAAGGCGGAAGACCGGGTGTTATGGCGTACATCGAGAGAGACCTATGTCCTGCAGAGGACTACGATAACGGTGTATGATGTATAATGATAAACGATTCGGTGAGTAATTGATGGATTGATTGTATTCAAAAATATAATTTACATGTTTAATTTTACCTATCTAAAACGAGCAAGTCTTGTATATATGGATATATATAATCTGAATCTAGGAAACGGCTCAAACGATTTTGATGAAATTTTGTATACAGATACAGTTTTGCATTTTAAGTTCAACTGCATAGTTGGATTTCCTGTATAAAATTCAATTTTACAAAAAAAAAAGAGAATAAAATCTAATATATTTTATTTCTCTACAAAGGTAACGTGACAATATCGCGTTCTTAAATATTATAATATATATCTAATAGTTAAGACCTCTGACCGTGAGAGACTTGGGTCGGTGATAGGAAAGCCCTGTGTTACAGATCTCCTGGCGCTGGCATTTGAGCAAACAGCTACAAACAAAACCTCTTATAATCCTTTTATACAGAGCTTACATAAAAGAATTTACATGTGAAAGTAATATTAAAGTAAAAAATAAACGTGGATGTAATAAAAATTATAATTTAATAACAATATTATTTACAAAATGTTTATTTATATAAAATATTATTCATACATACACTCACGCCTGTTTCTTGCAAATGGTAGGCAAAGGCTTATTAAACAGCCACATTTTCCCAACTACATATAATTTGATCCGACTCACGTAATGACATATTGCCGTCAGCGGGCACTTTGGGAATTAGAGATCGGAACATTGGGAGTACTTACATTAAAAGGGAAAAGTAGCTAAGAAGGAAAAGCAATGGGATAAACGAGATAATTGCTCATACGGATAGTTTGGGAAGTGTGAGCAATAGGCTTGAGCAGGTCAGTGTCTTATACCTCTAACTCGAACTAACTGTTGCAGGGAAGACATTCTACCTAGTATATGGGTAAACGAACAGACGGGTCACCCGATGGTAAATGACTACCGCCACCCATGGGCACCTGCAACTCAAGAGTCACAAGTGCGTTGCCGGCCTTTAAGGTGGGAGTAGAGGAAGGGTGGAAGAGGGAGAGAGGGGGAAGGTTTGGGGCCTCTGGTACCCTCACTCACTCGGCGAAAAGCAATACAGGCATTGCTTCACTGCCGGCTTTCTGTGAGGCCGTGGTATCAGTCCTATCGAGCCGGCCCATACCTGCCGAAGTATGGCTCTCCCACGGTTAATTGGAGGGAAGAATATTTGTAGGTATTGCAATTTGTTACTCTAGATAGGTTAGGTAATAACCTGTACGAAGTTATTATATTCCCTTTCCCTTTTGGATAACATATTAATATAAAATATATTTTATGAGGTTGTAAATAATAAGACATATTTGAAAGTTGATTGCATGCATGTGCGTGTTTAGTTTAATATGGATATGTAACATGATAATAAATGGAGTTCTCTATCTAGTCTACAATTCCGGAACACTCGACTTTACTAATCATTTCGGTCTCCACATAAGGCCTTTATGAATTAGCGAAACGATCTTTTACATGGATGACGGCGCTGTAATCGTATTTTTTAAATTCAACACTCATAGATTATAGTTAAAATGTTACGTTTGTCGTGCTGTACAATAAAAACCAAAACGGAATATAGGTAAACCGGAAAAAAATATTTACTTGTTATTAACTTCTCGTTACACGATTGAGTTTGAGTTTAACATTATGTGGGTTAACGGATTTATCAATACATCGATACAAATAAATAAAATTGAAGCGTCTGTTTGTAACGTCAAAATAATAGTTTTTTTTAAGCTCATACAGTTATTTGCACGATACCTATGCATAAAAATCAGTTTAAAATTTTTTGTCTGTCCGTCTGTCTGTCTGTCTGTCTGTTAATTCCGGTGGGCCGATTTCCACGGGACTTTCACTGGCAGATAGCTGGTATTATAAGGAGTAACTTAGGCTACTTTTATTTTGGAAAAAGAATTAGGGTTCCGCGCAAAATATATATACACGCGAGCTAAGCCGCGTGGAAACTGCTAGTATTGAATAAGTATGTAATAAGTAAGGATTTACCTAACACTACAATTGACAGAAAGTTACTGTTTCTATGATCCTTACCGACTTCTATCCAACATAACAGTTTTCAACGTTTTTATCTTTGAAAATATTTATTTAATGATCACAAATCACAGTATTAACTGTTATTATTCAAAAGTATCCGGTAGAAATAACTATCAGCCCTACAAGTAATATATTTAGATAAAATCAGTGATTCGTAATTAGCTACATTCCTGATGCGCGTACCAGATACTGTGATATAGTTTGTTCGGTGCGCCACCCACGACGTTCGGTAGGAACTTTGTTTGTTGAGATAATAGTCCAGTATTTTAGGGTATTTTATTTTTTGCGGGTAGTTGAAATAAATAAGATAACAAATCTTGTATGCACTTGGAATAGTTTTTAAGTAATAGACACATGGTTGTAAGAAACAGTCTGATAACCACTGATATAAAATATGCAAATCACTAACTAACAGTAACTGCCAAGTTGTTCGTACCACTATTCGCACTCAAGTCCCTGTTCTCAACTTATTGCTACCCTTTTATAACCCCACTATTCATTAATATTTATCAATCGACCAATACCATTGCGTTACCGGTATAACCAGTCAAAATAATGTCTATTAACTTATTCTTATTAAATAGTGAACTGTGTTATCATCTATTATAGTTTGTCCCTATTTTTAATAAAATAAATAAGAGTTTTTGATGTGGCGACGACATGGTTAAAGATTATCAAATTCTACCTGTCGATGTTAACGGGAACCCTTTCATATTATTCGAGATAGTCGTTTCTGGAATTGGTTGGGTAAATTTGGAATTTTAATGAGTTAATGTTCAACAGTCAATTAATTATGATAACAAGATTAGAATCTGGGTGTAGTGTCTGTTACTTACAAGTATATTTGACGTAAAGATCGGGCCCTAATCGCGTTATTACTTATAATGGATGGGGTAGATGACTGTCTAGTCAAGTCAGTATCTTTTTACTAACGTTAAAACGGTAGGTTCACTACAATTTTGTATGAAATAACAAGGCAGGACTGCTCGCCTTCGTGAATTGCAATCGAAAACTACATACAACTAGATTATCCTTCATTTTTGTTCACGGCATTTCGACACTGCACTTACGGACTTATGCATGAGACATATTACGTGTAAGTAGGTATTAATAATAATTATTAATATAGTAGTAATGGTCACTTACAATTTTGAAAAGACAACATTGTCAGAAGGTAAAAGTGATGCTAAATTATTTTCATGAATACTTAGATACATAGAAAAAGTAATAACCTTCTTTAAAGTCTTTTGTATGAAGAAATAGAATAATCATTATGTTTTTATTGACACTCACGTGACTTCCTTTTGTATTTGAATGTATTTAAATTTATATTAACTGTTTTATTACATTATTTTTGTGTCGCCGTAGCCTTAACAAACTTGTAATTAAAGAAAACAAAGTACACCGAGGTTTGAACAATTTTATCATTGAATTGCATAAACACTTATAGTACGTAGGGACCGAATCTGTAGTGACTATTTAAATCTATGTAAATGACTATTTGAGCGCAGATAGCCGACTGTTCTATCATTGGCTTCTCACGCAGGCGCGGGGGTACCAAGTCGGTCCCAGGTCGCCAATCTCTGATGTGTTATGTTTCAATACAATTGGGATTGAATCAGTTTGATTTAATGAAATGGCACGATTCATTGCGAACTGCGAATGGGAGTGTGGGTGTGTCTGTGTGATGATTGGATTATTATCGTCGGAGTAGTGTCATGTACATAGACGATGTCGTCTACACATAGGCAATTGGTGTGTTTTAATGATCCACAACTCATAAAAATCGAGCTCTATTGCTTAAACTAGCCCTAAATATCGTTACAAGGAAAACTTAGTTTTTTTTCTATGACATGAAACATTTACCTATTACTGCAGTGTGCACTAGTTTGTACATTAATATAAAAAAAAGTGTGTGTGCAATTCACACACGGTAAAATGAGAAATAAAAAGTAAAATCAACACAAATAATTTACTAATGTTAATAAATTTAATTTTAGATAATTCACATAAAAGTTATTGGTCAAATTAACACAGATGTGTTAAATAATTAACATAACTTAATTAACCAACGAATTTTAATAGGCAAATGCACAAAAATGACACTACGTTGACATTGATGCTTTCTCAGAAGGCTTCGTAGTACGCAGGCGCAAAGACAAAGATTATAGGAAACACTGATACTTGTATTCTGTCTCATTCTCTCGCCGACTTAATCCTATACATTTATGTGTTTGTTTCTTTATCGTGACACATTTTCGTTTCATCGAGTTTCAAATGACAACGATTCTAAAGAAGTTTCCCTTCAATAATATTTAAAAAATATGAAGCTTATTCAAAATGATATCCATTGGTCAATTATCGATTGAAATACGTACACTCTCCTTGGGAAAATTCACTGCCACCCTTTTAGGAATTTCAAATATTTTAGGAATTCCAAGTTATCATGGCGTTTAGAGTATGCCATACTCTCTAAAAGAGGCCATAAATCATAATAAAGTAGATTAAAATCGGGACTAGATGATGACCAACCTTCAGCTCTGATGAAGTCAGAAAGGTTCCTTTTCTTCCACGCTTGTGTGGATCGAGCTTTACGACCCGGTGTCTTTCTGAAAGCCCCATTTTGAATATTGATTATTCTGATTATTGAACATGGTTTGTGAAGGCAGTTAAGCCTCTTAGGCTTAACCACCTTTTCAAGAATGTATCTTGCGGAACCTGCGCCAATGCTTTGATAAATTTTTCACAAAACCTATGGCTCAGTAACTCGTTGATAGCTAACCCTAACACACCACCAAATGACAATACAAATGTTACATTATTGTTTTCTATATTGTAAAAGTATTTATGGCCAGACTGAATATAAACATCGACATTTACCATTACCATTTACTTACAAGGTTTTAAATCGTGACATTTGTTTACGTACGAAGAAAATAAGTGTAACGACAAAAAAACATGTAAAATAAAAGGCGTTAATTTGTCTATGATGTATTTATAATTATTAATTTATTCTACTTCATATCTGCATAACCTTACTAATATTATAGGTGAAAGCTTGTGAGGATGGATGGATTGATGTTTGTTTGTTACTTTACGCAAAAATGGCTGAACGGATCGGGATGAAATTTGGCACAGAGATAGATTGTAGTCAGGAATAGCACATAGCTTTTATCACAGAAAAATGTACGGTTCCCGTGGGATAGATTCCACAAAAATTTCCACGCGAACGAAGTTGCGGGCAACAGTTAGTTAATATACATATAAATTGGCAGGTGTACAGTTATTTGTAACAGAACGAAAATAAAATAATTACCTATCTAACCTACGATTAACATGACTATAAAACAATTCCAATAGAAAAAGATAAACAATGGCTCGAAATAACTTAACCACCATTCTTAGTATAGTTTACGTTTTTCAAACTAACGTCTATTAAACGGATCTAATGATTGCTTAAAATACGTTCCATTTACGGTCTTTAATGATGTACCGATGAAATTTTATTCAGCATTAAAGTTTCTCACGCAAAAGACGGATAATTATGACCATTGACAACTCACCGTATGGACTGTGGTATAGATCTGTAGAATTATTCGTAAAAGTAGAAACACACTTGATATTTTGTCTATAGTTAGAAACACACTAGTTATTACAGTGTGTTGTGACGACATAACACAGTAATCATGTGTTTCTAACTATACTAATCGTAAATTTATGAAACCGATATGCTTCTGACGCGACACGACACGATACAAAATGACACAAAACAACACAGTAGTGTGTTTCTGACTTAATTCGTGGCTTGGACCAGGGTTATTATTCGATGATGAAATGGACGACGCGGACAGCAGTAGAATGGAAGTTACACAAGCAATTAAACCGATTGATATTTTACCATTTACAATATTTGTGTTTTGAATAATATGTCTTTCCAAAGAATTGTTCAAATAGGTTGCAGTACACTCATCAAATTTGGATTATTCACTACATCACTACATATTATAAAACAAAGTCCTCCGCCACGTCTGTCTGTTTCTTCGCGATAAACTGAAAAATTACTGAACGTATTTTCTTGCGGTTTTCACTAATAGACAAAGTGATTCATGAGGAAGGTTTAGGTGTATAATTTGTTAAAATTTTGTGTAAATTGATTGAAATATGTTGATGATTGTTGAAGATGTCTCTGCTACCCATGCGAAGCCGGGGCGGGTTACTAGTTCTTTATAATTCTATGAACATTGAGCAAACCCAGTTATAATATGAATGGTTATTGGGATCCCAGTGTATCAATATCATAAATGTGAAACAAGTCTGAAAGGCTTTGGCGTGATATCGAGTAGCGATGAAAATAATATTACATTGGCAGCCGAGAGTACAAACACTTGCCGAACGTTCAATGGATTCTATTATTATTTATTGAACCTGTCAACTATTGCGGTGGTTATAAGTGTCTAGTCATATGCAAACTACAGCTTGGCATTTAGCATCCATACAGGACTGTTGGTCTAGTGGTTAGTGATGCCTGACTGCTGAGCCAGAGGTCGCTTCCCACCTATATAACTGTGAGATGAGCACGATCATTTACTCTGTGTCTGGGTGACATGGTCTAACTACAGAACTTCGATATCGCCTAGTACTTGGGTTGTGGAAGTCTGATGGTAGTCACTTCACGTAAAATATCAAAGTTCGGCGGTATCGTAGTTAGACTGAAAGCCGATCCTAGCTTAGTTGGGAAATGACGCGGGGATGATGATGTATGTATTTAGTAATATAGAAGTAACTATGTTTATCAGCAGTCTGGTTACCGTAGTAGGTTCTGCCCAGTTTGAGATCAGACGGCCGTGTGTGAGGTGTCTCAATTTATTATTATTATTTCCCATCGTAGGTGCCAACCGTGCGTTGTCCAACTTCTCGGTATCATCAAAACGCTTGTATTTTTTTTGGTACAGTTTGCCATAAGTTTGCTACTTCTTCAGTCGAGCAAGTAAATTTTAAATGTGACTCTGTGTATCTTATAACCACTCACAGGCATATTGCACGGCAATTTAGTTTTGAATATTTATTGTCCTATGTTAAACTATGCAAAATATGCAAGCTCAAATCCAGCAGACGATAATAAAGCGATCATAAAGCTTAACTACACGTACCTTACCTTAAGTATTAAGACAATAAAACCTATTGTCTTTAGGTTTAGGGTCTTTTAACCTTTTTTGATGTATTGCAAAGATTTTTTTGCAGTCAGCAACACCTTAGTGATACTTTAATCCACTTACAAAACGCTTTCCACTAGCTGAGTGAAATAGACTTTAATGTTAAGAAAATACTTGCCTAGCACTAGGCTACCTTATGTTTTAGCCTTTTGACAAGAAATATAGTGTCTTATGTAGTTGTTCAGGTGGGTGAAGTCGTTCTCAGGCCTTAAAAATTTCTAACAAAAATATATTAAGATAAGACATTGTTGTTTTATAACGGAAATAGTTTGAGAAAGTCGGCACCAAATACTTAGGAACGGGTCAGACATAGCAGTTTTATTCGATAATAACTTTGTATGTATTAAATTTTATGAAATAGCTCCAGTTATTTTAATTTAATAAATAGGTTAAAAAGTCCATGTTGTTCAGGAGTTCTTACACCTAAGAGCAAAGATGTCTCTAAAATCCAATGTCATTTCGCAGTCAACTTTAAATTTCATTCTAAAAGTTAGCCTTACAGGATTTCAGGAGCTGTCCAAAATTCGCCACGTACCTAATTCTATTACCTAATCTCGTAACAAAAGCCGCCCAAAGGTCCTGTGATTATTTTGTAAGAAAACAATAGATAAAACAACATTCGTATAAAATGACATTCTGTTGGTTAAGAACGAAATTGTTTTATGACTTCGATCATTGTGTATTTGATCGAAGTTTTATGATGATGATCACAGCCGCGTGACTTACTTTGAAATCTTAAGTTTAAACCTTAGTTATTCTCATAATTAATGATGCCCAAAGGTATAAAATCGAACGTAATTGATTAAATATTTAAAACATCAAAGTTCTGTTGCAGGTTTAGGTGTAGGAAATAGCTTTCCAATTCTCTCAGTCGAGCTACCTATTACAAAAAAAAACTAACAGGTCGACAATCGCAGAAGAAAGACGTACCTACTTTACTGCTTTGTCTTTACAATAGGTGTACATTATATAGATTTACCTGCCTACTTTGATCAAATATACCTACCGTAACTCAAAAAATGGCACTAACTAAACAGTGCTTAAATACACTTGTAAGCACAGGGCACAGTTAAGCTGCCAGACACTTCGCGACCGTGCTAGCGATGTGACGTTTTAGGTGTAGCCGAAAAATGCTAAAACTATGCTTTAGAAATGCAAAGAAGGAATGAAATGTCGTGCTTTCGATAAGTTTTACATTTTTATTAAAGCTGTAAGTTTTTAAAGAATAATAATGGCACGATAACAAACGATAATTTAAAAATATTGTAATTTTTTAATATTTATAGCTTGTGCACCTGTTCTTTTCACTCCCGCGAGAGTGCTTGTCGAATACGTACCGCGAGTCTAATCTACATGTGTATGTAGATTACACTCGATAGTGTTATACATGGCAGTTCTTGTATCAAACTATTACAATATTATTCACAGGAATATTCATTGTATGGTCTGGTTTATTATTATGACGGCGTATTAGATGCATGCACGTAAAGTATGTGGAACTATCGAGTGCCACTATTTGACGCGATTTTTATAGGAGAATGTCTAAGCCTGCCTACTTCTACTGCAATGAATGTTTACTACTTGGGTCGTAAAGTTACCTACTACTAGCTATTACTACCTAATTTTAATAACTTGTAGTAAGTCACAATCTTCCTTTTAGTAAACCTTGGAAGTTGTGTTAATACATTATTTGCGTCAGTTCTTTCTTTAACCCTTGAAATCTCTTAGTAACTAGATGGTTTAGACAAAGTTACTTTGTGTTATTTAATATACGTAATTGTAGATCTTTAAATAAGAGCGTTTACCACTTTTAAGAGTTTTATTTTGTGTTGTACAATAATTTACTACCTAATTTAAGTTACAAACATTATGTAAGTATATATATATTTCATTAAAAACAGTAGGTACTTGAACGAACGACGTAACGACGTTTCTTTTTGTGTAAAATTGTATTTTCAGGAACGACACCTATCATAAATAAAAGGCAGAACCTTATCTAAAAACAAAATTTATTACAAATCGTTAGAGCCGTTTTCATGAATCACGAAATATATTTATATTTGTATAAATACAAGAATTGCCTCTTTAAATTTATTACATTTTATAGAGAAAAGATTCTACTTTCTTGTTCACATAGCCACACAAAGAATACAGTCGAAATTGGTACCGCCTCCTTTTTTGTAGTCTGTTAAAAACTTGTATCATTACACTTTTGTAAACAATTTCAACATAGGTACATTCTGAATTTCTGAAATCTAGGACATAGACATGCTCCCTCAACTAAATTTCCTCAAACGAATACTAACAGTTTTTAAATAATCCTGTATCTACTACACTTCATATAAATTCAAATCTAAATAAAATATACAATCAACATCGACGACAACCAAATATCCAGTGTTCTCGAAGCCGTTACCTATTATTTATTTTTATTACGGACCGCTCCATACACAATCAACAATAAATTTAAAACAGGTGTTTATATTGGAAACGGGAGATATCATCTAATAAACGAATATAAAAGGCGAAAGTTCACCACTTCGCCGTAATAGATATCCATTGACGGTCCAACTGGATGCTGTTGTAGTATCTTTACGATTGTGTTTGAGTGGTGGGAATAAATATTTTATCTATCGAATGTATGAGAAAGATTTGTAATGTTATCGGCTACATTCAATTTCGAATAGGTTAATGCTATTGTGGGAGACTTAAAACTATTGATGGATGGATCGAGTAACTCTTTAGTTTAGAATAGATGTACGTACTTATTATGAGAGCCTCTGAATATGAGTCATATTTTAATAGTAATCTTTGTTAATCCCTCCTAGCTGGAGGGATCTAAAACGCTTGTCAGTTCTGGGTTCACGATAATATACTAACCAGGTGGGGTTCGAACCCGTAACCACTTCATCGCAAATCAGATGCCTTAGCCATTACGCTACCGCCGCTTATTTACTGCCGGTTCAATTTAAAATCAAAATAATTTATTTCTATTAAACCAATTGCAGGTATTTTTGAATTGTCAGGAGTCAGTCAGTCAGTATAAAAAAAAAGAAAAAAAATTAGGTCGTGAAGCCTGTAGTTGTCCAATACGTAGATCCTATGGAGAAGAACAGTCAAGAAACTCGCATGACACTTATTTTCAACATGTTCTTTTACAAGTTACTTGTTACTTATAAGCGCAAATTCAATGTGAGGAAAATGTAATTATCAAGTAATAGCAGTCCGGAGATGGCCAGCGCCGATCAATGGCACTCGTTCACGAGCATGACGCACGCGCCAGCCATAGTCCAGCTCAACAATATTAAAGATTCCTATCCAGGACAAATAATTGTGTGATGTACACGATCGTTTAGTATGTCTCGGTTTAATTTATCTCTATTATTATGTGTTTATTTAGTAATATATAAGTATGTTTATCAGCAGTCTGGTTCCTGGTAGTACAGGCTCTGCCTAGTTTGGGATCAGACGGCCGTGTGTGAGATGTGTCGAGTTATTATCATTATATTAGTTTATCTTAGCTTTAATGCTAGTCAATGAGAACGTATCACGGGCTTACTCCAAGTGGGTTGGTCATTAACAATTAATGCAGGTGGCGCATGTATGAAATCGTCGGACCATTGAATGATACCAATGAAATGTATGATTTTATATTGAAATGAACCTTCTTTAGAATCGTTGTGATTTGAAAATTCGATGAAACCAAAAAGACACAATAAAAAGAGACAAACACAATACACCAGGATTTAGCCTGCGAAACAATTAGATAGAATACAAGTATACAGCACTAAAAAGAGACAAAAATATTCATAAATAGGATAGCCTGCGAGAGAATGAGATAGAATACAAGTATACAGTGTTCCCTATAATCTTCGTATGCCAGAACGTTTCTTTGCACTTGCGTTCTACGAAGGCTTAAAAAATGCGTCATAGTCAACGTGGTGTATTATTCAAGTGTATCATTTTTGTGCATTTGCGTATTAAAATTCGTTGGTTAATTAATTTTGAAGTTTCACTTCTGCCGTGTGTGAATTGCACACACACTTTTTTATTTTTATGTATTCCTATTTCCTTATTATTATTATTTATGTAAAGGACAGTAGTGTGTCTCAAATCTGTTTAAATTAGAAATATAACTAGCAACCCGCCCTGGCTTCGCATGTAGTAGAGACATCTTCAACAATCATCATCATATTTCAAAAAAATTACACAAAACGTTAACAAATTATACACCTAAACCTTCCTCATTAATCACTCTGTCTATTGGTTAAAACCGCATGAAAAGCCGTTCAGTAGTTTTTCAGTTCATCGCGAACAAACAGACAGTGGATGTTGGGAAGTTGTATATACAGTCGACCCTCGATAATTTGATACTCAAGGGACCAGAGAAATAATTCAAGTTACTAAGAGTTCAAAATAACAGGAGTTTAAATAACCAAGAGGGAGGGCAAAAAGAACATCAAGTGAAAAAGAGTTTGATAAAAATTCGTGAATTTTATACATTTGTACAATTATTCACAAATGTTCATTTTAAAAAGAACATCAATATGAAACCGCTGACGGGAATTTTTTGTCCTCTGGTGCATGATAAACGCTTCAAATTATAGAGAGTAGGGAAGCTCGGACTTCAAATTACCGAGGGTACCAATTAATATTGATTTTTATCAATTTATGGAGTATTTTTCAAGGGATCGGGAAAAAATTTCAAACTATCAATCAAATTAGATTCAAATTAACGAGTGTCAAATTATCGAGAGTCGATTTTATATATTATACTAATCGGCGCGAGAACTTCAATAGCGCGATGCATGATTAGTAGTTACTCTGTAGTTCAGTGTATCTTCGTTAGATGACATAGAAGTATGTTTTTCGCTGTATGTGGATGTCACCACAAGATTTTTCAAGACAAACTTTAAATTTGTGTCTGTGGTTATTAAATTAGGATCTCCTCTACATATAGCTCCTACAGTCAGTTTAAATGGTTGAACACTAGCGATCAACTCATTGATTAGAGCCCACTCGTCAGCTAAGAGTTGAGTGTCTGAGTCTGACCCAATGTCGACTAAGGTTTTGCTGAAGCAACCTTCAAATTATAAAAGCGTTGTAGCATGCTGAGCAAACGGCAACGTACAGTTTTGGCCAGTTTCGCGCGTAAAGAAAGTAAGTTAGTTATATTTAGATGATTGCGAATCCGCACCGCTGGATCCAGCGCCTATTTTTCCCTTTCAATATACACCCATTGTCCCATCTTTAGTTCCTAAAGCACCTAGTTGGCGGCAATACGCTTGCGGGCTTTATTACTTGAGAAATTATAGTTGGCAAAATGTGGGTGTTTAATAATACTGCTCTGCCTACCCCTTCGGGAAAATATATTTCCCCGCCGCATCTGTCTGTCTGTTCGCGATAAACTGAAAAACTACTTAACGGTTTCATGCGGTTTTCACTAATGGACAGTGATTCATGACGAAGGTTTAGGTGTATAATTTGTTAAGATTTTGTGTGAATTGATTGAAATATGTTGATGATTGTTGAAGATGTCTCTGCTACCCATGCGAAGCCGGGGCGGGTTGCCAGTATATGTATATAATAAATAGACAGGGGTTAATAGTTTACTTTGTATAGGAAGTGAAGGAACGTCAAGCTTCGTTATTGATTTCTGCGACAAAACCGCACGATCGGTCTTTTGTACGCAAACGGAAATGCGAAGTAAGCGAGTGGATGATTAGGACTCCAATTAATGGCCCTTTAGCGTTGATTAATGTTAATTCTATTTTCACTGTCATGGTCGTAAAACGTGAAACTGCTGCAGTAAGCTCTATCAGGAATTAGGGTTTTGTAGGACTCCGAGTAACGCTGATCTTGCAATCAGTTGCTTTTATTGTTGTAAGACAGTATTTAAATTGTATTACTTTCTTATATTATTGTATACTAGCTGACCCGCGCAACTTTGTCCGCGTTTGTAAATTTGCCCCGTTTTTGAAACATGTTTCAATGATGCTCCGCTCTTATTGGTTGTAGCGTGATGTTATATAGCCTATAGCCTTCCTCGATAATGGACTATTCAATACTAAAATAATTTTTCAATTCGAACCAGTACTTCCTGAGATTAGCGCGTTCAACCAAACAAACTCTTCAGCTTTATAATATTAGTATATATTATTATAGATTCTGTTATTGTAAATTTTACATACATATTTGATAGATAACGCAACTATATCTTCTTCGCATACCTATTACAAAACGAATAAACGGTGATGCTACCCTCAAACGTTATTCTTATATATTGATTTTAAAATTAGATCCCAACAAATTGTAGATAAATGTATGGATATGTAATTATGTATGTCTTAGCATGACGCTAAAATGAACTCATTTCATTTCATTTCAGATAGGTACTCCTATTTTTCGATACACGTTACAGTTAAGTAAGTCAGTTAAGTAAAAAGACTATTGATGATATCACTATTAGTGAAAAGGTCAGTTAGTTGACGGATACAAGAAAAGAGGACGACCAAAGAAAAGATGGATGGACTGTGTGTGAAAAAAGATATGGCTAGAAAGGAAGTAAGCAGTGAAATGACGAACGATAGAGTAGAATGGAAGAATAAAACATATTGCACAGACCCCAAATAAAATTGGGACAAGGGTAGGCAGATGATGACTACTACTATACGACTCTAAAATATGACCACACCTTCCTGTAACATCCTGTATATTAATTAACTAAGAATATTCTACACATAAGTAGTGTAAGAAACAGTCTCACAACCACTTTAACTGCCAAGTTGTTTGTACCTCTATTCGCACTCAAGTCAATAGTTCTCGTCTTATTCCTACCCTTTTATAATCCCACTATTCGTTAATATTTATCAATCGACCAATAGTATTGCGTTACCGGTATCACCAGTCAAAATAATGTCTATTAACTCATTTTTATTAAATAGTGAACTGTGTTATCATCTATTATAGTTTGTTCCTATTTTTTAATAAAATAAATAAGAGTTTTTAATGTGGCGACAACAGTCGTAGGTATCTTTTTTATTTAAACTAATCTTTGTTATTGCTTAGAAATTGTGCGGTATCAATTTAATGGGCGACTTGACTTACACACTAATGAGAATACATTACTTATAGCCCATTAAATAATTAATTAATTATTACTAATTAAATGTGTAAATTGATGTGAGTGTGGTGATTACAACCGGTATATGTAATTGGTAATCAATCGAATTATCGGCTTCTTTGGTTCGGTTTGGTACAGCACCAAGGTTATGGGCACAATTTTTTTTTATTTTATTGAAGGCTCATTTATTTATTACTAGCTGTACCCGGCATGCGCTGCAATGCCTTTTTTTCCTTTTTTAATATTGATTTTTTGGGCTAGGAACCCTCGCGGGCCTCCCCAGAATACCCTACCAAAGTTTCATCACAATCTAATACGGAACGCATAGAGGACAAACAAACAAACATTGATTTTTATATATATATCGATAAGATTTATGATTCTGATATAATTATAATTTTCTTATTTATATAATTATGATTCTTGCAACTAACCTATCCATTTTTCTACATATATATTGCGATATGTATCAAGGCACTGTGTTTTTCAATTGTTACCCATATTGTTGTAATTCTCAAGGGGTGCGAAATTAGCAAACATACGTATATTCGCCTGTCTACTTCGGTGATCTGTGTGACATTTGCCATTACTGTAATGTTCTCATAATACATTTTGTCTGGAATTTTCACACGACTCTCGCAATTTGCTTTTAATTCCATAAACTTTGTACGCTTGGGTTGTTTAACGTCTCAATATAAATGGGGAATGTTCTTAGTTGAAAATTAAGGCCTGGGTTAATATGTGTCTGCCAAATAACTAATGAATCTGTACTGACATGACGCCTGAATGCTGTATTCATGATGCCAAGTGACATAAAATTTAACCTTACTTATATAATGTGTGTAGGTAAAAGACTCATTGTATTGAATGTATTACAGAAAACAACATAATTTTGCCATGTAAACATTGCCTCTTTGATTTATTTGCATTACTTTCACAGGATATTTATATTGAGTACTAGCAGCGCCCCGCGATTTCACCCGCGTAAGTCCTGATCCCGTGGGAATATCGGGATAAAAAGCCTAGCCTATGCGTTAATCCAGATCTCCAGCTATCTACATATCAAGTTTCATCGCAATCGGTTCAGTGGTTTTTGGGTGAAAGAGTAACAAACATCCATCCATCCATCCATCCAAACTTTCACATTTATAATATTAGTGGGATATTCGAAAGGTTAAGGTACTTAAATACAATTAAACAACTTAATATAATATTAATAATACGTTTATTCATGGGCGCTAAACCTTTTTTCATGATAACATTTATCTGTCATCAAATAACTTGATCAAAGAATTTGATTCCGAAAATAAGAATAGTTTATAAAGGTTTATTATAATAATTGGCTTAGCATAACCTTACCTAATCAAATCATATTATTTAATGAAATGCCTGAAAATATTTTTAAATAAAATTAAGTAAATACTATAACTACTACGCTAGACGAAAACTGACGTCTACAAAGGTTTGCGGAACCTGGCTTATGGCTGGCCTGGCTGGGTTCTTTATGGTAGATTGATCACAGCACGTAATGTTAATAAAGGTGAAAGTTTGTGAGGATAGGTGGTACTCTTTCGCGCAAAAACGGCTAAACAGATTATAGTTATTTCGATTATAGGAATAACCCAAAAGTTATTTATTTTCGAAAAATGTACGGTTCCCGCGGGGTACATTTTATCAAAATTTTCACGCAAACGAAGTCGCGGGCAATAGCTAGTATTAAAATATTTATGTTATTAACGCTTTGCAACCGAATGTAATTGATAATGAGAGACTTACACTCCACACAAATACTTTACGATAAGAAGGAAAAAAAATATCGTTTTAATTATGGAAAAAATCAACATCAATCCAAAAATATTTTGAAACGATATCGTGCAACTTAAAAGGGTTTGTTTTATGATTTATTTACTTTAAATTAAGTACCTAAACCTTTCGATTACTAATCGTCCAGAGGTCGAAAATCGACCGTAATTCATTTTAATAGGTAGAGGAAAAACATCCATTTTTTATAGATAACCCTAAACCGACTAAGTAAACCGATTTTTTATTTAATAGCTATTGACGATAGCTAGAAATCCGTTGACAAACAGAGAAGAAATAGCAACTGAACTGTTCTGTGTTTGACTATGTATATATTGGTTCATTTCTGCGACCTTTTCAGTGTATTGCAGATTCATTATGCCGTCGCCGTCGCGCCGAAATAATGATACACCTGGTACCTGTCACAAACGTTAATTGGTTTCGGTAATCGTTCACTATCGATTTTCTGCGGTAACGACGGTAAGTATATTGTATAAGTAAAAGTCATCATAAAGTTGATGTCGATATTATTTCATCAATCACCAACGAACATGCGTCAAACATGACTTTTGGTAATGATTGACGTTTGCATGAACGTCTAATGGACGCCTTGTAGTTAAGTTCTCAAACAAGGAAACGGCTTGCATGATGGTATGCGGTGCCTATTAAAGCTCGTAATTACAAATGGTGTCCCTTGAGCATTGTATGGGGGTCAGACGAGCACCATGTTAGGGGCTCGTCTAACCCTCACACCAGCGATAAAAAACCGTTTCTTAACGATCATAAGTTCATAAACCATCTCGAATAGTCGTCTAAGGGGTTGAAAAAGAATATAATATTAGGTACACCCTCTTCCTGTAATGTTTAGTGTGCCATTACGCACTGTTTTATCGTCACGTTTATATCCAGATAATTGCAAGATTTATTGATATGATGATATAAGCTGCATTGTAAGATGTCAAGTTGATGTTAATTATAAACATTTCTTTTCTATCTAATACCTATCAACGCTGTTATGACAGCGACGATTTTTTCAAGTAAAATATGCGCTTTTCAAGTTAGCCAGTTGGAAGTTAGCGACAAGTGGCATAGCATTCGACCTTTTCACGTCTAAAAGGTCGTAAGAGATAGGAGACAGGCTCTGATTCTAGTGAATTGAGGGAACCGGAACAACATTTTCTCAGTCACTTTTTAGCGACGGCGACGTGCGGAGAATCCCACTTCAACTTGTTCAAATTAGAATTTGGCTATTTTAAATGGTACCTAATAGATCCTTTTAAAAGTATTATATTTATATTTTATATTTTAATTATAAAAAGAATGAAATACGTATCATAAATTAATTACATACAACTGTGAAATTAAAATGCGCTCAATAAAAACGCACTTTGTAACAATTGATTAAAATGATATATTACTTGCCAATAACCCTGTGTATGCTAAAGTGCCGAATAAAATGACTTCATTTGAACATCCCAAGGGCTGTAATCACGATTTCACAGCTGAACCATTCCAGGCTAAGGTTGCGTTTCCACCAGAGATGTGCGAGGATGCGAAGCGAGGGATGTGTTTGTTAAGAACCAATAGAATCGCTTCATTTACCTAGCCTCGCTCAGCGCTGCTCTTGTGGAAACGGCTTAGCGGAGCGAGGTTTTTGTACGTACAAAACAATGCTGCCTGTCTATATCCTATATGTAGTCTTTGAACTGAAGTGAGACGCAAGCAGCGGGTAGTGGCGGACGCGCTCCTCTCCCACCACACCTTACCCTGCTCGCTCACATCTGAAAAGAGCCCGCTACACATCCTCGCACCACTCATTTGCGCATCGTTTCACAGCGTCGCTACGCATCCTCGCACCACTCAGCGGCCTAGCACATCGTTTCACAGCTTCGTTACACATCTTCGCACCGCTCAGCTACCTCGCACATCTCTGGTGGAAACGCAGCCTTAACCCTTGTTGTACCGGCAAATCCAAGGGTGAATAACAATTGACAAAATGTCCCATAGATATTGAAAGTCTATGTATATTTTTTCATACAATTTATATGGTAGGATACCTCTTTGTTTATGCGATGTTTCCATCGAGTAGCACCGAACGCGATTCGGATAGACTGGCAATTAATTTCAGATTTATATCTCACTAGCTGCACCTGGCATGCGTTGAAATGCCAGTTTTTATATCGATTTTTTGTGCCAGGAACCCTCGCGGGCGTCCCCAGAACACTACAACGTTTCATCACAATGTGATCAATGGTTTCGGAACGCATAGACGACAAACAAACATACATTGATTTATATAGATACGATATGTATACAAGTAGCGAGAGTTTAAAAACAATTTGTCCTTTGTTTTTTCAAGGAAAACTGTGGATAATATTCCGCCGAAGGCGATTATATTAGATAAGAAAACGCGTGAGGTGTCTTTGTGACACCCGGCTGGGACGATGTACCTTTCGCTATGTATTTAATGGATTGAATAAATTGTATCAAAATTAAAATTGCGCCATCCGTGAAAGTTACTAATATATTGATAATTAGTATACAACCAACATGAAATAACATTAGTATCGCACAGAATTTATAAATGGTCTAAATAAAAAAATCTAATCGTGGTCAGCATTTTTCGTTGCGCTAACACTATTTTCCGCCTAGACCCCATCCGCGCGAACGTCTGCGTTTACGTTTTAGGCGAGTTAAAATAATAACTGCCTAAATTCGCACGGTATCTCCGTTATCAGACTTTACGTAGAGAAGCGATATACACTCAACGTGCCGATTTAGCTTTCAACCCCCGGCAGGTCGGTCGTTCTTGACAGCTCCGACTGCTTAGAGAAGAGAATCCGGCTTCTCTAACTCGATAATCGGGCGATGGGTGTTTTTCCTGATACCATCAGGCTATCTGAGTGATTTTTACAAAACTATTACTTCCTTAAGGACCCGAAAAATGCAGAGAAAACGACCCCTGTTTACTTTTTCAATTTAAGTCACACAACTTCAGTCAATTTAAAAGGCATGTACATTGTACTGTCCCAAATCATTCCGGTATTCCCGTTAATGTAATAATTTATCTGTACTTACCGCAATATTTATCGAAATACTCGTAATCTGCTGTTTAAAATGTTAACGGTCGGTCATGTATCTGGTATCCATTGTACTGAGTAGATAATAAAAGTTCATGTATCTGGTATCCATTGTACTGAGTAGATAATAAAAGTTAGCTATACTTAACAATGTAATTAGTGATTCAACTGCAGCGAATAGCTGTCTCAGCTCAGGTACCTGCCTCCCACGCTTTCGAGGAATTTTCCGAAATGACAGAATTATAGAACGAACAAAACAAGAAGTCTAAACCTGAAGAAATAGTGTTAAAGGTAAAGATAATTTAAATACCTTTACGTAAGATGTGTTGCATTCGTAGTATGTAGTACCTATTTAATGATTATAACGTGTTTCAGGCCAGTTCTTCTGGCCTGAGTTGCTCCCCCCCTTCATTATCTATGCAGGTAATGCAGTCATTTGATGAAGCCGATGTGCAGCAGGTCGTCATGACTGAGACGATGATAGTTAGGATTTTACTATCGTAATTTTCAACAGACTGTTATTTAGTTAGTATTTAAGGTTTTTTAGTCGACTTTTATACTAAATTAACATGTAAATTATTTAAATATAGCATTGTTTATTACAAATTGACCTATACTACAGGCATGACCTAAAGGATATGTTTTACATTGTCTGACACAATATTAAGGGACTGTCTACACTTTACGGTTAAATAAACGAGTGTGAACAGTGTGCGGCCGCGCGCCGAGGCCTTAATATTCTTCAACCTAAGGTCGTCATGACACCGTGATACCTTGACATATAGAGTTCAAACTCATCTCATGTTAGTGGTTATTTGAACTGTGACTTATCATATGTTAATAAATATAATTTATTTTATAGGAATGTAACTTTTATAGGCGTATAAATAAAGCGTTAATTTAAGATTACATGTCAGCCTTGTGTGACTTTATAATTGATAACATTAACGATATTAATTAACGTTCCTCGCAAAATAATGTCCGGAACGTAGAAGTGCAGGTTTGTGTGCCTGCATTAATAGTGGTTGGAAATATACACATTAGGTACATTCTCCAAATATAATTTTGAGTAGAAATTTGAGAAATGTCTAACTTAAAAATCTGGTAAATGTTACGTAATACATAAGTTATTGCAGGACATTCAATATGGCATATTCGGGCAAGATACGCCCACAAAAACCGGCTGAAAAATTTAACCTTTCACGCGTCTTTTTGTGTGATAAGTGATAACACAATCATCTTGGCGTACATTGTGAGAGACCTATGTCCAGCAGTGGACTGCAATAGCCTAATTGATTGATGATATTCGTTGTTGATAGTAATATACCTTTCTATTCTTTTGGGGACCAGCGTTCAAGTCGTCCCTATATTATAGGGTTTCACGAAAGTATGAAAGCAGTATTTGTCAACGGACAGTTCTAATTATGCATTCGTAATTCAAAATGTATTTTTTTTTCTAAAGGTTCGGCGAATAAGATATGTTATTGGGTCAAATGTGAATGTATTATAAAGATGATTATGAAGGTAAACGTTCGAACAGTTGTAGCTGTGATCTCCGGGACAAATAATTCTCAAGTGTTATGAAGGGACAAAAATATAGTGAACGTAGTGGAAAAAACCGACAAGTTGCGTGATCTATCGATAAGACGTTTTGTATTCGATGCCGAATATCCTTGGCTCACCTCGCTCCCACGATGCAAAGATGCAAATGCAATGGAGTGCAAATGAGAGGTCCGTGAGCCGCGTGCCAAATGGCAGATTGTCCGGACGCATCATTTGTCTCGTCCTACTGTCGCGAGCCCACTTTATGAGTTGCTGTCAACCCGCAGATTGCGCGTACAGAGTAGGTGTGCGATGAGTATAAGATATCCGTTTTGAATTTAGAACATTGTTCTGAACGCCAACTATTATTTAAAGCAACATACGGCTTACAGAAATATTCACTTCAGCGGGTATTGGTCTATTGGTCGTAACGCAGTTTAGATGTAACTGGTCGTAATTGGTCGTAACTCTATGGCTGCATTACCCCTTTCCCTGGTCTACCATTGCGTTAGAATGACTGTAACCCAACGATTTCTGAACCGGAATTGTCGAATTGTATTTTCGTTGCCCGCGCGGATGTCTTCGCGTTATCCTTGCTTACAACAGGTAAAAATTCATAAGAACTAATCAAAAACTGTCCAGATATTTTCATAGAATTTAATGAAATAAATTAATAAAAAATAAACAAAGGATACAAACATTTATCTTAACCATGCCTTGTAATGCCATGGTTTGTCTATGAATATATAATAAAAACGGAATGTTGTTCGTTGGTAAGCGCATCAATTGAGAACAGCTGGACGGGCTTGGCTACTTTTGTTTAATAGTCCATATTAGGTTTTTAGGAAAAAAATATTTGAATAGTGGCCCAGAAAATCTGGAAATTCAGGGAAAACTGAAAAAGCTTTTTTCCACCCAAATTTAAACAAAATAATATTAAAATTTTACCATATAAAAAAATGTTAGCGAATGAAAATCTGGTTGAAGTAGAAACGTGCCGTATCTAAAATACTCACTACTCTGTGATATGCTTCGACAGTAGCAGTTGTATGGTCATATTATTAGCTCATTTGAGCTTGGTGTCCCATCCGCTCGGCTCGTTCACTTATTCACTGGATGTCGCCACCGTCAAAATAACTCAACACCGTCATTGTGACATGTTTTGAGATAGTCATTAATTGTTACGATCAGTGGATGACGTTTCGTGTAAATAACCATTGTAAGGTTAATGCAATATCTCATGTTTATATTTATTATATTGTTTTTGAAATTATTATTGGAAGGTGTCACTTACGGGTAATATTATTTCTAAACATAGTCTGTGGTAAAACGGTAAAATAAAACATAATTTCGAAGAAAAGTCAGATGAGAATTTTGGCGGGAAAATAGAAGTTGCATATTATTATAATTCATTCGAAACTAATAAAACGTTATTTTATTTCTTTATAAAGAGTTGATTCTTTATCTCAGAGGCAGGATAAACTAGGTACGCCCAAGATTTTGATATAAAGCGTCGCAGCAAGCACGGAACACCGAAGGCTCAATAAGCTAAAGCATCGTTGTGATCCGAACAAGACGAAGCCGAGAAGTCCTTCTGAATTAAAAAAAAGGGCAGAGGCAGCGAACACAGGATTTGCCTAGCTCGGCGACCACTGTTTAATAAGTATTTTATTTTACAAATTCGAAGAGTCCTCCTCAAGTAGTGATGATTACGCAGAGTTTAATGCTTTGCTTTAACATTACTACTATGCGAAAATAAACTTACTAAATTGTTGTGAAATTAGCAATCGAGATAAAGGAGCGGTTGATTGTTTATTGTAAGGAATAGACGATTGGTCTTTGAGCTTGAGGGCTAAGACAGCAAAATGTGTAGAGCCGCAGCAGGTTTTAAAATATTTTGAGCCAGAGGTCGTAAAAAAAAGAAATTGTGTGGTGTCGTGGGACACCAGATAGGAATGAAGTTCCTTGTTATAAAAATATTGATTTCAAGTTCTATTCGAGGTATAAAGAAAATAATTATTCGGGTATACATTTTTTATTATGATTTTTTTAACGATAAAAATCAAAAAAAACTACTTTACAAAATTATCTTAACACCTTTATTTTATTTACAATGATATATAAAAATATATAATAATAATAATAACAGTCATCACGTAGACTATACATTAGACACTGTATAGTAATCATACATAGACTATACATAAAAATCTTACCTTACGGACGTTTTTTGCCGGCTTGGGTACCCCTCCGCAAAACCCCATAAGGAACTTCGTTCCAAAAAACGGAGATATCGTAAAAAAATACTAATTCCTTATGCTTACGCGTGATTATTTGGTGAGAGTACAATTAATATTAAAATATGACGTGACGTTTCCACCTAAAGAAATGTTCCCATTACCGGTTATTTGTTCTAACAACTATTCGGGCACGAGCGCGAAATCGGCTGTTTACGAGGTCTGCCACGTAACGATTTTCATTTGATGTCGAGAAAATCTGGTTCTTTTTTATGGGATACGGGGCAAATGAGCAGACGGATCACCTGATGGTAAGTGACTACCACCGCCCATGGACAGCTGCAACTCAAGAGTCACAAGTGTAAGTGTAAGTTGCCGGCCCTTTGAGGTCGTATCGGTCCGGAAAAACCACAGGCGACAATTTGTTCCACATATTGTTCGTGTGAGGCAAAAAGTTTCTGGAGAAGCGTAGAGTGCTGAAGTGCCAATTATCCAAATGATAGCTGGTAGTTGGTTAAAGATGGTATAAGTCCGAACAGTTCGTCGGAGCACTCCCTATAATACAAACGATAGAGAATGCAGAGTGAAGCTGCATTTCTACGCAACGCCAAGGGGCCAAGCCGATCCGTAATATCCTAGCAATCGACGATTCGAGTCGCTCTCTTTTGAATGCGGTCTACATGCGGTCTAGCGGGTTTGATTTATGAAAAATCTCCCCAAGAAATTTCATAAAGTAAGACTTTTTTGTTTAGTAGCAAGTCGAAGTAGTCCCTGTAGTAGCATGGAAATAAAATCAATACCTCTGATTTTATTTGCTTTAGCACTGTTTTGCATCTGTTAGCTGAGGCACAATTTGCATAATTTAGCTGGTTGGTTTACTTAATGGAATAGTTGTGAATCAAATGATTACGGACACGAAGCGAGGTGAAAATATTCAGAAAGAGTATTCGCGTAGACTGTAACTCACATTTTTTTGTTACATTTTTTATTTAGACAACAATTTTGAACCTACCCTGGACTACACGATTAAAAACCTTAATGAAATTTATTTGTTGCAAGTGACTTATTTCTGTTCTCGTATCAAACAAAAAGAAATATCAAGATGTACGATGAAACTAATCACAGAAGTCTCGTTTATAATTAACTAGCTGACCCAACAGACGTCCTACCTTAACTATGAATATTGAATTCGAATTGGTATATTTTTACAGCCCGCATTCTGTCAATCGCGCCAACTGTCAAACGTCTGACAGTTATGTGAAAAGCGCTAAGGTTACATTAGAAAGTTTTCTTTAAGTTTTTTCTTTCATAAGAACCTTCTCCTGACAATAACAAATACAAAAAAAGAAGAATTAGTGAAATCGGTCCAGCCGTTCACGCGTGATGCCGTGACCAAGGGAAATAGGGATTCATTTTTATGTACATACTTAAGATTAGATAAAGGTTTTTATTTATTTTAGTTATTGAATTTTCTTCAAGTGCCTGGTTGTATATATGTCAATAATTGAGGTGGGAAATCTACCCCTAATACTTACTCTATTTGTTAACTCTAAGGAACCCTCAACGGCCACAAAATAAACCTTCAAGGATCGCAATAGACCGCGAATTTTCATTTTGTTATGGTTTTAACCGTAATTTTTATATATTTTAAGCATAGTCTTACTTACCCCAATTACCAGAGCTACTAATTTCCTGATGTTCTAATAATTGGCAGCAGTGATCCACTGTTCTATATCTATTTATTTCTATGTTACACACAAATGTTAACAGTCCGTGAAGCACAAAACCTCATCGGTGAGAAACATACACGGCACCGTACGCCGCCGGCACTTCCTGTAATACGATTATTGTACACAGACCTCGGCCTAACGAGGCTTCCTATTTAAGTACTTACAAACAAATATATATAGTTACAGTTAAGACATGTAACGTCTTATTTATTAACTAACGTAGTCGTGTGAGAGAAAGTAGGTGTTTCTTTCTTAATAAGAGAGTACCAACTCTGCAAAACTCAGGTCGATTGTGTACTTCATTCATTTATTTTTATAAGGTAGATTAGGTAGGTACTTTCCGCGTATCTAGACATTTTAAATTTGTCAAGAATCAAGGTATTATTCATAACTATCTCACTATTTTCATTTACAAACGTGCATTTCATGCAGGATTTGCCTTTATTTTTTCACTAGCAGTTCTCGCGCGGCTTCGCTCGCGTGTACGTATCTATATATTTTAAATTCTTTTTCCAAAATAAAAGTAGCCTAAGTTACTCCTTAAAACACCAGCTACCTGCTAGTGAAAATCCAGTGGAAATCGGTAAACCCGTTCCATTACCTCCAAACTACTAAAACCACACAATGTTTTATCACAATATTGGGTATATTGTTGGGACTGAACCGACCAATATCGCAAGTTTTTTTTGTTACCATGGCCAGGGGCTTGACGTGATCTGTCTTTCATCAACGAACCCTCGAAACGACTATTACGAGCTTGGCACTTGTTTGTCTCGGATACTTCGCTGAAATAAGTTAACTTTGAAAAAAATATTATTAAAATATAATACATCAAAAAAGTCTAAGCAACATGCACGGTTTTGAACTTTTGAACGATTTTTACTATTGTAATGTATTTATATTTATTTTATAAATAATAACTAGGCGTTCTTGGATGCATTAGTGACTAAAGCAACAAAATTCTTCATTCAATTATTCGTTTAATCACAATAATTAACAATATGTGTACCGTAACATACGTAGTAAAAAATAAATTTAAAACAAAATTAAACTTTTCATGTTTTACAAAATTAAATAACGACATTTTTTTAAATATTTGGTAATTCAATACAAAGTATGACCGCCTCTATTGTTTAAAACTTGTCGGCAATGATTTTTCATTGAACTTATAAGATTGTTTTTCTTATCCCGGAAATCGCTTCCAATGGAATTTTAACAAGTCTTTCAGTTGTTGGGTTGTCGTCTCTCTGTCCAGGTTCTTTAGAACACGTCTCTCGAACATGTCCCACGCGTGCTCGACGGGATTGAGGTCTGGCGATTGTGCAGGCCACGGCATTACACGTATGTTTTCCATTACCAAGTACTCTCTGGTCCTCTGAGTTGTGTGCGAACGCGCATTATCATGCATCAGCGTAAAATCTGAGCCAAGACTTTGTGCAAATGGGTGAACATAAGGCCCGAGGACATCTTCTACGTAAGTTTCATCGTTCATACTGCCATCTACAGAAACGACCTTAGTTCGTCTGTTCTTCATAATACTCGCCCATACCATTACTGTGGAGCCACTGTAAGGGTGCACTTCGTAGACGCATCTCAGCATTACCGAGACGATGATACACTCTTATCCTTCTCGTATCAGGCCTAAATCCAAACCGGGACTCATCGCAAAATAAAATTATATCCCATTGCTCCTGGGTCCAAAGTTCCCTATACCATTCGTTTAGACGGGCGCGATTCCCATGGTGTAAAGGTGGGCACCTAATTAGGCGTCGTGCTCGTAGGCCGTATTAATGCAGCCTATTTCTCACGGTTTGGTGGCTAACAACCTATCTACTAAACCTATCCACCGGCCGGTTAACATCAGCTGACGTCTTGCAGTCAGTTATATGTATCGGTACCGTCAAGCATTTATACTCCTTCCACGTCCTGGGTGCTGCTCAGCAGGATCCCCTGTATTAACATAACGCCGCCAGAGACGACAAATCACACTCCTATTGACACCAAAATGTCGAGATACTTCGGATTGATTTTTTCCCGCTTGTATCATTTCTACAGCTTTTTGCATTTCATCAGAAGTCAAATGGCGTCGCTCCATGACATAAAAATGACTCACTACTAAATTTAAAAAAAAATTGTATATCTCAAAATGATAAAAGTGAGATAAATACCAAATTTATCAAGCAACGAAAACGCATGAAATCGGGAAAACATAATTAGTTTCTATTTTAATGAAAACTAAACACAATCGAAAAGTTTCTATTTTTAAAATCAGCCAGTATATGTTGCCGAGAACACAAAAGAGTGTATACCAATCTACTTTGCTGAGAAAAAAATAAAATAACATGCAGTTTCTGTAAATGATGCGTGTTACTTAGCCTATTTTGACGTGTGTAGTTCCAATTTAAATCATCTTTATTTAATGAAGGCTTGTCGTAATGTATGTACATTGCACTCCAGCTTAGAGCCTGGAGAGAGAAACACGCAATATTTTATGTAAATTTAACTATTAATACTTTGTCCACAAGTAATTTATAAGATATCACCAATCGTTCTGTTCACGCAACCGGTAATTAAATTCAATCACACCGAGCGAAGAACAACACTGAAAACCTTTTAGTGTTAGTTGTGAGACTTTACTTCCGTATAGCCGTTACACGTCACGAGAAATCGTGACGATCCGACCATGTGAACAGTTGTTTAGCTTTATTGAGTGTTCACGTAACTTTTCTGTTTGTTTTTGTTCAGGTTTTTTCAACCGAGGAAAGCTTGATGCGTTTTGACGGTTATCGTTATGTGTGGAGTAGGCTTTTGTTTAGCTTTCTGTCGTGGTTTTTGCATTCTAGTTAAACATATTCACGATTGAATTATAGGTTTGGTTTATTAGTGAATACCGTTAATACCATCCAGTATCATCCAGTAACTGGAAGAAAAAATCAATACATGTAACAGAATATAGTGTGAATTTAGACAGTTAAGCACACACAGAGAAATATGTGTGTGCTTGATTGTGTAAATTTTAAGATTGGTAACGTGCAAGTGAGACCAATATCAATGTCTCGAATTTTGAATAGGTACGTAAACTAAAAGTCATATGGGCCATGTGCTTATTTGCCGATTTAAATGAAAATCGAGGATTGAATACTACACTATATAGAGTATTGAATAGTTTAGCCTGTTATAGTGCCACTAAATATCACGTTTAAAATAAAGGGCTATAAAGACTAATTAAAAAAAACTTTTTACCAAAAATTTAACCGACGAAAAACAACTAAAAGCAAGAAATATATAATTTTTTTAAGTCTTGAGTATTGAGCTTATTTACATAAACTATATTCGTATATTCTTTATTGTACACAAAAATAACAACCTTTTAAGTACAGAAAGGAAAATAGCATGTACAAAGGCGAGCTTAACCCATAGTTGAGTTTTCTTCCAGCAAACCTTGGGAGTGAAGAGAGGATAGTAAAGAATAAATAGAGGCAAAGTGTGTACGTTAAAGGGAATTGAATTAACATAGAATTAATAACCACCTAAACTAAAAATAAATAATGTATAACTACAGAATAACAAGTACCTGTATGTTCGTAAAATAAATGTACATATATTACCACATATACACTAAATAATTTGTTAAACATATACATACATACATACAAATTAACAGGCTGATTATTGCTGAGACAGAAAAAGGTCCTTGATTCTTTTCTTAAAAACAGTCAGGGAAGGGCTATGGCGAATAGAATGGGGAAGGGAATTCCACTGCCGTACCGCAGTAACAGTGAAAGAATTATCATAACGAGTAGAAATATGAGAAGGAATTAGAACCAAAAGAGAAGATGAGGAGCGACAAGGTTTGCTCCTGGGAACCAGATATTCGAAGCGCTCACGCAGGTATGAAGGAAAGTTAGGATTGTGAAGAACCGAATAGAGTAAAGAAAGGATGTGAACATCTTGACGCCGCCGGATAGGTAGCCATTTCAGTTGTTTCCAGAATTCAGAAACATGATCATATTTCCTTAAACTGAAAATGAAACGGATACATAGATTTTGAACTATCAAATTTTATATAAACTAATTTTGAGTCGGCGCCAAACAACAAACTGATTAATTATCTAAATTTAATATGTACTCGTTTCTAGAAATGGCGAAGTCTCTACCTAGGTAATTAATCATTTTATTATTTGCCGACTCAAAATTCGTTTAATATAAAATTTGATAGTTTATGTAAATAAGCTCAATACTCAAGACCTTATAAGGTATAAATAAACATTTTAAGGTTTATTTATTTCTTGCTTTTTAGTTCTTTTTCGTCGGTTGATTTTTTTGTTTAAAAAGATTTTTTTCCGATTTGGTGTGGTTCGCGTCATCTTTTAATACTCTGATAACTATTTATCTTCTAATAGTACATACTTTAAAATGCTAACTAAAAAATATATTTTCTCCAAAGCAGATTAAGTGGTTTCTTTCACCAAAATCACAGTTTTTATATCTAACTTCTAATTGTAGAAAAGGTATGGTTTCCATAATCAGCTCGGCTTCATGATGTGATGATTCCTAAACGCAAATACCTGATTAAGTTATGAAAAGGAAACAGAAACACTATTCGTGCTCTTGAAAATCGAGGATTTCTCTTAATTTTATCAGAATCCCATCATCAGATCCTGACTTCATTGGCATGGGGTCACCCTTGAGGTTTACCCTATCTAACAAAAAAAGTATCATCAAAATCGGTTCATACATAACGAGTGAAGGCTGAACAAACATAAAAAAATAATATAAAAATACTGTCTAATTGAGAACCTCCTTCTTTTCGCCAGTTAAAAAGCGCAGTAGATGGAGATTTTATTGTTACTCTGGGTGTCATATTAAGGACACTGTTACTTTTAGTATCCACCACATCACTATTAGGTATCCGATTTAGAGAGTTGTTTTTATGTATGTACGAAAGAGACGACACTCTATACACGCTCGTTAGCCACCGTAAGAATCCCACTATAATATTATAAATGTGTTTGGAGGGATGGATGGATGTTTGTTACTCTTTCACCCAAAAACCACTGAACCGATTGCAATGAAACTTTTTATGTTGATACCTGGAGACCTGGATTAACGCGTAGGCTACTTTTTATCTCGATATTCCCACGGGATTGCGACTTACGCGGGTGAAACCGCGGGGCGCTGCTGGTTAGTTATAAGAATCCTTCAACCAGCTTTTGAGATGTACATCAGATATACAGCAGATGTCATAATCAGAAAAATCTAAACCAAATAAATTTCCCATTTATTCTTACAGAAAAGAGCTTTATTTGTTAAGCAAAGAGTTTTTTATACGTAAAAATCCTAATCAAGCGCGAATAAAGTTGTACCTGATGGCATAAGCATTGGAGTCATGGGAAATTCCAACAGAGGGTTGCCTGGGCCTGTTTAATAAACGCGACATTGGCCGAGGGAAGGCGTCCAGTAATAATCTTTTATGTGCGGTGAGAATTTGTGTTTTATAAAAATTGCCATTGTAAGTTAGTCGTAATGCAAATTTACAATTAAGTCGATTATCGATCGTCTTTTACATAATAAAGCATGCTTGTTTTACAGCAACAAGTAACAATTAAATAATAAATTGTTAGGCTAGTAATATGCGGAGTTCAAAACATATTCATCTTTTCTATCTTTAATTTTTAAAAAGACAACTCCCGCATGAAGAATATTCCTGTGTCGCGGGGGGGCTTCACAAACATGCAAACAACGGACACAAAGAACACCCAGACTCGGGAAACTATTTGTGGATCACACATAGGTAGGTAGGTACCTTTTATTATCTGCACCTCAGGACAGGGTTTAAATAAATAAGAATCTTCTCCATACGTAAATCAAACAAATTATTAATTATTTCCTTTTCCTAATCCATCAAATATTACATACTTTTAATAACATGGTCACATCTTGTACTTACATGCTCACAACAACAATCCAGTGGAAATACTACTTATCACCTCGACGTCTAAAGCAGAAGTGCCGGCTGCTAAAATGTATTGAGTAAAAGAACAGTTGATGATCGATTGAATGAATGACTCGAGTAATAATACTGAATATGAATCAGAGTTGCCCGCTACAAGCTAACACTTTTTTCTTCAGAATCGCAATTGTTCTGAAAAACAAAAAATACTAGACTTACAACTTACAAAATTAAATAACGACATTTTTTTAATTATTTGGTAATTCAATACCAAGTATGACCGCCTCTGTTGTTTAAAACTTGTCGGCAATGATTTTTCATTGAATTTATAAGATTGTTTTTCTTATCCCGGCAATCGCTCCCAATGGAATTTTAACAAGTCTTTCAGTTGTTGGGTTGTCGTCTCTCTGTCCAGGTTCTTTAGAACACGTCTCTCGAACATGTCCCACGCGTGCTCGACGGGATTGAGGTCTGGCCACGGCATTACACGTATGTTTTCCATTACCAAGTACTCTCTGGTCCTCTGAGTTGTGTGCGAACGCGCATTATCATGCATCAGCGTAAAATCTGAGCCAAGACTTTGTGCAAATGGGTGAACATAAGGCCCGAGGACATCTTCGACGTAAGTTTCAGCGTTCATACTGCCATCTACAGAAACGACCTTAGTTCGTCTGTTCTTCATAATACTCGCCCATACCATCACTGTGGAGCCACTGTAAGGGTGCACTTCGTAGACGCATCTCAGCATTTCCGAGACGATGATACACTCTTATCCTTCTCGTATCAGGCCTAAATCCAAACCGGGACTCGTCGCAAAATAAAATTTTATCCCATTGCTCCTGGATCCAAAGTTCCCTATACCATTCGTTTAGACGGGCGCGATTCCCATGGTGTATAGGTGGGCACCTGATTGGGCGTCGTGCTCGTAGGCCGTATTAATGCAGCCTATTTCTCACGGTTTGGTGGCTAACAACCTATCTACTAAACCTATCCAGCGGCCGGTTAACATCGGCTGACGTCTTGCAGTCAGATAGATGTATAGGTTCTTTCAAGCATTTATACTCCTTTCACGTCCTGGGTGCTGCTCAGCAGGATCCCCTCTATTAACATAACGCCGCCAGAGACGACAAATCACACTCCTATTGACACCAAAATGCCGAGATACTTCGGATTGATTTTTTCCCGCTTGTATAATTTCTACAGCTTTCTGCATTTCATAAGAAGTCAAATGGCGTCGTTCCATGCCATAAAAATGACTCACTACTAAATTTTTTCAAAAACTGTATATCTCAAAATGATAAAAGTGAGATAAATACCAAATTTATCAAGCAACGAAAACGCATGAAATCGGGAAAACATAATTAGTTTTTATTTTAATGAAATTTCCCAAATACAGAAATAAAAAAAAAAAAAAAACTAAACACAATCGAAAAGTTTCTATTTTTAAAATCAGCCAGTATATGTTGCCGAGAACACAAAAGAGTGTATACCAATCTACTTTGCTGAGAAAAAAATAAAATAACATGCAGTTTCTGTAAATGATGCGCGTTGCTTAGCCTTTTTTGACGTGTGTAGTTCCAATTTAAATCATCTTTATTTAATGAAGGCTTGTCGTAATGTATGTACATTGCACTTCAGCTTAGAGCCTGGAGAGAGAAACACGCAATATTTCATGTAAATTTAACTATTAATACTTTGTCCACAAGTAATTTATAAGATATCACCAATTCTGTTCACGCAACCGGTAATTAAATTCAATCACACCGAGCGAAGAACAACACTGAAAACCTTTTAGTGTTAGTTGTGAGACTTTACTTCCGTATAGCCGTTACACGTCACGAGAAATCGTGACGATCCGACCATGTGAACAGTTGTTTAGCTTTATTGAGTGTTCACGTAACTTTTCTGTTTGTTTTTGTTCAGGTTTTTTCAACCGAGGAAAGCTTGATGCGTTTTGACAGTTATCGTTATGTGTGGAGTAGGCTTTTGTTTAGCTTTCTGTCGTGGTTTTTGCATTCTAGTTAAACTTATTCACGATTGAATTATAGGTTTGGTTAATTAGTAAATACCGTTAATACCATCCAGTATCATCCAGTAACAGGAAGAACAAATCAGTACATGTAACAGAATATAGTGTGAATTTAGACAGTTAAGCACACACATAGAGAATTATGTGTGTGCTTGATTGTGTAAATTTTAAGATTGGTAACGTGCAAGTGAGACCAATATCAATGTCTCGAATTTTGAATAGGTACTTACGTACCTACCACATGGCCCATATGACTTTTAGTTTACACTAAAAGTCATATGGGCCATGTGCTTATTTGCCGATTTAAATGAAAATAGAGGATTGAATACTATACTATATAGAGTATTGAATAGTTTAGCCTGTTATAGTGCCACTAAATACCACGTTTAAAATAAAGGGCTATAAAGACTAATTAAAAAAAACTTTTTACCAAAAATTTAACCGACGAAATACAACTAAAAAGCAAGAAATATATAATTTTTTTAAGTCTTGAGTATTGAGCTTATTTACATAAACTATATTCGTATATTCTTTATTGTACACAAAAATAACAATCCTATAAGTACAGAAAGGAAAATAGCATGTACAAAGGCGAGCTTAACCCATAGTTGAGTTTTCTTCCAGCAAACCTTGGGAGTGAAGAGAAGATAGTAAAGAATAAATAGAGGCAAAGTGTGTACGTTAAAGGGAATTGAATAAACATAAAACTAAAAACCTAAACTATAAATACATAATGTATACCTACAGAATAACAAGTACCTATTTGTTCGCAATATAAATTTACATATATTACCACATATATACTAAGTAATATGTTAAACATATACATACATATATAAATGTAAATAAAATAGTACTATTTACACTGCCAATTAGCAAAGGGTTGTCTCAACATGAAAAAAATATTAGGATTAATTTAAACATGACTATGTTTAATTTGTCAAGCCAAATTAATGGTAGTTTTTATAATAAATTTTATTTAATCGACATCAATAGGATTGTCAATGATACTGTTTTTTCGACCACAGATAGTTATTATCTGCCGTATTATTTTAAAAGACAGATAACTGTTTCGTTATCATATTATTTTAGAATAATAGCCAAGAACTTGGCTAACCTGACAGCTCCTATAGAGCACCCCTTAGAATGTAAGAACACTGTAGCCAAACATTTGGCTTCACATAGTGCTCCTTCTGAGCTAATTAATAATATCTTTACTAATATTCATTCAGGCAATAGCTTGGCCGCACATTGTGACATAAATTCTTTAAATTAATTGCTAAGACAATAGAGCCTATCTCTTGCATATCAAATCATTTACTCAATAATGGTACTGTTAGTAAAAATATAAAAATAAATAAAAATTGTAGCAATAAAGTAAAAAAGTCAATGACCATAAACATAGTTCATCAAAATATTCAAGGATTATCTAGGAAAGACTTAGAAGTAGAATTATTTTTTGAAAAATATAATGTTGATGTGCTCTGTATCACAGAGCATTGGCTACAAGCACACCAGTTAATACTAAATAATGAATTTTATTCTGCTAGAAGTGTGTATGTAAGAAAGAAGTCAATTCATGGAGGGTCTTTAATTTTTGTTCGTAATAGCATTAAGTGCAAAAACCGGAAAGATGTTGTAAATTTGTCTGTTGAGCGCACTGTTGAGCTTTCTTGTGTGGAACTGGAACACCATATTATAGTTAGTGTGTATCGGCCACCACAGAGTGACTTTAGCATATTTGAGTTAGTTATGGAAGAAGTTTTGAAGCGTTTATGTGTCAGTAGTAAGGTTTTAGTAGTTTGTGGAGATTTCAATATTAATATATTAGAAAAGTGTCCTATCAGTATAAGATTAGTGAGCCTATTTGAATCATTTGACTGAAATTATTTATTTTCTGAGCCAACAAGAATTACTTCTCACTCGGCAACTTGCTTAGATAACATCTTTTGCAATGGGGAATATTTAAATAGGTCAATTTTAAGTGATTTAACATCTGATCACTCCACAGTGATCAGATGTTAAATCATGTTTTTTTTTGTTTTTATGTTTCAATCAATCAAGTCAATTATGTTTCATTGTTTGCAAATTGCGTGGGCAACAAATTGCCCACGCAATTTGTTACATTTCCTTGTATAAAAGAAAATAGAATAAACAAAACTATATGCAGGCCCATGACTAGTAACCGATTATTGAATTTTAGTAATAACATTAGTGATAAAGTTTCCAATTTAGATTGGACTCAAAGTGATCCAGACAAGCTTTACGGCGACTTATTCAATATGATAGAAATCGAATTTAACAGTATATTTAAGTCAAAAATAATAATGCAAAGGCCAAAGACGACATTCTGTGATTGGGCAACAACAGGAATATACAAAAGTAGAGAAAAGCTGTATGATTTATATGCCATGAAACAAAGTAATTTTGACCCAAAATTTCATGAATATGTCAAAAATTACTTAAAGATTTTTAAGAAAACATGTTCTATGGCAAAGTCTTTATACATAAGTAATAAGATTAAGTCTTCAAATAATAAAATAACAGCTACATGGAACATTATTAATAATGAAACTGGACGTAGTAAACCTCGAGATAACAATTTAAAATTAAATATTAATAATAGGTTTATAACAAACAACTTAGACATAGCTGAATCTTTTAATACCTTTTTCACAAATATACCAGTTAGTACAACTAGTACCTTGAATTCTTGTGCGTCCAGGTCTGAATTGTTGTTAAGGGCCAATGTAAACAAATGTAAGAACTTATTTAAATTTGAATTCATAAACCCCACAGACATTATAAAAACGTTTAAGTCTCTTAACTCTAAGAATTCAGGGGACTTATGGGGGATTTCTGTTAAATTAATAGAAACTATTATAATTGATATAGCGCCATTTCTAGCTATAACATTCAATCGATGTGTTGATTCTGGTGTTTTTCCTAACCTGATGAAGTATAGCAAAGTAATACCTTTATTCAAGAAGGGTTGTACAACTGAACCAAGTAACTTTAGGCCAATCTCAATCTTGCCGGCTATAAGTAAAATTTTTGAAAAAGTTATCCTGCAACAACTAGAAAGCCATTTTAATCGAAATAATTTATTGCACAAAGAACAATTTGGCTTTACAAAGGGTCGTTCAACAATTGATGCTGGTGCAACTCTTTTGAGACATATATTTAATGCATGGGAGAATTCGCAAGATGCGATAGGTGTATTTTGCGATCTCTCTAAAGCTTTTGACTGTGTAGAACACAACACGCTTATTCTTAAACTTAGGCATTATGGTGTTAATGGTATTGCTTTGGAACTAATTGTTTCCTACTTGAAAGATAGAATTCAACATGTAGATGTCAATGGTGCGAGGTCTTCTGGATTACCTGTTACTATGGGCGTTCCCCAGGGCTCTATACTGGGTCCTCTACTTTTTCTCATATATATAAACGATTTACCTTATTATTTAAAAGATCGCTGTGATATAGTTCTATTTGCTGATGATACGTCACTTATTTTCAAAGTCGATCGTAAAAAAACAGTTTTTGACGATGTGAATAGGGCGCTAAATGATGTATTGTATTGGTTTTCAACTAACAATCTCCTACTGAACTCAAATAAAACAAAGTGTGTGAGATTTACCATGCCAAATGTAAAACAGCGAGACACTAATCTAACTCTAAATAATGAAATAATAAGTATTGTAGACTCAACAGTATTCTTGGGACTTACATTAGACAGTAAACTGCAATGGGGACCCCAGATAGACAGCCTTGCAGGTAGGCTTAGTTCGGCAGCTTACGCAGTATGGAAGGTACGTCAGCTCACTGATACGGACACAGCTAGGCTTGTTTATTTTAGCTACTTTCACAGCGTCATGTCCTATGGTATACTACTTTGGGGCAAGGCGGCTGATGTTGAAACGATTTTTATTCTTCAAAAAAGAGCCATCCGCTCAATATACAATTTAGGTGCTAGAGTCTCTCTTCGAGAGTTGTTTAAGGATATAGGTATTTTAACTGTTGCATCACAGTATATATTTGCAAATATTATGTTTGTTAGGCACAATATCAATGACTATAAGAAAAACAGTGATATACACAATATTAATACAAGAAACAAGTCTAAACTCGTTGCTACCTATCATCGCTTACATAAGGTACACAACTCGTTCGAAGGTCTTGGTATACGTTTTTATAATAAAATTCCTATAGATGTAATCGACCTTCCTGTAGATAAATTTAAGCGTACTGTAAAAAATCACCTTATTAGGAAAGCCTACTATACGATCAACGATTATCTAAACGACAAACAGTCTTGGGCTTAAGGTGTCTTTAGGTATATACACACAAACTTCTTTGTCTTATAATTAGACTAAATTATTAACAAACCATTGTTAGTTGAAAGTAATGCGTGACGATTATTATGGTAATTTTGACTAGTAGTGATTTTTATCAGTATCTCGACTATGGCTCGTCATGCTCACTAAAATGTCATTGCTTGCGGCGTCGTCATGGGGCGGGTCGTTTCTTTCCCTCTGATATGGCGAAGGAGACGATGGCTGGTCCATGCGTCATACTCGTGAACGGGTGCTGCTTGGGGTGACTGGTCGGCCTAGTCAGCGATGCTTTAGCCTATACTATTATTTTGGTTCGTTCAACTGCAACTCTAGCCTCTTAATCCAGTCGCGAATTAGTTTTAACAGTAGACTTTGTAACTGATGTGCACCTTGAATGATTTCTATGTTTAATAGGTTCGAACCTTCAACGGTATCACTGAGTGATATTTTTTGTTTGTACGTTAGCTTTTGGAGCATTTCAATAAAATGTAATTCAGGTGGCAACAGCTTGCATCATGCTTATCTTTTATGTAACACTAATACCATTGTACCTGAAGATCTGACTTTTAAAAAGAGTGGCCATGAGTTTCTTTGCCAGTATTCTTCTCATAAGGCTCTACGCATTTTGGAAACTGGAAGTTATAGATCGACACAAGCAGGCAGTAGATTTTGGTGTTTTCACCTAATTTACCTCGACAATCCAGTACATGCTGTGGCGTCTATTTGCGTCGATCTATGATTTTTAACAGTAGCTTCAATTTAACGTTCATAAATGTCACTTAGTGTCTTAATTGAATAAATGATTTTGAATTTGAATTTGAATTTGAATTTGAATTTGATACATAAAAATTAACAGTCTGATTATTGCTGAGACAGAAAAAGGTCCTTGATTCTTTTCTTAAAAACGGTCAGGGAAGGGCCATGGCGAATAGAATGGGGAAGGGAATTCCACTGCCGTACCGCAGTAACAGTGAAAGAATTATCATAACGAGTAAAATTATGAGAAGGAATTAGAACCATAAGAGAAGATGAGGAGCGACAAGGTTTGCTCCTGGGAACCAGATACTCGAAGCGCTCACGCAGGTATGAAGGAAAGTTAGGATTGTGAAGTACCGAATAGAGTAAAGAAAGGATGTGAACATCTCGACGCCGCCGGATAGGTAGCCATTTCAGTTGTTTCCAGAATTCAGAAACATGATCATATTTCCTTAAACCGAAAATGAAACGGATACATAGATTTTGAACTATCAAATTTTATATAAACTAATTTTGAGTCGGCGCCAAACAATAAACTGATTAATTATCTAAATTTCATATGTACTCGTTTCTAGAAATGGCGAAGTCTCTACCTAGGTAATTAATCATTTTATTATTTGCCGACTCAAAATTCGTTTAATATAAAATTTGATAGTTTATGTAAATAAGCTCAATACTAAATACTTAAAAGGTTTATTTATTTCTTGCTTTTTAGTTCTTTTTCGTCGGTTGATTTTTTTGTTTAAAAAGATTTTTTTCCGATTTGGTGTGGTTCGCGTCATCTTTTAATACTCTGATAACTATTTATCTTTTAATAGTACATACTTTAAAATGCTAACAAATATATTTTCTCCAAAGCAGATTAAGTGGTTTCTGTCACCAAAATCACAGTTTTTATATCTAACTTCTAATTGTAGAAAAGGTATGGTTTTAAATAATCAGCTCGGCTTCATGATGTGATGATTCCTAAACGCAAATACTTGATTAAGTTATGAAAAGGAAACAGAAACACTATTCGTGCTCTTGAAAATCGAGGATTTCTCTTAATTTTATCAGAATCCCATCATCAGATCCTGACTTCATTGACATGGGACCACCCTTGATGTATATACCCTATCTAACAAAAAAAAGTATCATCAAAATCGGTTCATACATAACGAGTGAGCTGAACAAACATAAAAAAATAATTTAAAAATACGGTCCAATTGAGAACCTCCTTTTTTTCGCCAGTTAAAAAGCGCAGTAGATGGAGATTTTATTGTTACTCTGGGTGTCATATTAAGGACACTGTTACTTTTAGTATCCACCACATCACTATTAGGTATCCGATTTAGAGAGTTGTTTTTATGTATGTACGAAAGAGACGACACTCTATGCACGCTCGTTGGCCACCGTAAGAATCCCACTATAATATTATAAATGTGAAAGTTTGGAGGGATGGATGGATGTTTGTTACTCTTTCACCCAAAAACCACTGAACCGATTGCAATGAAACTTTTTATGTTGATACCTGGAGACCTGGATTAACGCATAGGCTACTTTTTATCTCGATATTCCCACGGGATTGCGACTTACGCGGGTGAAACCGCGGGGCGCTGCTGGTTAGTTATAAGAATCCTTCAACCAGCTTTTGAGATGTACATCAGATATACAGCAGATGTCATCATCAGAACAATCTAAACCAAATAAATTTCCCATTTATTCTTACAGAAAAGAGTTTTATTTGTTAAGCAAAGAGTTTTTTATACGTAAAAATCTTAATCAAGCCCGAATAAAGTTGTACCTGATGGCATAAGTATTGGAGTCATGGGAAATTCCAACAGAGGGTTGCCTGGGCCTGTTTAATAAACGCGACATTTGCCGAGGGAAGGCGTCCAGTAATAATCTTTTATGTGCGGTGAGAATTTGTGTTTTATAAAAATTGCCATTGTAAGTTAGTCGTAATGCAAATTTACAATTAAGACGATTATCGATCGTCTTTTACATAATAAAGCATGCTTGTTTTACAGCAACAAGTGGCAATTAAATAATAAATTGTTATGCTAGTAATATGCGGAGTTAAAACATATTAATCTTTTCTATCTTTAATTTTTTAAAAGACAACTCCCGCATGAAGAATATTCCTGTGTCGCGGGGGGCTTCACAAACATGCAAACAACGGACACAAAGAACACCCAGACTCGGGAAACTATTTTTGGATCACACATAGGTAGGTAAGTTTTATTATCTGCACCTCAGGACAGGGTTTAAATAAATAAGAATCTTCTCCATACGTAAATCAAACAAATTATTAATTATTTCCTTTTCCTAATCCATCAAATATTACATACTTTTAATAACATGGTCACATCTTGTACTTACATGCTCACAACAACAATCCAGTGGAAATACTACTTATCACCTCGACGTCTAAAGCAGAAGTGCCGGCTGCTAAAATGTATTGAGTAAAAGAACAGTTGATGATCGATTGAATGAATGACTCGAGTAATAATACTGAATATGAATCAGAGTTGCCCGCTACAAGCTAACACTTTTTTCTTCAGAATCGCAATTGTTCTGAAAAACAAAAAATACTAGACTTACAACTTACAACAACGTAAAAATAGTAACAATTTTTTTATACTATCCTCAACCCTCATACTACTTTAATATTCTAATAAAACATTGTGACAATGGCGACAATTATTTCCATTACTTTCAGAAATGAGAACAATTTTCTCCGAGAGCCCAAATTGACAATAATTGTAGCCTTTAATGTAAGTGGTTAGTAGTTTGACTATTTATTGAAAGTTTTTCTGGCGATAAAGCTAATTTGTCACAATCTGACAAATTGACGTAATGTCGCAAATGACACGATTGTGATTAAATGCCACCCCGAATATATGCCACGATTTTACGAAATAAATAATAATATACACACGTATAGAGTTACATTGGGGCTCTGGGGCAGGAGACCGCCATAACTGCACATCAAAGATCTTATCTATAAGATCTTTTAAAGTGGATCGATTGTTTTCTTATACATTATATACTATTTTAAAAAACTATTTTAGTGAACAACATTATTTTTATTTGAAAAAAGAAACCCATCTAAGTATATTTTCCCAAAAAACAGTCGTTGTATTTAGGTATTTCTACACAGTGAGATAAAAACAGTTTTTTTTTTATGAAAATGGTGCGGTTTTCACTAAACACGTAAATTTATTGATGTGACAAAAAATCAATAGGAAAAAAAAAGATTTGATAAGCTCGTTGATAAAATTTAGTATGTTATGGATAACCAGAAACATATTTACAGACTTTGTAATATGATTCCTAAAACTAGGGTAAACTAATCCTGAGATTGAAGTTGATTCATGTAACTGGTTAATCTTGGAAAGTTTGCTATTTTCTAAAAAGAGTAACCGGTTGACCGCGTCAAATTTTATTATTTATTAATTTCTATAGTCAAGTCGAAAGTAGTAAAAAGAAATAATATTTGTTTTTACAAACACTTAGGCTCTTGCCTATACAATAAAAATGTATTTTTAGAAAACAACCATAGAATAATATTGATTAGAACTGTACTACCATGTATTCTGTGTTAGAACCTAAATAAAATATCAACTGTTTATTCGATTTTCTGATAGTTTTCGTGCATACCTAACTTATATTTACAACCAAATCAAAAAAATAATTTACATAAGCGCAAAACTTTACGTTTACGTCGGAGAGCCATGTTTCGGAACGTATGGGCCGGCTCGACTCGCCGCGTGAGTGAGGTTACTGGATGCCCTAACCCTTCCCTCTCCCCCCTCCCCCTCTTCTCCTACTCCCACCTTAAAGGACCGCAACGCACTTGTGACTCTCGAATTACAGGTGCCCATGGGCGGCGGTAGTCATTTACCATCAGGTGACCCGTTTGCTCGTTTGCCCCTTATCCCATAAAAAAAACTTCTTTAACATTGCACGTCATTCATTAATACCGAATAATTCAGTTGTAAGACGTAAATGCGATTCACTGTAGTAACGAACTAGGTTTGTTTTATGGCATTTCAATACTGTCAAACCTTAGTATTTTATTTATGTTATGTACCCTAAAATTTTGTTTTTTTTTATTTTCTGCACTTTTTCGGGCTTTCTATCCCAGTGTGCGTTTTCTAGCAAACTGGCAAACAATTTTGGCTGGATATCTGTTTTAACAAGAAGCTATTGCGACTGACATTATGTATAACGCGCTAAACACAAGTTTTAACAGCACGAGGGAGGTGCACCTCTATCAGTAGATAATTGTAACGGTTGAAGACCGACATAGTACTTGGAGACGGTGTTTTGCATTAAATGTAATATTTTGTGTTCAAATCAGAACGGAACTAAACGAAATGGAATTGAAAACTGATATAAAACTCGGACTACACCAAAACCGAAATACAAGTAACTTTGCGAACGCCATTCTGACATAACTTCATTTTTCATAAAAGGATCTGAAAAGACTCTTGCCTAAAATAAAACTTCGATACCTTCAAAACTTTTATTAATTCATCATTTTATTTTGTTGCCTTGGTTTGTCTACCAATGCAAAAGTAATTTAAGATAATAAATTACACATTTTGTTTGGATATTTTGATATTGGATTAAAAAAATTATAGACGTCTTTATATGACATGTGGTCATTAAATGTAATAGGTTTTTGCGACCAATAAAACAGAGCAATAAAGAAAAACTGGCAAAGAAACCTTACAGCGTTATTATTATCTTTTCGATCGAAAAATTGCTGCGGATCAGACATCTACCATAAAAAATATTCCAAAATATGTAGAGTATAATTTAACAAATTAAATTTTAGATATGTATCCATTTACGACTCTTGTGGTATGAAACTTGGCGTTGTCGAGCATAAGAATTAACCCCTTTCCAATAAAATGAAAGTAGGATACTATAAGGGTCTCAAGACATTCTTCAAGGTAACAAGGCCTGATAAGTGTCCGTAAACGAGGTTCAGATATAAATAATATGCTAATACCTCCCCAAATTGTCCATGAACCGCCACCGTCAAATGACTCTTTTTGTCAGCGAAAAAGAATCTCCTCTAGGTACGTTGAAAAAATATTTAAAAATGGTGTACAGTTTAATAAATTACTGGCTTGTAATTTTATTGTAGATTAGCTTTCTTTAGTGTAAGTATGTAGGTGTATAATATTATCTATTTCATAAATTATGCTTCATGAAATTCAGTCGTGTTAAACCGAACTACGTAGTAGTAACTCCTGATTCATATACAACTTCAAACATCAACATTTGAGCCGCGGTCCTCCACGCATGATCACCTAGCCTGGTCGTGGAATCCTTCCAGTGTGTTGGATGGACAAACACCTGTTCATCCACATTATTGATTCAACGATCTTACTAATATTATAATGGCTAAAGTTTGTGAGGATGGTGGGAGGATGTTTGTTAGTCTTCCACGCCAAAATCCTCAACGGATCAGGATGAAATTTGGCACAGAGATAGATTATGGTCTAAAATAGCACATAGGCTATTAAATATTTTTATTCCGGATAAATGTACGGTTCCCTTGGGATAGTTACTTGCAAATAGTTAATAAACAAGCTGCCGTTTACCAGGTTTTCTAGGACGGACAAAGTTTATAAATTCCTTGTTCGAGAACAAACTTTTTTAGACAATGCAACAATACGGGATTTAAATAATTGTGTGATGAGCACGATCATTTGTTCTGTGTCTGGGTGTAATTTATCTATATTATGTGTGCATTTGGTAATATATAAGTATGTTTATCAGTAGTCTGGTTACCATAGTACAGGCTCTGCCTAGTTTGGGATCACACAGCCGTGTGTGAGGTGTCTCGAGTTATTTTTAGTTATTATTATTATTAATGTTATATGTATGTGTATATGTACATATAAATATCTTGTTATATCGTCATTAATCCCGTTACAGGACAATGGTGTCAAACGTTCTTTATTTTCACACCAACGGCCCGCCCCGACATCACTCGGATTGAACAATTATCTGTAACAAATGGGTTCATGGTTATCTGGAATCATTATTCTACCACTGAGTTGATTTGAAATTCTTTCCCCATTTCCCCATTGACCAATAATTTCAAATCAGCCTGTAAATTCATACAAAAATAAACAAAGTTTGCATCTTTTCGTAATGATAGTTATCTTATTGTTTTTATGTATCTAAATATCTTTATCCGTGTTCAAGAAGCTGTAGTACAAGCTATGCTAAGTTTGGGTTTAGGAAGCGCCATGTAATAAGTGGCGGAATAAAATATCTATATTTATAAAAATGAATCCCTATTTCAGTTGGTAACGCACTAACTTGAGAACAACTTAACCGATTTCATTAATTTTTTCTTATGTTTTTAATATTTTGTAGAAGGTTCTTACGGAGCAATAAAATAATTAATTTGGATAGATTTCACCAAAATACCCACGCGAACGAAGACGCGGCCAACAGTTAATTACAATATAAATTATATACGGCACATAAACTGTTTACTTCGTCTACCAGAAAATTAAAGGTAATCAAGGCTTAGTCAGGTTAGGAATGATAATGTATAGGCTTAGTTAGGTGAATTTTTACTCTTGGATATATTATGCATTTGCCATTTAAACGCAGTGCCGCACGTTAATGCGACGAATAACCGCCTACACAAGTTTACTCAGACGCTGTTCGGCACGCAACTACGTACTTGTAGTAATTAAATCGACCATTAACTCACCCTCTGTAATAAAAAACCAATGCCGGTGTACATAAAATTAATTATAGCTCTTCAAGGTATTTCCCATGACTGGGGCTGTTCTGTATGCGGGTTTACCATTAATCGACTATTTCTCTTCATAAAATCCTGCACTTCAATTTTATTGTTAAGTTTACAAGTAAATCCTGGTACGTCTTGTGTATAGTGCTGGTAGGTTCATCATCATCATTTAATAAGTGGTCTTAAGCTGAACATATACCTCTCCCAAAGACTGCAAAGAGTGGTCTTGAACCGCCTTCATCCAATGCCTCTCTGCCACCTTGACCCGGTCGCCGAACCATCAAGGAAATAAAAATGTAAGTATTGTTACTTAAGTTGTATACTTAAGTACCTACAGGATATTAGGTTTACCAGATTTTATACTTAATCTTATTTATTTTATTCTTAATATTATGCAATCATAATTGCAATATTTTATTAACCGACTTCAAAAAAGGAGGAGGTTCTATGTTCCACTGTATATTTTTTATGTATGTTAACCGATTACTCTAAGACACCTGGACCGATTTGGAAAATTCTTCTTCTGTTTGAAAGGGTATACTTCCCAGGTGGTACCATGGTCAGCAGGTTAGGATCTGGTGATGGGATCCTGTAGAAATCGAGGAAACTCTTCAAATTATATAGGCACACTTGAAGCGATTTGTGTATTTTGAGGCGCATTTAAGTCGATGATACTTTTTTTGAAAGATAACATTTATGGGACATGTTCTGAGACATATTATAATACGCTACATAGACCCAAGCGAAGCATAGCTTGTACTAGAAGTTTTTATAACACGGATAAATATAATGAGATACCTTATTTGTTTTGTCAATACATACATATAATACTTAAAGAACACTCAGACTAAAGCCAAGATGGCGTGTCTCTGTCTCATTCTCACAGTCATAGAGACTAAAGCACAGAGAGAAACACTGAGCGAGAATCGAACCCACGACCTCTGACGTTGTAATCCTAACTAATATTATAAATGAGAATGCGTGTTTGTTGGTTAGTTGTTGTTGACTGGCCTGTTAGACTAGTGGTTAGTGATCCTGACTTCTGAGCCAGAGGTCGTGGGTTCGATTCCCACCCAGGAGAAATAATTGTGTGCTGAGTATGACCGTTTGTTCTGTGTCTGGGTGTAATTTATCTACAATATGTTTGTATTTAGAAATATTAAAGTATGTTTGTTAGCAATCTGGCAAATCCGCAAAATCTAGTACCTACCTACTTTATATATCTATACTGAGTAATATTATAAAGCTGAAGAGTTTTTTGATTGTTTGTTTGGTTGAACGCGCCAATCTCAGAAACTACTGGTTTCAATTTGAAAAATTATTTTAGTATTTGATAGCCCATTTATCGAGGAAGGCTATAAGCTGTATAACATCACGTTACAACCAATAGGAGCGGAGCAGTGATCATAAACGCAGGAGAAACTGCAGGGACGGCTAGTGTTGTCAGAATTTAATACCTTACTGTAAACAAGGGTAAGAAATTTTGTCCAGCAGACCTCCATTTGTTATTCTATCAGTCAATCATTTCCTCGTAAACCTCTTCATTAGCAACGCTTTGTCCATTTCACGTTTTATTATGATTACGTACATTACATTTACACTTGCTCAAATTACACGCTGTCACGTAACACTTTGCACCCCTTGCACAGTCATCATGATTTGAAAGCCATTGAGAGCCGACCTTTTTTCCAATTACTTTTGCTGATAGAGATCGTAATTTTACTCATGGTCACTCGTAATTATGGTTTATTAATTTTTTTGTTACTAACTCCTAACTCGCTTTTTTAGCTATGCTTTTTTATATAAATCTTGCTATTATATGCTTGCTATATGCTTGATATAAGAATAGGTGTGTTATCATACGTACGTACGATCATTGTATAAGTATTTCTTTCTCAACAAATAAGCCGGGCTTAGAGTCTTCAGGTTAAAGGACCAGGCGTACTATTGATGAACTATTACGACAGAAATTTACTAAACTAACAAAACAAGATTTACAGTAAATGATTTAAACAATTATACTACACTAAGAGAGATCCTATTTATTGCGGAGATCCAGAGTATTCCAGAGAGTGGAAACAAGTGGATACATTGGTATACTTTGCAATATTCTTGCTGGAACGAATACATTCTTAGAACGAATACATTCCTAGAACGAATACATTCCTAGAACGAATACATTCTTAAAACGAGAAGTTATTTGCACGATACCTATGCCTAAAAATCAGTTTTTAAATTTTTGTCTGGCTGTTTGAACCGACTAATCTCCGGAACGGGTAGACCAATTTCCACGGAATTTCATTGGCAGATAGTTGGAGTAAGTTAGGCTACTTTTATTTTGGACAGCGAAGCCGCGCGGGAACTGCTAGTTTTTACATATCAGATCAAAAACATAAATGTGAAAATGGGAGCCAAGTTCAAGAATATACGTGGTTTTCGACTACGCCGACAAAAGTATTGAGATCTGAATGATTGCCAAGTTCTGTGTAATCCTGAAGATTTACCGCTGCCGCGTATCTAGATAACTTTGTTGTTTTATTGTCAATCTATTTACTTTTAATGGTGATTTTAAGCTATCTTTTTCTTAACCAATTCTAACTAGAGATCTCCTGGAGTTCGAATTTCGACTGTTTTGAATGTCTTGTTTTATTTCGTAGGCCAGTTTAACTTGAACTGTCATTGTATATACTTTTGTACCATAACAGGTCACAATATATACTGGACCCTTAAAGCTTACCCGTTTTTACATCTGGGGGCAAGGTAGTGACCCCGCCAAGACCGTTTCGTTATTATAAGAACTATTGTATAACAGAAATGTAATGCACAGTGAATAAATTTTTCACCTTACGCCCATGTGACGGTAGCGAAACGGCCAGATATTTTGACTAAGGTGTAGAGTTTGTGAAGTTAGGGCTTGTAGAGTTAGGGCGTGTAGAGTTAGAAGCTTGGCTCTACATGAGATCTGAAAACTTTGGCAAAATTTTACATAATAATGTTTTTGGTGGGATAATTTTTAACTTTGTAACTTTCTGAACTTCTTCTACATATAAACTTGAAGTGAAGACCGGCAACGCACTTGTGACTCTTGAGTTACAGGTGTCCAAGAGCGTCTGCTCGTTTGCCCACTGTAATACAAAAAAAAAATCTAAATCTAATTCCAAATTTTACATACCTGGCTGTGCGCGTTTGCTTAAAAATGCGTACAAACATTTCTCCTCACGTATTAATATATAAATTTGGTATTTCTTCTTTAACATTCTTGACAACTAACGTAAAGCAAAATATTTCGTCAGTATTATAATCATTAAAAATTAAGCGAGACCATTTTTATTCAACTCTATAAAATGGCCGTTTCCCGTTTACTGTGTCTTGTAATTGAGTTAGAGAGGATCAATTTCTTAGTAATCTCATATTATCAATGCCAAGCTTATCGTCAATAATGAAATATATTGACATATCAGCGAAAGCGTAATAAATAATGATTGACGATTTATGTTCAATCATTTGGATGGCGAGAGTACAAATCGTGTTTTATTAATGTTCATTTTGTAAATGAATAATAAACACATACGCTAAGTGATTTATGTGTGAATCTGATTCAAACATGAATAAAATATGAGGTACAAAGAATAATATGATGTGAATTATATGTATTTTTATAATTAAGAGCTACATTCAACAGCAATAAATATGGTTATCGTAAGTTTTGATGTCGTAAATTTAGTATAATTAGCTCTTGGCTTTCGGTAGGTCGTGAGTAATCTCATCTTTCTCGTCTAAATCTCTTTTTCAATACTGAACTTCCTCGGTTTTTTGAAAGATTAAAAAAAGGATATTTTTTACCGCCGCCCATGGGCACCTGCAACTCAAGAGTCACATGTGCGTTGCCGCCCTTTAAGGTGGGAGTAGGGGAAGGGTGGAAGAGGGGGGAGGAGGGAAGGGTTAGGGCCTCCGGTAACCTCACTCACTCGGCGAAAAGCTATGCATTCATTGCTTCACTGCCGGTTTTTTGTGAGGCTGTGGTATCACTCCGGTCGTGCCACCCCATTGGTGCCGAAGCATGACTCTTTTGTAAAGCTTATAAATAAATGCTTCACAAACACTACAATGAACTAATTATAGTCTTTGTGAAGCATTTATCAAATCATCATGTTCTTATTGCATTGGAAGATGTTGGTGCCAGTCATGGAAGTAGCTATTAGCTGATCTGTGCTTATGGTGACTTCCAGCTCTCGGATATAAGTATTGTTTACATGGGTAGCAATCGAAACATTATTAGGTCTACATTTTGAAGTAAGTAATAACTATAATAATAATAACTTCACACATCTAACACACGGCCGTGTGATACCAAACTAAGCAGAGCCGTATAATTATGTATTTAAACGGGAATTAACACGATCACGAAAAGGTATTACATACCTCTAAATTGCCTGACGTTTCGACCAGGTTGCACTGGCCGTGGTCACAGGCTGACTGGCTCAGCGGTGCACGCCCTCCGTCGTCGAGATCGTGAGGTAGAAGGTTCTTCATCCACCCGCACATTTTCGATATTTTTGATAGTTTGGTTTCGCCATGTACTGTCACATACTATACTAATAGTGTCCCTATTCTCTAAGGAGAGGCGGTAATATAGTAACCAGAGTGCTGATAAACATACTATATATTTCTAAATACATACATATTAGATAAATTACACCCAGATACAGAACAAATGATCATGCTCATCACACAATTCTTTGTCCTGGGTGGGAATCGAACCCACGACCTCTGGTTCAGCAGTCAGGGTCACTAACCACTAGACGAACAGGCCAGTCCAAGTTTAGTAGTTGTTGATCATAACGGCAGTTTATATATAGGGTGTATGACAATGAAACACCAACTTAAATCACTTAAAGGTCATGACTAGCCTGCTGCTGATCACTTTGATGTAAGTATAAATTAGTTGCAGTTCTATGCATTTTTGTATCGAATTAGAGTTTCCTATATTTGGCGCCGACTCAAAATTAGCTACTTAGTCTAACGAGTTTCAGTTATTATTTTTCGCTTTTCAGTTAATTAAATTAGTAGATCAGTTAATTAAAATTATTTTTTTTTTCTTTTCTTTTTTTTTTTTTTTTTTTGTGTATAGAATAGTTGTATATAGAATTCTTTGGTCGGTTTATTTTTTATGTCAACAGTGTATAAAATATCACTAATGTTCATGTGACAGTGTGACTGTGGAGCAGGACCGGTTTATTTTTTTTATAATTTTTTATTTGAAACAAAATATTTTTAACTGCTTTTAAATTAAAGGACACGCTGACAGGAGTCCATGCTACTTAAAAAATATATATGTTGAATAAAAATATTTGCTTAGCAATTGTACCTATCAGTGAATATTTTAGAATATACTTATATGTGTATATATTTTTTTTTAAAGATTACTAGTAACGTGGGTCACCCATTACTAGTAATCTCGTTAACCCCTCCAGCTAAGCTTAACGCTTGCTTAGGAGTGGGTTCACGACGGGAGTGCACTGGCTATTATATTATATTATATTATAAAACACGGTTATTAATTCCTAAAACTACGTATATCGCAGGCAAAATTCGGAACATTAATACATATGTATAATTAAGGGTGGGGCAGTATATTTCTTTCTCTTAACTTCGACTATAAATATGTTAATAAGTTTCTGTGTAAGGTATTAGTACTTATATTTAATTATTGTGTATCTTCCTCTCAGATTAATTTAATTTTAATAATTTACTTAGCTGAACTCGTGGATCTATTAACTACCCTATAAACAAATCCATTGCATCTGTCCATCTGAAGGTTGTCTGTAAGAAATCGCAACTAGCGATAAGACCACCGTTTGTACCATGACTTGTTTTATTTTTTTGTAATATTGTGAATTGTTATATGGTGTACAGTAAAGAATATTGTATTGCATTGTAAGACTGAAAGAGTTAAAAGATTGGTAGTTGGAAAGTCTACGTCGTTTTTGTTATACTTAATGGCATTTTCAGTCTGTCGATATTACCTTTAAAAAAAGTAAAACCGACTTAAAATATTACTTTAATTCAAATAAGCTATTTTCTTTATCCCTTAATTTTCCACACTTAGAAATAGAATATTGAATGATTGAAATCGGTTCACAGTTGGCGAAGGTATCGCGTAAGATACACACAAAAATCAGTCGCATTGAGAACCTCTTTTTGTAAGTCTGTTAAAATCCATCAAACAAAAGTGTTAAATGTGTGTATCTTTAAAAAAAGTATCGCCGTCTTCAATGCGCCTCAAAATACCAAAATCGCTTCAAGTGTGTCTATAAAATTTGAAGAGTTCCCTCGATTTCTCCAGGATCCCGTCATCAGATCCTGACCTCATGACCATGAGACCACCCTTTCAAATAAATGAAGAATTTTGCAAATCGGTCTAGGCGTCTTTGAGTAATCGGTGAACATACATAAAAAAAAAAAATACAGTGGAACATAGAACATCCTCCCTTATGAGGTCGGTTAATATGGTCGGTCGGTATGATAGATAGAGCGCGTGTTTTAGTCACGAAACATTGTTGTCGTTTATCATAACACCATGTTCATAAGGTTAGTTTCAGATTATTTAAGAACAGTACTTTTTCTCACGTGATCTCTAGTTATACAAACTTTAAATCTTTCGCATTCCGTGATATATAATTATATATACATACGGGAATTAACTCGGACGTAATAGGTATTTCAAACCTTTGAATTCCTTGGCGTTTCAACCAGGTTGCACTGGCAGTTGTCACAGGCTGTTTGCCTGAGTCGGGTATTACTAACCACCCTCAGAGACGGGGCCTGCACAGGCAGGCCAACACCGCCGGGGACGCGGACGATTGTGACTCCCGTATCCCCGGCTGAAGGTGCGAGATGGAACACACTGGTGGTTTTAGCCGGTAGGAGTCCGGCACACCCCTCTGTCGCACCCCAGGTGGAGGATAGTCCATGATGAAACATGAAACACTCAGTCATAGGCATGCACGTCAGAAGTACTAAACATAACATAACTTAAACATAACTTCACAATGTATTTGAATATACATACACACACACATCTGTATTTATATAATTAGGTTAAAAATAAGAAGTAAGTAATAACATATCTAAATGTATACATAGGGTACACTGGAAGTTCTGCGCTCCTGGCCGCTCATAAGGCATGTAATACCCTTTATGTGATTGCGTACGTTAATTCCCGTACGTGTACATAATTATTTGATCTCTAGTTAAATCTGAGAACTAGCAATCAGATTATGTGATTAATTAATATGTTTTTATGAAATTAAGAATATTTGATTCTTAATCTCATATGAAAATCGTGTATGTAGATAGAGGAGAATTGGAGTTTGTTCTAAACTAAATAGAGGCGAGCTTTTGTTGGAGTTAACCGACCTACTAACACGATAGGTATGTACTTCTATAATATCGTAAGTACCGGCGCCTGTATTGCCAGCAGCTATATATAACCTAATAACAGAAGTAGGCTGTATAAACAACGCGGAATCATTCATCGTCTGAGTAAGTACACCCACCAACATAAATACGGATGTGTTGCTTAACACATCCGTATTTATCCAAACTCTTGTTCTGAAATCTAGATTATAATATACAAGCAGCGCCCCGCGGTTTCACCCGCGTATCTAAGTCCCGATCCCGTGGGAATATCGGTATAAAAGTAGCCTATGTTTTTATCCAGGTCTCCAGCTATCTACATACCAAGTTTCATTGCAATCGGTTCAGTGGTTTTTGCGTGAAAGAGTAACAAACATCCATCCATCCATCCAAACTTTCACATTTATAATATTAGTGGGATGTAGCGGTAATATTACTTATCCTAATAGACTGATTCATCAACGCAGAGTCTAAACAGCTGCGCTGGTGCGACAAACTTCAAATTTTGGCAGTTGATGCCTTTTATGTTGTGAGTTTCCACTAAGAAAGTATTTTGGATTCCCAAAGGGGATAAAATAAGGGATGAAGGGGTGTATGGTCCGTCAATTTCAAAGTAAGAAACACGAAATTCAAGATGCCTACTTCTGGTTAGAAGTAAATGCAGAAGAGAAGAAATTCAATATTAAAGCTTCTTGTACAGCGTGTAAGTATCACCGTCGCGAAACGTACAATAACGTCTTTCTTTGGATACTTATCACAATGCAAAAGTCACTTCATCATAAAAAGGCGAGATTAAGGATTTACAGTCATTAGTTTGACTTTGCGCTACGCAATGTAAACGCAACGGTACGGTGAATGACCTTAAACGTTCGGCGCCGTCAAAGCAACTGATTGCCTATATGTTGTTTAATTGATTACATTGCAGTTTTTGGCCGTATGGGGTATTTATTGATTTTCTTTCGCTAAAATGTTCTGTTTACTCATTGTGATATCACTTTCAACCAGAAAAATGTATGATTAAAAAAATATTTTATGAATTTTCCGGCAGAAATTTCCAGCGATTTTCCACTCAGAATGATGATCTGAATCTACTTTTTCAAGATTCGGCAGGCCGTTTCCTACACCCGTTATGATGTTTGGGAAAAATATTATAAATACGTTTACATCTATGCTCGATAGATGGCGTTGTGTATGTTCCTGAGTGAGCTCTGCGAGCCTAGACATTTTGCCCCAAAAGAGAACACCGCCAACGTCGCGTCGTTTACAAAGAGGAAGTACTGTTATTAAAACTAAAGATTTAAAAAAACTAAACACGCGAGAAAAACTGCGGGCAAGCTAGTTAGTTAGCTAGTAGTTAGCTAATTGTTTATTTATTTAATGTTTGAAATGGGTAAAATAGGCAATACTGACCATCGCCGGTGGTGCAGCGGGCAGTACCTACATGATAAGTTTTCTGTAGTATTGCCAATTTGTGTCTTTCTTCTCCCACTACTAGATCACGTTTATCATCAGGCGATTCGTATGCTTGTTTGATATCTTAGTAATAAAAAAAATCTGTGTATCGGCCCTTTGAACCAAGATTTCACTGTGCTACAAAATTATGTCTGTTAGGTCGCACATGATATAATAAACGTATGTGATATTTTTTATACGTATTAAAGATGTTCACTTTAATCCAGAAATATACGAGTGGATATAGATACAAATAAATCACAATGGGGAACTATGGAATAATTATTTTAGTTACGTAGATATCAAGTTATATTTATATTACGATCTTCATCGCTAACAAATTCGTTCTAAGTAAACAATTTCTTTTAGATTTTCCCTCGGGTGTCGTTCAAAGATCAGAGAGAGACTTTTGTGTCTGTGTGCTCTATGAGTACTGAAGACTTGGCTATAAATCTTCGAGCGACACTACCGGGTCGCTACAATGGCGGTCCTCGCTCTCGTTGCATACTGAGAACTGTATCTATTTATGACATATTATATTTAGATTTTAACTATAGAAATTTATTGATAGTATAGCTGTTTCCATGATATAGCTTCTTGTTGAACTGCTTTCTAAAGGTCTCGAGGTCGTGCGAGACTTTTCTAAAGGTCAAATATATGACCAATATGACGATGCGTGCTATATTGGCTGGTTGAATCTAAACATGGTGTTGAATATTTTCTTTATGGTTGAATTAGCATTGCATTTCTTTTATATTATGATTGTATCATAAAGCTTGTTTTTTTTGGAGTGGTTAAAACTGGATGGAGTCGAAAAATGATGTCATCTTCACCATCAAATACAAATTTACAGTGGAAATAACAAAATTTCTTTATTAATTGGTAGAAACAAATATTATTATAACAAAAACCTAAAGAAACCAGTAAAAAATATTTTCCTTCATTGAAAAAAAAGCCGTCCTCAAATGAGGACAATGGGCTTAAACGGTGTGTAAATTTTTAATACATTTTCTTTTAATGCATAAAGTTTTCACACGCTTTTTGCATTTCCAACATGCATTTTTATAACACACGGTACATCGAAGTTGTTTCGAAAGTTTTTGAGGGTGGTGACCTACTCCACGAATAAATTTTGGTCGAAACGAAAAGCACAAGTTTTCTTCTTCATATCTTTCACTGCAACTATTTTGTTTTTTCAGCATATCTATCAATTTATCAAGATGCGTTTGCACATTGAAACTATAAGCTTATAATTTCACTGAACGTCTCTGTTTTACATAAGCGGGATTCCGCATGGTTCCGCAAAATTAGTTCTATCTCTTAGTTCCATCGAACATTCGTCATTGCTACTTTTCCAGTCCTCTTCATCTCGATTCGTGAATACTTCAACTCTTACTTGGTATGTCTTTTGGAATAGCTATGCTTTGTATATGGTCTACATCGCCATTTTCTTTATAGGTAAACACACTTGGTTCAGCAGGAATCCCACTAATATTATAAATGTGAGTTTGGATGGATGGATGTTTGTTACTCTTTCACGCAAAAACCACTGAATCGATTGAGATGAAATTTGGTATGTAGAGAGCTGGAGATCTGGATTAGCGCATAGGCTACTTTTTATCCCGATGAAATGAACGGTGAAACCGCGGGGCGCTGCTAGAATCTACTAAATCTATCTCTGTAACATCGTCTTCTTCAAGCATTACAGCATCAAGTGCTTCGAGAAACTCAAAGTAGTCACTATAAGTGTTATATGTCAATTTAGACATTGTTTTTCAAAAATTCCATGGTGACAATTTTACGAATATTTTGCCTCTGATGTGTCCATTGGCCCCAATTGGGGACACCATTGTAAAACGATCATAGTACAAAGAATATTCAACTATTTTACTATAATTAAATTTTACCCTATTGTCCGGAACATATTTATATATTTTAACTAAGAAAACTAGCAGAAAAAGTTACAAATAAAAATTCCTTAATCATTGTGATCATTGAAGCCTGGAATAGCTCCGCAAGATGCTCAGTAAAATCTCTTTTATCTATTTCTAATCATTATTTTGTCTCAAAATGAGTCAATAGCTTTTTAACCAACAAATATCTACATTAGAAAAAATAAAAAACAAAAGCATAAAAAAGTTGAGGGTACTTCTTTAGGTGTCCTCATGTAGGCACAGCGGGCTTAAATGGGTTAAAGCCAGTCTGTCTGGTGATTGGAGAGTTTACAAGATGCACACGTTCCTAAACCCATCGGCTCAAAATCTGTTTATTTCTTTGTAATTAATCACTGAATATTTAGTTGTCTTTTTAAATTGTATTTAATTATTATATGTAACTCAGTGAAATAGTCGTGTTATTGAATATTGCGTACTTCGTATTTATTTTGGTGATCATTACATACGACCAAAGTGGCTGATCAATGAGGCAAAATAGCGGATCATTATACCTAGTATCCCGTTTGGAAACCCGATATATATATAGAGCTTTTAATATTGTTTATACAAGACTCAATGCACTCTGACGGTGATAGGTTCGTTTCAAAGAGGTCTCTCAAAGGGTTTGTGAAGTAAAAAAATAAGAAAAAGATTATCCAGCTGTGCAAATTGTCAGTGCATTAAGTGACAACAATCAGTGTGATCAACAGATAGGTAGTTCTTTTGAGTCCGAGTGTACTATATGCATAGGTACCTAAAGCGGGCATAATTATCTGCAGGTTCATCAGTTCATCTCATCAGTAATATGTTTTGATATGTTTGTACACTTGAATAAATCATAATTTCGTTTCCAAAATTATATACATATTCCAAATGTCACTGGGGCCCCGGCGTCCAACGCCAACCTCGTGGTGCCATTATGATAAGTCACAATTAGGTACAGTAATTTTTAGTTCATTTATAAAATTCTCGTTCTATTTTTTATTTTACAGGTATTAATAAAGGTGTAACTGAGTACCTAAAAATTGGGTACCTAATTAAAATGAAAAAAGTGTGTGTGTGCAATTCATACACAGTAGAAGTGAAACTTCAGAAAAGTAGCCTACGAGAGAGTGAGAAATAAAAAGTAAAATCAACACAATAATTTACTAATGTTAATAAATTTAATTTTAGATCATTTATTTGAAAAATATTGGTTCAATGGTCAAATTAACACAGATGTGTTAAGTAATTAACATAAATTAACTAACCAACGAATTTTAATACGCAAATGCACACAAATGACACCACGTTGACATTGATGCATTTTCTGAAGGCTTCATAGTACGCAAGCGCAAAGACAAAGATTATAGGAAACAGTGGATACTTGTATTCTATCTCATTCTCTCGCAGGCTAAATCCTTTATGAATGTTTGTCTCTTTTTAGTGTGAGTTTTTCGTTTCATCGAAACACAACGATTCTAAAGAAGTTTCACTTCAAAAACATTAAAAGAACTGTAAAGCACAATCATTACTTTTTAGAAAAATATGAAACCAAACATGAATAGGTTTTTTTGTTATTTTGTTTGGAGAATAAGGTTATGTTAGTAACATTACTTATTCTCCTCCTTTATAGCTGGTTATAGAAATACATATATATTTTAAATTTGGTATTCAAGATCAGTTTATAAATTATAATTAACTTTACTTATTATTTATGCACATGCATTCAACTTACTGAATGACCTGAGTAATATAATATTTCTTTGTACAATATTCAACCGCTATGTTATGAATAAATTGATAAGGATATGTGTAAAATCATTACATATTATAAAACAAATTGCCCCGCCGCGTCTGTCTGTCTGTCTGTTCGGGATAAACAGAAAAACCACTGAACGGATTTTCATGCGATTTTTACTAATAGACAGAGTGATTCATGAGCAAGGTTTAGGTGTATAATTTGTTAAAATGTTGTGTAAATTGGTTGAAATATGATGATGAATGTTGAAGATGTCTCTGCTACCCGTCAGGGCGAGTTGCTAGTGTAAAATAAAAATACGTTCTCACTTCCCTCACGCACGCCGACGCGATATGCGTCTATAGTGATGTCGGATATTACGTGTTACGTCTCTTCGGATTAGGGATTGCAATTCTGCAGTCCTGCGGGATCCCGCGTCAATTTTAGTCTAGTAAAGCACAATTTTAATTCTAGTCAATTTTAATTTCAGCCTGCTTCTTAAAGAACTGCAGATAGGTATATCTGCAGTTCTCTAAGAAGCAGGTTGGGCTTACACCGAGCTTCCTCTGCCGCATTACCATGCTCGGTTAGAAAGCTCGGTGAGTAAATTTTAACATTTTTTTCAGGACTGCGGGATTGCAAATTAATGATCTATCAACTATTAAAGTCCATGGGAATAAACTTTAACGGTAAACTTACCCTCTACTAGCAACCCGCCCCGGATTCGCACGGGTACAAATTTTACACCTAAACCTTCCTTATGAATCACTCTGTCTATTAGTGAAAACCGAATGAAAATTCGTTCAGTAGTTTTTCAGTTTATCGCGAACAGACAGACAGGCGCGGCGGGGGACTTTGTTTTATAATATGTAGTGATATGTAGTGAAGATTTTTATAATATGATTTTTTTTTCATCATTAGCTCAGCTACATGATATGATGATGATTCTAAACGCAAAAACCTCATAAAGTAATGAAAAGTAAACAGAAACACTATTCGTTCCTACAATTTTCGAGGGTTTCTCTCAATTTTATGAGGATTCCATCATCAGATCCTGACTTCCTTGACATGGGACCACCCTTGAGGTTCCCTATCCAACAAAAAAGAATAATCAAAATCGGTTCGGCCCGCCAGCCGCTCTGCCCCCGCTTTTTAAATCTCTGATATCTTCTAAGATATTCATTTTAATAATATGCTGGAAAGGGCAATTTTGATTTACATGAAATGCACAACGTATCTAATGTATTTAATTGGATAAGGAATAATACTGTATTGTTTAAAATAGTTTGATAAATAACCCAAAATTTTTTTGTAATATGTAAGAGATAAAAATGGTTACTGTGGGTTATCCTCAGGAGATAAACATATACCATCGCGGACTTTTTTATTGTTTTTTTTAAGATATATAATTCCGTAGTACATTAATTTGATCTATCTCGTAAGGTTTAGCCAGCGTTTGCAATGTAAGCGCACAAAAATATGTTTGTTACGACATGACATTACAAATCTTTAAATTTCTCGACTTTTCTCTACAATAATATGCATGTATACTACATATAAACCTTCCTCTTGAATCACTCTGTCCATTGGTGAAAACCGCATGAAAATCCGTTCAGTAGTTTTTCCGTTTATCGTGAACAGACAGACAGACAGACAGACAGACGCGGTGGGGGACTTTGTTTTACTCGTATAATATGTAGTGATTGTTTTTGGATTAGTTACAGTTGTACGGGCTAACTCTGAAGAGTAGTCTAAGCAGGAATGATTATTAAAAGTCTTATTTTTTTATTTATTTCTTCACATCACACTGTATGCAACAAAACTGTAGAGATTAAAAAGTAGGATGAAACGTCAGCTGGTATCAGACGAGCGCAATCCATGGCTACGTCCAAAACAATGTTACATGAGCATTATCTGTCTAATGAATATAAGTAAATGTATGTATATATATGTGTGTATGTATGTATTATATGATAAGTATGTAGATATACCGTAAATATTAATTAAACTTGTATCTGTACGTATTAGATAATATAATTTATAATGTTTTCGTTCTATGCCAACGATTACCACCAGTACATTAAAATCGTTCTAGTCCATCCTAAGGTTGCCTGGAAGACATTGCTTGAAGCGATAATGCCGCCATTTGTACATTTTCAATGCTACACTTATCATATTTTCTATAAAACTTGGTGTACAAATAAAGTATTATCTATCTATCTTATGTTTCAATAATAAAAAAAATATTATATTAAATAAAAAAGTAAAAATCAAAAACTGCAAGTCACCACAAAGGTAATGCAGTAATATATCAATATTAATAAATTTCGTTCGTACGTTCGTAAGGTTCGTTCTTTAAGTATCACTTTTTTACATTACAAATACGATTTTGTAAATCAAATTTTTGAATTGAAATTCAATTTTCATTTTGTTTTAATTTCTCTTGAGTTATGTTGACAAAATTTATATATATGAGAAAAGAATAGACTTTGATAGCTTTCTTTTTCTTCTTAAACTTACTGAAATTTATATAGAATTTCTAAAAACGCTTATCCCTTGTAATTAAGCGTCATTTGTCTATGCTATAATTCGCATAAATTCGCACCTATATCATGAAAAATTGTAATAAGCTATATTCTTCATCCCTTAATTTCCCACCCTTAGAGTTCAAATATCTTCTTTAAATTTAAATGAGACCAACTTTGAGTTTAACCAATTTAATGAATAAAATAATGACTGAAATCGGTTTACAATTAGCGAAGACATTGATATCAGTCGAATTGAGAACCTCTTTGTTTTGGAAGTCGATTTTCAGTTGTATTATTCCTCGCTTTTTAGTGGGTCGAAGGATTATTTTGATGTAACGTTGGCAAGTCTTTCATAGTACAGCTCAAGATAAACTCCACGATAGACACTTCATAAGTCTATTTAGAAAGTATGAAAATTCAGTAACTCGTAATTTTTTTCTTACCTGTTACTCTACCGAATAAGCCTATCTCTAAAGTGGTAAAAATTTGCAGGCTGTTTATCTGAAAGTACCTACAAACGTTCGGCTCCTGCTCACGTATGCTTATAGACTATAGGTATGTTACAATGCGATTTGCTTTTACGATGCTATTCTGAGACGATGTCGTTTACCGCTCCTCATTTTTTATAACCGAAAAATGTATAAAAAAGGTTAACTTGTTACCAGCTTGTACTCCGCAGTTTCAGTCGAGTTAAATTGGCAGGGTTACTACCTTAAAGAAACATGCTATCTATATTTTTGTTCATTATTGGACTTGTAGGGCTTTTGCAACTCTTTATTCGTTAATAGACGGGTATAAAGAGTGCGGTCGAACTTTTTCAGTTCGCTAAAGACCAGGCCAAGTTTGCATAGCTGTCTGCCTAACTTCATTAATTGGAGAGGCACCTAAATAGAAGATTTAGGCACGTTGGGCACTTTTGGTACGGAGAAAAAGCACTGAACTCAGATACATTTATACAGATATGTGTGTGTATTTGTATATATTTGTGAACTACATACATACAAACTTGCGAAGGCCCTTAGACCCCCTAAATCCGGCCCTGTGGCAAAATCCTTTCATAGCTGACGAATCCTACTTATAAACCACCTTTTTGTCAAATTTCATCTTCATAGTTCAAGTGGTTTTCTAGATTTCGTGATCAGTCAGTAGATGAGCGAGTTAGGATCCTTTCGCTTTTATTTATATAGATTATAATGATACCAGTGTAGTAAATGTATGTATATGTATATATATATATATATAATAATTAACAAAATTGTTTTCATTATTATTTATAAACAAGTGTTTTCAGTAATAAAAGCAATTTAGGCAGGTTTGTAGAATATTTACCCGTGATTTGGGTATTTTTCCGGGTTTTTACCTCATATTTACCCGACAGGGAATTTTCCCAGTAATCTACCGGGTAGATGCCCATCTATATTCCTAATGCGGGAGTTGTCTTTAAAAAAAATTGTCTCTATTCTATTCCAACATCGATGATTCAAGACAGAACGAATATTGTCAAAACTTTCATTAAAAAAAAAACTTTTGCAATGTTGCAATTTAAATATCAAATACGAGCATTGGCTGGAATTAGAACCAATTATTATTTTATTTTATTTATTTCTTAATACTTCCTGCAAATACATTGCAAAAGGCGGACTTAATGCCGTAGGCATTTTCTTCCAGTCAACCTTTGGGTGATGCAGAACTGTGTGTGGCAGGTGTATATTTAATAGTAGTATTTGCTAATTATTTTAAGTTTCGCAAAGGTAACCTTGTTATTTAAAACCAATAACTAGGTATTTCCGCTGCAGTAAAAGTATTATTATGTAGTACCTACTTTTTTAGGAATCCTTTCCTCAAAAGAAAAAAAAGTAACTCTTATGGGATCACTGTGTAGTCTGTCTACCTGTCTGTCTGTCAAGACCCTTTTTCTCAGGAACCTCTGGACGCATCAAGTTAAAATTAATACCAAATACTTATGTCTTGGGTTCTCTTGAAGCTATAAAAAATCAAGCTTCTAAGTCAACGCAATCAAAAGATATACCAAATTTCGAACATAAATCAAAACTTATAAACTTCCCACTGACCCAGAATCATGACATTTGGTAAGAAGCAAGGTCTGACAGCACAAGTAAAGGAAAAAATCCGAATATCGTTAATTTGTTGTTATATCACACAAAAAATAAAAAAAATTGTATTTGTCCCTCTACTAACTATTGGTCTATGGCACTGATTAAGGCAATAGCTTGTGTCAGAAGTAAAATTCTGTAGTACATCGGTTTGTGAGTTTGTAACTTGACATGACATGTCTATTACATACCCAAAATGCTTTAAGCCAGGATAGTACGAGACACATTACGGTGCGCAACGCAGTCGACTGTAAAAGTAAGTTTCATATCTCTCTTACTAGTTTAATACTATTTAACTCATCAAAAACCTATAAGCAGCTTATTAAAACTGATAGAAGTAACTATTGGAATACAATTACCTTTAAATAATACAGGTAAGAATAAATTAACAAACTATAAAATGATGTACATGTGTATAGATAAAATTTAATCAACAAAAATTAACAAAGATTGGTTTATAAATGAACAGCCATATTGTGCCTACAAAATATTTGATACTAGTAGTGAAAACAAAAAAAAAATCGCATGTTTTAACTCGTACCAAATTCCCAGACATAATTCCAGAGTTCATAAAGTACAAAACTTTATAACAAAGGGGCTGTAGTTCTAACTTTTAAATCGTTTGTAGCAATAGAAATAATTTATTATACAATAAACGTTCCAGAACAAAACTACTCAACTAAATAGAGCTATAACACGTCCCTGGTCACGTAGAACGCGCGTAACTCAACGAATTGCTGTGAATCCTAAGATAACATCACGAGAACGGTCTGTACTCGAGAGACGTCCGCGGTGCGGGCCTTTTACACTTTCATTTACAGGAGTTATAAATCAGCTACCCTTCACTTATATCCCCGTCTCTAGAGACTATGCGCAGATGACTGTTTACTCTTACTTGGCACCCGAAAGATCCAAAGTTAATTATGCCAAGGCCTTCAAGAGTTAATTAAGTTACAGTCTTATCTTGGCAGTTAGCTCATTGTTTCGAATTCACTTCTAATCTCATATTGGTTTTTAGAGGGCGACATAACTTATTTGTCTCGTTAGTAATTGATTTATTTCTGGTGACTAATGCGAGACTGCGTAGAGGAAGAACAAAAATGCGTGAGGGCGGTTTATTTCTCTAGAGTACGGATTTAAACTTAATTGCGGCGGCGCCATCACACTATTTTTTTGGTTCTTAGCGGGGAATATGTCGAACAGTCGTCTCGTTCATTTGTCACATTAAGTGAACACTTTGTGGAGAATACTGAACAAAAGTTACATCCTTTCCCTGTAATTAGTTTTAACTTCTGACAGATTTTAATGTAGTATGGTTAGGTTAGGTTTTTATAAAAATCTGTCTTGGATTGACCTCTGACGGGCCTTTTTCCCTCACGATTTGTGGGCTTACTACCGCCCTTAAACCACATTGGCAGATCCAACTGATCGCCGCATAGAGCCACAACCTACAACGCCGGGGACCAACGACGTGCGGGGGGCTTGCTTAACCTCACAGAACACTGCGTGTATACCTCAATAGCTTCAGCATTTACACCGGAGAATACTGGGACCACTTGGAAGTAGGTTTAGAACAGCAATAATCAATAATTCAGCCCTTACCTTATAAATAATAAAAAGTAGATGATTCATTTATAGTATTTTTAACGTATTTAATGGGGATTATTGAACTTTTTAGTTCTAATAGAATTTATCATGATGGAATTAGTGAACTTTTAAGTTCACTAATCCCTATTAAATAAAATTTTTGCGTCAACGGGGAATAGTGAATAAAAAGTTCAATAATCCCCATCAACGGGGATTGTCAACGGGGAAAAGTGGAATAAGCCTAGTATTAACTCAATAATGTATGATTGTATATACCATAACATAATTATGTCGTATGAAAAATAATGCGCTCTGATAAAGTGCTATGAACAAATCGCTCATCTAGATCTGAACAGGCATTAACTCAAAAAAGCACTTTTGTTGTGTGTGTGTAGATTGATGCTTTTTATATGCAGCAAGAAGAAAGGTATTGTATGTATAGAAAGTGTATTGTTTTGTAGTTATTTCCCTATTGCTAAACAATGTATGTGTATTTGTTTTATTTTTTGAGTTGAGCCCGTGTTGGTGAATTTAGTGTTTAGCGTCGAGTGTTGGTGATATTTTTAAATTGGTTAAAGTAGGTACTTACTTTACCGAATCCAGAAGTAACATAGGCTATATTTTATATTAGGAAAATGTATACATATAAGAAAAAGCGAGCGAAGCCGCGGCCACAACTTATCAATTATTACGTACATATTTTTTGGTCATAATATTATATCAGCAACATTTCTTGTGAATGCGACTTCAAACGCCTTAAGAAATTGCACGAGCAACAAATTGCAAGCCATCAACATTGAGTTTTCAATAACTATTTTTTTTTAATACTAAAAAATAGTAACACTACTGGTACTAGTATGTATTCTGTGGTAACACTCCTGTTGCTATTTGTCGCATGTACGGCTTAAAGTGTACGGTGACCGGGTGTACCCTACATCTTGTCGGAGCCTAAGTATATTTTGTAGTAGTAACCAGTTAACCACTCTATGTAATATTTCCATGATGCAGGCGCGGATCCAAGGGGGGTTGCAATCACCCCCCCCTAAAGTAAAAATCTAAAAATACTATAAAACCTAGGAATTTAATAACCCAACAATCTTGTGACTTAAACTTTTAATATATTTACTTCATAGCCTGGAGAAAGCTAACAAACATACAGAAAATAATTTATTGATTAATTATTTATTTTTTAAGTATTTTTCAATTTGGACTGTCTTGGAATATATCCATGGAATGGTATAGGTAAATTTTTATTTTAAGGTATATTTACTTTTGGGATCTTTTTTTTTGGTAAGCGACAAATCTTGTTCGAATAAACCTTTTAAATAACACTTTTCAAAATTTAACATCTCCGGATGAACGAGAACTATCCCCAGTTTTTTAGGAAAACAATGCAAATAGGTAACCGTATTTTTTTATTTCATCCACTTATAGGTGTACCTAAGCTTGATTGAACTTGAAACCTCTCACGCATCCATGCGAAAAAGGGCCTTGAAAGACAAATAGTCCCACGAACATTCAACTAACTAATCCTATTAGGGATACGTTTTCGTTTTGAGATACGAAACCCTAAACTAAACTAACCGAGGATAGGACAAACAAACAAATGTTTTGTTTCATTTATATTATCCTCTTGTGTCAACCCTACCATAATAAGTAACTCTATTCGATTTATGTTGCGTAACCAGTGCAAATACTACATTATGTCGTCGACTTTGTACCTCATGATGTCAACAAAAAATCATTATCCTCCGAGCCTTTTCCCAACTAAGTTGGGGTTGGCTTTCAGTCTAACTACAATACGGCGGAACTTTGATATTTTACGTGAAGCGACTGCCATCAGACCTCCACAACTCAAGTACCAAACGATATTGAAGTTCTGTAGTTAGACTAGGTCGGACTTCTTTTTAGGGCTTCAACTATCCGTAACGAATGCCACAGATGTTCGTATGGCAACCGGAACCGACGGCTTAACGTGCTCTCCGAGGATAGGATAGGATTAGGATATACGGTTTTACTCAGTCTTGCACCTGCAACCCACACGGTAGGACGCCTCACTCCTTGATAAAGGGACCCCGTCGGGTCCGAAACTAGTTGGGTATCCCCGAAATATACACACGAAATATCCAATATAATTAATATGAATACCACTCACGAAAGTTTTTATTCGAACATTAATTTCTGCATTGGATGAGACTAAACGCATATTTTTCGGGCCCCTCGTTCCCATACTACTGAATTTCAAAGTTGGACCAGTTTACCACATTTGTGAAAAATGAAGAGGTCCACTGTCTATCTCCTGGCTCATTCGTCAGATCAGCTCCAAGATGCCAAATTGTGGTATAGTCATTTAAACTACATATCTATACATTATTTCTATACGACAATTTTTTTTGAAGCTAACAAAAGCGTATAATTTTTTTTTATTCTGCAGGAAATAATGAATAGGTAGAAACATGGCCTTTTAATTTTAACTTTAAAATTAATACTAAAACACAAAACACTCGTTAGTGCCATGACGTCTGCTTGTGACGTCACGTTTACGTTTGTCAACAGCATGATTATGAGTAAATTTCTGATTTTAAAGCCGCCCTAACATTTTATATTGCACAATTTGAAACACTTAGAATTTCTCTAGAAGAAAAGGGCATCCTTTTCTTAATGTTCTTTAATAATAAGAACATTTCAACCTGAGAACAAGGTTCTTTCATCGTCTGTAACAGACCACAGGATCCACCTTTCTGCTAAGGAGCAAAATCTACTTAAAAACAATGTGGAAATCAATGGAGTACCCGAACATAAGGCAGAAAATGTAATTACCACAGTATTACAACTGGCAAAGACAGTGGGAGAACCACTAGCAGACGACAACATCCTACATGCAACGAGAGTGGCCAAACTGAACCCCGAAAGTAAAAAACCACGAGCCATGGTCGTCAAGTTACGAACACCACGATAACGAGATAACTTACTGGCAGCAGTTACCAAATTTAATAAACAACAACCTAAAGACAAGTTATGCTATCACCTGGGTATCGGAGGAGATCGCACCCCGGTGTATGTGTCTGAACATCTATGTCCGTCTAACAAACAGCTACATGCGGCTACTAGGAAGTTAGCTTCGCTAGAGAACTGAACTATAAATTTCTGCGGATCCGTAATGGACGTATTTTTGACCGGAAAGATGTACCTCACCCTCCCATTTTAATTCGTAATCTACATAGTCTCTCTCTCCTTAAGTAACAATAAACAATGTGTATTATAGTTTTCTTGAGTTAGTAAATGTTTTGGTGACTAAAAAACTTCCAAAATGCTTGATATTTATTTTCAAAACTTCAAGGGTTTAAGAACCAAAACGAATGAATTTTATAATAATATATTATCGAATAATTATAAAATTGTGACTCTTACGGAAACATGGTTGAATCCAAATATCTATACCAACGAATTATTTAACTCGAGATATATAGTCTACCGTCGTGTCAGGACAAGTTCCAATAGCTGTAAAAAAAGATGGTGTATTATTAGCTGTATCGCGGGAAATACATTCAACCAGTGTCTATACCTGGGAGAGTAACAATGAGGACCTGTGGGTGACTGTTAGGTTGAATTTCGACAGCGCTGTAAATAATGTAGTTATATGTGTTACATATTTACTTCCTCCAGTAAAAATGGAGGCTCTTACCAACTTTTTACATAATGCTGGCGACATAATGAATAGTACTGCCGATATACTCATCTTTGGTGATTTTAATGTCAGCTTTATAAAATGGTCTGCTGTCTACGGCCAAACCTATACGGTTCCTACCAACTATGATTGTTCTCTGGGCCGTATGTTAATAGATTTCTTAGATATAAATAATTTGTTTCAATTCAATAACATTTGTAACAGTGAAAACCGGATACTAGATTTAGTTATAAGTAATATTCAGAATTTTAATACCAACAATAATAGTGACGATCTAATTAATATTGATGTAAAGCACTCACCTCTATTAATTTCATTGTCTCGACGTAATAGTAAACAATTACGGCCGAAAGATAATCCTCGCCCTAATTCCTATAAATGTGATTACAAGCAAATTATACCTAACTTGTTGGCTATGGGTTAGACCAACGTATTTTCAAAATTTGATAATATCAATGACCTCGTTTCTGAATTCTATAAAATACTAAACAGTCTTATACTTATATATGTTCCCCAGCACAAACCAATTTTTTTTTAATATCCCTCATGGTTCACTAGCGCACTAATAAAGTTACTTAATGAAAAAGAAAAATATCGAAGAAGATTCCGAAAGTACAAAAATCCGCGAGATAAATTGGGTTACGACTTGCTCAGATCTCGTTACCACGACATGAGTAATAAAACCTGCAGCGAATATAAGCGCTTACAGTCGAATTTAAAATAAACAAGGATCCTAAGTCATTTTGGCATTACATAAAAAATAAAAGAAACAGTTCAGCAAATATTCCAGCACAGATGCACTTAAATAATAAAATAGCCGATAGTGAATTTGATATAGTAAACCTATTCGCAAGTCACTTCTCTTCTCTCTCTCTCTTTATACTGATTCAACCAATTTAAATTCAGATATTCTCGAGTCATCTTATATTCTATGCAAATTTAAAATCACGGAAAGAGAAGTTTTAGACAAAATCTCTGTTCAACCGGTCTCTTGAGTTGGGAGTCTTCCCAGATGAATGGAAAAAGGCCCGTATAATACCTATATTTAAAAAAGATGATCCCAGTGACATAAAAATTATACACCAATTTCCATTTTATCCTGTTTCTCAAAATTATTTGAACGTCTCATATACGTCTCGGTTCGGGTCTACAACGATAGTGGCGCGAACAAGCTGTGAGACGCATTACATTTTTTTTATCGTGTGAAACCACCCCCCTGTCATCACCTCAATGGGAGCAGCCCAACAGCGAAGTAGTATGTCGGAATCGAACCAACTAAAACCATGCGACAAAGGTCTATCCTTACATTGACGAAACACCAAAAAAGTCGAACTAAACGCTTTGACAGCTTCTATTTGATTCGACAAAGTCTGGAATGAACTGCCCGTGTTAATTTTTTAAGACAATTATGATCCTGAAATGTTTAAGAGTAGAGTGAATAGCTTTCTCTATTATAGGCATGTACCATCTTCATCTTCAGCGTCAGTTTCCATCAGGTCAGAAAAAGAGACAGTTTTGAATATTCGTAGAGTCAGCACACTAAGTAAACGCAGTTGCGTTATTTATCTGTATTTGTTCCATGAACTCACACGTTAGTCCCCAATAGCAAAAACTGGACAAGTGCAAGTCTGACTCGCGCACCAAGGGTTCCGTAAGCAAATAAACTTGTATGTAGACAGTCAATCTCGGAAATCAACTCTCGAAGATTTTTGCACGTTTTTTCCGAAAGACAAACTGAACTCTGCGGTTCTAAAAATACTCTCCCATACATTGATGTACGACAAAGTCAACTTTCCAACCGCAAAATAAAAGTTTGTAATCACAAAAAAGATATTTTATGTGATATAACAAATTAAGGACTTTCGGATTTTTTTCTTTACTTGTGCTGTGCGTCCTTGTTTCTCACCATATTTCAAGATCATCTACGTACATAAGTTTATACCTAAGACGATTACTATGATATGTACCCACTCCACGTGTGACTACTGATACTTGCCTACGTCCAGTAATAATTATTTTTGGTGGCGTCACTGATATGTACTTTCCATATGGAACATGTATAAAATCAAAGGCTCTAACAATGATTTGATTAGATTTTGGCGCTATCCACGTACAACAAAATAAATTTCAGCGCCATCTACCTAATACAAGCTGAACTACATAGTACCTAATAACCTTGTGTCGCGCAATAAACAGGTAGGTATACATAAACAACATATAATCGGACAAACCAACATCATCAGCCTATCATTATATTTTAAGATACTGGAACTATGATAATGGCAACAATAGCAATTACATGTAACAAATGTTAATATAATTTACATAAAAGTGGACTATTCTCTTTTATACAAAAATATTATTTTCCGCACTGCCGAAGGATGGTAACGTTTTTGAGCGCATGTAAATATATCTCTAATTCTTTGCACTTTTTTTTGCATTCTTGTCAATTAAACTTAAAGGTCTGTGTGCGATCGTGCAGGTGGCTTTGGAGGCGGTATGGGTTCTCGATAGTATTTCTGGTAGATGTTCTCCCAGAAGCGTGTCCTGTCTTCCGTTAATATGCCACGGAGCTCCACCGTCTGCCCCAGAGACATGTAGGGTGATCTATCTGTTCCTACGGGTGGCCATGAGGGTAAGGATGATCCTTCTGGTACAGGCTTACTGGAATAAAAAAATCGACATCTACAGTGCAACCGTATTTCTGTCCGTCAATCACACATCTTCCATTAGGTCTCTATTTTACCTTTACACAGAAGACGTGTACTCGTCATTATTAAATATCATTATCTACATGTAACAAATGTTAATATAATTAACATGACAATGGATGGTAATGTTTTTGAGCCCATGTAAATATATCTCTATTTCTTTTTGTCGCGTTCTACAGCCCGTTACCAATAATCTCTTTTACACACAACCAAAAAAAAAAAAAATTAATTATTCTACATATTTCTAACTAAATCATTGAATGATCACTCCGTTTATAAAGCTACTTACATAGCTTAATATGTACGTATAAATAAATTTAACTTACCCTGTTTTGACGAAGTTATGCCAAATATCTCGAATTATCTTCTTCATATTTCGATATTCTTCTGTTATATCATCTTCATGTGGATGGATCAAGTTTTTGCCATCGAGTACAGCCATTGTTTGAGCGCAATGGGTAGCACCACGCACATTTGTGTGAATCACTATAGGAGTATCTTCATCCGTAAAAGAATATTCATATAAATAAATTTGATCATGACCTGCTTTTAAATATAAATCTACCGTCCAAAGAGTAGAATGAATAAAAAAGATATCTGAGAAGAAGTCCACATAGCTCAATACATTGTCTTTATCTATGGGCTTTTCACCGAAATAGAATTCCTTTATTTCTTTGGCAACTTTTTCTTTTTCCTCTTCAGAATCGAACTTCAAGTCTGTCGGCAAAAAGTCGGAAAACTTCTGATTCATTCTGACTTTCCATACTTCATCGAAAAAATCAATACGAAGCAACCCTTCCATGTTACTAAAACCATAAAGCATAGGTATTTTTTTAAAATTACCCTTTTTTAAGATATTTAAGGGAGATTCTGTCAGAAATGCGCCATCGCCCGTTTCTCGCTCTACACAAGGTGTAAAGCTAAAAGTATAATCAAATTTAAAGCCCTCTCCTACCAAAATGTTATACGGTAAGGTCTTGTAAAACTTTTCCAGTTCGTAAATATCATCCACATTAGTAAAGTTTAAAGTTTTGGCATGCTCCTTTGCATTTTGTAAGGGATCAGATTGACATGAAAACGACGCTAGACTTGAACCACTTTCTGGTATGACTTTATGGAAAAACCCTTGGGCAGATGTAGAGATCGTTAGAAGATCTACTGAAATCGATCCTGCACTGTGACCTGCGATAGTGACATCTTTAGGATTGCCTCCGAAAGCGGCGATATTTTGTTGTACCCACTGGAGCAACGCTACCTGATCCTTCATGCCGGCATTACCAGGAATATCCTCGGTGCCAAGGCAAAGAAAGCCATGAATGCCTAGTCGATAGTTAAATGTAACTAAGATGAAATCTTTATATTTCAAGAGGTTTTTTGCTTTAACGTAATCACCATAACCAAATTGAAATGCACCCCCGTGAATATTCACTAAGACAGAAAGATTTTGTCTCCTGGTATCAGGCACGTATATATTTGCGATAAGACAATTTTCTTGCATTACTACGTACTCAGACATCGCAGATTTTAATTCAAACTGTGGACATATGATGCTTCTGTCAATAATATCATATGGTTCAGTCCATGTGGGCGGTGGAAGAGGTGCCTGTCAAAAAAGGAGAGAATGATTTTTAAACGTTCTGAAGGCATAACATGTTCAAGATCAATCTATATGTTCAGTAGCTCATTATATGAGCTCATCATTCCGAATCGGCTGCTAACCAGACTTTTCGATTAAGTTATAAGCTAACGTAACTAAGCCAAGCTTCCTTTGTGACACTGGTAAGAAATAAAATGAATATTAGTTATTTATAAATGCATTGTTCCTTATGTATTACATCCCACTTCAAGTATTGATGATGAAGCATTACACAACATTCTTAGTTTTTTTGTTGCACCGTTGATGTCATAAAGTCTACCTGTATTATCCGTGTCCGTTACCAAAACTGCCGATTCATAAGGCCAAGGTCGAATTAAATAGTTATTTTAAATACACAAAATCTTGGCTATAGTAATAATCTAATCACTATATACATACATGTATATAGTGATTAGATTATGACGATGCCAGCTCTTATGTTTACGGAATAACTTGTAAAGCATACAAAGAATACTTGAACTAAATATTTTAGAGCAAAATTATGAAATTTAAGTAAAAAAATAGTCTCTGAGGTCACTTCTTTTCAGTTTAGATATTAACTAATATAAGACCCATTAATCTCTTTCACCTAGTTCCCTTGCAGAGAACACCTTACACCATTGTAGATCAACAGCTGACACACGCTTACCTTTTTTTTTTGTGCGTGTGAAAACCCCCTCGGGCCGTCACCCCACCGGTGTTTTCGGTGGGGCGGTGTGTCGGAATCGAACCGACTAAAACCACACGGTGTGCCGTACTGCGCCTTAAGCAGGAAGGATCCGGGAACAGCTTTTATTAAGACATCCGGAACCCACCTAGCACCTGCCCGCAAAAGCGCAGGCACCATTTTAGGGTAAAAACCTCTCAATTAGGCGACGTCCACGCGGACGTCTTACGGGGGTGTCCCGGCCAACGCGCATGCCGAATCTGTAGATACGGTGCGGCATCCGCGTATGGCTCTATCTGCCATAACCCTCTGAGGGCGCCAGAGGCGCGCCCTATTCTCGACGATCAGAGCCTCCGCCCACACTGGTGCACCATACAGTGCCATTGCCAACAGACACACGTTTACCTACTATCAAGTTACTTTAAACATTTATTACATAATTTTCGTATACCTTAAATTTATGTATTTCCGTCGGTGCGGTGGCGTAAGGTATATTCAGAAAAGTCCATAGTTCTCCACTTGAGTCCAGATGACCGCGTACCGGACCTTGTTCAATTTTCACCTCCAGCCATTCATCGTTACTGTGTTCTCTCGCGGCCACTGCGCCGCTCAGAAACACTAAATACATCCACCAAGACATAGCTGTAGCCGAATACTGGCTCACAACAATTTAAAGAATACGATAAAACTAGTTTGTGTATAATCGCATTTGCGGGCATCATTGTCGGCGATTCCCTGTTGAGCCTGACGCGATACTTACTGGTAGTAGAAACTGTAATCCTATTAATATTTACAATTCAATTAAGATCAGCAATTTTGGCTCTTAGTGGAGAATGCGTCGAACTGTCGATGTAGTCTCGTTCATTTGTCACATTAAGTAAACATTATAAGAAGCATAACCAGCAAAAGTTTCTCCCTCACTCATTAATTAGTTTACAAAAATAGTAGTATCTATTAAGTATGATATAGTTCTAACTCATTTGAATGTGGTATTAACTCAATACCTAAGTCTAAAAATAAATAGTCGTTTGGAGAAAATAACGCTCTTAAAAAAGTGTTGAGTTCAATGTTCTTATCTTTATAAATACTATTCCTTTATCTACACGTATATGGCTACTTCTAAAATGATAAGAAGAATTTGACTAAACTAGGGCAAAGATAACTAGGGCATTACGAGCGGTGCCCAGGCACAGGGCTTATACTCTGAAAGGGTGCAGAAATGACAAGTTTTAGATGATGCATGATAGTTAGTACCGAAATATACTAATAATGTCGGGCTACTGATTTTCTATGTTGATGACAACAAAGCACGGCACCCGTCGTACAAAAATGTTTTTAACGACTTCTCCTTTCGCTACTAATGAGTACCTATTAGGTGTATTTTTTACATATGTAGGTACATAAATATATACGCTCATGCATTTTATCCTTCAAGCAACATCCCGCCACTTACTTCTATCTTTAAATATCTTACGAGCGTCCTCTACTGTAATGAAACCTTTCATATAAGCCCGGCGGTTTCGGGAACTTCTGATCTGCTCTTTCTGCAAATTAGTATGTTCTGCGTGATCGCCCTCTTCAGGCATTCCCACTCGCTATTACATTATATACTTGTTTTGTCATTCGTTTCGCATTCACTCTTACTACGTGCCCAAACCTTCTCAGAGTACTCTTTTTTTATTTTCGTCATTACGCCCCCTTTCAAGCAACACTGCTTTGAATATCTACATTTCCAGTTCCCCAACAACATTTAGAACGCTGATTCCACTATATATCTGCACTCCAGCTGCAATCTTTAAATATCAAATCAATCAATCAATCAACAAAAACAAAAAATCAATCAAAACTCGCCAATGTATTATTGAAACGTCCGCTCCTTACCTAACGTCAATATTTAATCTGTGTGTAGATCAAGGAGTATTTCCTGATCTCAGTAAACATAGTAAATTGATTCCACTTTAAAAATCCGGTGACAGAAAAGACACAAATAATTATAGGCCTGTTTCAGTCCTGCCGGTATTTAGCAAGGTTTTCGAAAAGATCAAGCTCAATCAAATGCTACTACATTTTAATTCAAACAACATCCTACACAATCAACAATACGGTTTCACAAAAGGGCGTTATACAACTGACCCCGGTGTTACCTTGGTACAGCATATTTTCGCCGCCTGGGAGGAGGCTAAGGATGCTCTCGGTATCTTTTGCGACCTCTCGAAAACATTTAACTGCGTAAATCATGAAACGTTGCTACTTAAAACTTGAGCATTATGGACTCTGTAAACAAGCCCTCGGTTTGCTAAAATCCTACCTGAGTGATAGAAAACAGCAGGTTTAGATAAATGGTGTCAATTCATTAGAGTCAAAATTGAAAATGGGCGTCCCGCAGGGATCGGTACTGGGCCCGTTTCTCTTTCTCGTCTATATTAATGATCTTTCCCATTTACTAGATAGTAAACCCAAAATAGTATTATATGCTGATGACACATCATTAATTTTTAAAGTAGATAGACGAGCCAATAACTTTGAAGATGTAAATAATATTATTCATCGAGTACATGATTGGTTTACTGCCAACAATTTAGTGCTAAATGGGCAAAAACTAAATGTATAAGATTCTCTTTGCCTAACGTTAAACATAGTGAATGTGACATCTTATTAAATAAGAAAAAGTTAGATTTTGTAAATGAAACTGTCTTCTTAGGGATATCGCTAACTCACGGCCCTCACTTAACCTCTCTCTCGAAGCGGCAAGTTCTGCAGCATATGCTGTAAGGAAAGTCCGCCAATTCGCAGACATAGATACTGCGCGACTTTAGTTATTTCCACAGTGTCATGTCTTACGGTATTTTATTATGGGGACGTGCTGCAGATACAGAATCGATATTCATTCTGCAAAAAAGAGCTATTAGAGCCATTTATAATCTACGGAGTCGCGAATCCCTTAAGGAAATATTTAAGGAAATTAATATCCTGACGGTGCCTTGTCAATATATTTATGAAAACATCATGTATGTTAGAAAAAATCTGCATCTCTTTACAAAACGGCGTGAAAGACATAAGTATGTTACTAGAGATGGACATAAATTAGTCCAACCAAAAGGCTTTAGGCTTGCGAAAGTGCAAACATCTTTTATGGGGTACTGCGTCAAATTCTATAATAAAATACTTGAAAATATTCTTCAACTAAATGAGAAGAAATTTAAAACTTGTATAAAATGCACGCCATGTAAACGAGCATATTATAGACTAGGTCATTATTTGGATGTTAAAAATGCTTGGCAAAATGCCGGTCCTGCTCCACAGTCACACTGTCAATACTCGTTTTGTTTCTTATCTGACGTATAAATTTATTGATATTTTGATTATTATTATTGACATTGTAGTTATGATACGCTTTTTATTTCTTGTTAATTAGAAAAATTTGAATTGTACATGTGAGAACTATGTAGTCACAAGTATTAAGTTAATTTTCTATGTTGCCTAGCAGCTCTGTGATTTTATTTTTTATTTTAGAACAATGTTATTTTACATTGTCCTCACATTAAATTGCACTTATAAGCAATGTAACAAGTAACTTTATAAAAAAAAGACCATGTTGAAAAAGAGTGTCCTTGGAGTTTCTTGCCTGTTCTTCTCCATAGGATCTACGTTTTGGAACAGGCAACTAGCTTCACGACCGACTTATACTGACTGACTCCTCCTGACAATTCAAAAATACCTACAATGGGTTTACTTGAAATAAATAATTTTGATTTTGAATACTTTGCGGCGGTGGTGGCGGTGATTGACCCAATATATAAGGATATATTAGGCCAATCACCGTCACTGACCAATCAGTTGAAATTTGGTCTTGTCTCCACCAAAGGATAAATACACTGTGCAACAGTCATGCAACCAATTCTTCACCAGCCCTCAACATCTCAGTCGTCACTCTGTCATACCCAGCAAATTTACTTACTAATCGCTTTCATGATTTAGTCCACTTATAATATTATTACACTTATAATAATATAATTTTATTGTCACAAAGTGACAAGTGTAACATTTTTTCGCCATACTTTCGTTCGTCTATGTTTCTTTCGAATAAACCTTCTAAATATTTCTTGCACGCCTGTAAAACCAATTTATCTTTATTAAAAATGTAACCTCCTCCATCTCTTATTACATTAATCGAAGCGGAAGTTGATTTTTCCCGCGCGACTTTTACCCATTATTTAGCATTAACTTTCATGGCTCGATACTTTTAATTCTTTTCTTTAACCTCATCTTCATTTTTGCCTCCATTTATATATATTTTATGTATGTTCAGCCCTCACTCCGTTATTTATAAACCGATTTTGATGGTTCTCTTTTTGTTAGAAAGGGTATATCTCAAGGGTGGTTCTATGTCACGGAAGTCAGGATCAAATAATATTATGGGCACGGATAGTGTTTCTGATTACTTTTCATAACTTAATCAGGTATTTGTGTTTAGGAGTCATCACATCATGAAGCTGAGCTGATTATGAAAACCATACCTTCCAATCCTACACAATTAGAAGTTAGATATAAAAACTGTGACTTTAGTGACAGAAACCACTTAGGTAATATGCTTCAAAGAAAATAAATTTGATAGCGTTTTAAAGTATTAAGTATTAAATGTATTAAAAGATAGTAGTTGTCAGAGTTTTAAAAGACGACGTGATACACAAAAAATCAAAATTACTTATATATAATATAATATCTATTTCTATGTACATATAAAATTTAGAAAATTAATCAGTTTATATAAATAAGCTCAATACTCAAGGCTTAAAAGGTTTATTTATTTCTTGCTTTTTAGTTCTTTTTCGTTGGTTTAATTTTTTGTTAAAAGTTTTCGTATTCATGCGACATCAACCGCAGACACCACTACATTTATTTTCTATAACGTCCATACTACATTCAATCCTCTCGGCTAAGAGCACTTTCTTCGTGTTCGGTGAACCACAGAACAGAAGTAGGTAATACGTATAGGTAAATGCGGGCGAGGTCGCGGCCACAGCTCATCAACTACTTGTTTCGTATAGGTATTTTTTTATAATAATATCATAAAATTTTTGATTGCCATGTAAACGCCTTAACAAATAGTATGAGTAACAATTTGCAAGCCATCAACATTGAGTTTTCGGGAATTAATAAGGTATCATAATATTATAGTATCTTTGGTGTTGGCAAATTTCCAATATGTCACATCTACGGCTTAACGTCTATGGTGATCGTGTGGCGAGTCACACTATCTGTCAGAGCTTAAGTATATGTTGGTGCGCAGGTAATATTTCCTTATTTAAACACTGCATGTAGTCTTCTTCGACATTCTTTCTATGGCATGAATAGTGCCCCAATGGGCAACCAACCAACATTTAGATTAAATTTTGGGAAAGGGCATCTGTGTGTTGGACCCATCTCCTCGTGTAGGTATGTTTCAATGGACCGGGATCTTCCTTACTTCTGGGAGCGTAATATATTTTACATAATTATGTTTGTCATATTTCATTTCAAATCAAATCAAAACCATTTATTTCTATGAAACTAATAATAAGTATTTTTGGATTGTCAGGAGTAGGAGTCAGTCAGATTAAGTCAGTCGTGAAGCTAGTTGCCTGTTCCAATACGGAGAAGAACAGGCACGAAACTACCAACCAAGAAACCCAGACTAAATTACGTATCTATTCTACGTTAGTAAGGCCATGCATAACATTTGCTGCGCCTGCATGGTGCAGCACTTGTGATAGTAATTTTGTCAAACTCGAAACAATCCAAAATAAGGCTATTAAAATTGCCTTTAATACTGCCTTCCTTACAAACCTCAAGAAACTACATGATCAAATCAAATTTCCCCAAATTAAACCATTTATATTAAAATTATCTAAGAAATTTTATGCAATTAATAACCCCAAACACCAAAACAAACTCATTTCAAATATTGGTAGGTCTCGCTTAAAAAACTTGCGTTATCGTAATACGTATTGTCGATATCGCCTGCCCCATCACTACTTCCTTGAGTACGAATGACGTAGGTGCTACCAATACCTGTCCGGCCGCACCGCTTTAACGGCGCGTGTGATAAATCCACAGTGCGACAAGGTATCATTATACCCTCCTTTTACATACTTTTAGTAAATTCTAATATAAAGTTAGTTAATATTATAGTCAGCCTATATGTTTGAGTTACGAGTAAGTAACTTTATTTTCTTTAAACTTACACTTATGCATCCTAAAACGATATTAATAAATTGTTAAGGTATTTAATTTTTCTCAATGTTTTCTTTTCTTACAGTATTATATAAAATATTATGGCATCATGTGAAATGTTTTAAAAAGACTTATAATCTAGTAAATCAAAAACTTAAACTTATATGTACAGTAGTGCTTAAGAAATCACTTGTATATATTTTGTTAATAAAGAATTTTTCAATAAAACAAAGGCAAGAAACTCCAAGGACACTCTTTTTCAAAATGTTTTTTGCAAATTTTTGATTACATTGCTTAAAAACGTAAATGAAATGTGAGGACAATGTAACATACCTATTATTCTAAAATATAAATAGATAGATATTTAAGTAATAGCAGTCCGGAGATGACCAGCCCCGATCAACGGCACCCGTTCATGAGTATGACGCACTCGCCAGCAATCCTACAGATCCACCATATTGAAGGGAACCGAACACTGGAAGTACGTCTGGAACTACATAACAATGAAATACAATGAAAAATAAGAATAGAAAATACCGGAACTATAAATCGTCATCATGGCAGGAACGGAACGTCAATGCCAAGGCGAAAATAAATAGAAATCAAATAACTAGTTATAATATATTGTTTTCAGATTATGTCTCCTGTTCACAAACCATATTCCTGAAGCAAATAGTTGTATAACAATGTGAAAATAATTACTACAATAATTTGAGTTACCACTTTTGGTCATTGTCCTTTAGAAAAAAACTTAAATGCACAATCAATGAATTTAAAAACTAAATAAGCCAACTAAAATCAGGATGACTAATGATCGATTTTTGTACTTCATGGTTAGATATATGAAATTCGACTTAGTTGAAAAATACTAAAAGACAGATATTCAACTAACTGATTCTATTAGGGGTACGTGTCCCTTTTGAGGTACGGAGTCCTGAAAGGGAATAAACGAATGTTTTGTTTTGTAGTTATGTTTTGTTTAATTTATCTTATCATTTTGTGGCAACCATACTGAAATAGGTAATTTGTTTCCGGTTAGGTTATGTAACCAGTGCAAATACTACTTAAAACACATTATGTCGTTGATTTCGTACCTCACGAGGTCATATCAGTTATGAGCACAATAACTTTAATGACATAACAACGAGTTACACTTCAAAAACCACATTTCAATAATTCGCGATGAAGCTTTAAGAGTCTTTATAATAATATGGAGCCTCAATTTACTTTCCGGCCGGATAGTAAATTTAGGTACTTAATTTAAATCACATGACAAATATTTTTATTTAAAAAAACATTTATAATACTTTTAATGCACTACTGGCAAATTACGGTACTTACATATTCATATATGTAAGTATAGATAGAAATATTAAGTAACAATTTCTATACAATAATTGTCACTTAAAGTTTGAGTTAAGAGTTAATTTTCTCTTAAAGAGTTGAAAAGACCTTCTAATTCAGCTTACAGCGAGACCCTCATTCGAGGTAAATCAGGGGGTCTTTGGTCAGTTTCATCTTTAACTATTTTTTAAGGCAGTAACGTAACGTTACTTCCGAAAGACAGGCAATTCACAATCTCAAATCAATCTTTTGTCAGATATCCGGTGGCCAAATATCTGGCTATCCGGTCTCAAGGTTTTCAACAGCTATCCGTTTTATATCTAGTTAAGAACTTGTTGCGAGTTTTGCCACAGTTAACGTCAATGATGAGACTTTCTACTCGGTACCTCGATGCGTAGTGGCTTTTGTAATATCCGTGAGTTATATTTTTTAGTATATATTGTTTTTTAATAATTATAGATTAATTGACGAATCTTTTTGTAGTTAAAATACCATTTTCTATCGCTACTAACTGAGTGTGGCTGATGGCTACCTCTGTATTAAGTAGTTTTGGGCTATTTACGAGATCCAAGTGCTTCACATCTTTAGAAAGACCTCCTGCGCGTTCAAAAAGAGTCGTAAAAAAACAATTTGTTCATATTGTTTTAATTAGAACGTATTTGCAACAGTAACACTATATAATATGATAGAACAGAATAAAAGTAAAATCGTTCTTTTTGATAAATAATAATAAAAATAAAATATATTATTATTTTTTAAAGGTCGCCACAGGCATTGCTGGCACCGACTTTAAAAAAATTATAGGCTCTTAATTCGTTTGTCACCTACTTTTAATTTTATTGTCATCCATTCATTTTAATTTTTGATTTGAAGATTTGACTTTCACAGGCTGTGACCACGGCCAGTGCAACCTGTCGAAAAATCAAGCAATTCAGAGGTATGTAATCTTTTCGTGATCGCGTTAATTCTCGTGGAAATACATAATTATATCATGGAACGCGATTTTTTTTGGTACGAAGTTTCTTATTGCACGTTAGGTACACTTCAAACGCTCGCGGATGGGGCGCTAGACGGAAAAAAGTGTTAGCGCTAGACGAAAAAAGTGTTAGCGCAACGAAAAATGCTGACCGCGAGTTGATTGATTTTATTTACGCCATCTGTAGATTCTGCGCGATAGGTACTACTATAATATGATGTTGGTTGAATACTAATTATCCATATATTAGATCGGACAACTTTCTCAGATTTTAACAATATTTACTATATTTTGATACAATTTATTCAATCCATTAAATATATTTATATAAAGCGACGGTTTCCCAGAGTCAACTCACGCGTTTCTTTTTTAAATTACTTTTTATTTATGACTAGTTGTGCCCGCCGCGGCTTCGCTCGCATGTACGTATTTAGGGAAGAAAAATTAGTTCTTCTTGTAAAATAAATAGCCTAAGTTATTTCTTATACCATCAGCTTTCTGCAAGAAATCGTCAACAAAACACTTGACGCACTGTTAAATACTACAATACAACATGTGAGCAGCTATCGAGAAGCTTCAGTGTTTTCAAGTTCAATATTTCCAACCTTCGACGGAGCTGTTTAGTTTTCCATCATTAAATGAATTACGGGCTAATTTTGCGATTGGGTGACTGCTAGTATCTATTACTAATTCTTTATAACCTCCGAAATTTACTAACATTTGTAAGTTATGAAGTTATGTAGCAGAGGTAGCCGAGAGGTTGGCGACTAGACCAATGCAAAAGGCATATGTCATTATATTAATACGTGAAGAGAATTCTTTGTACCCCTTTTTAAGAAAATGTCGCTAACGTAGTAACGTGAATTTTGGAATATTTAAACTGACTTTATATATAGAAGAAGTGCAGAAAGCTAAAATTTTTAAACAATATGTCTTATAATTTTAAAAATTACGTGAAAACGGCTTAATGAAATCACACGCGTCCAGTAAATGTGATTACCTGTTATGGTAAATAGGTATATGCAAGACAGCTCAAGTTATACTGGCTATATAAAAAACCATGGTCGAAATTCGATCTCTAGTTTGTATTAAATCTACTAAGAATTAGGTAGGTACTTGTCAAGTTTTCAGTTACTTTCAGTTTAGTTCAGCTTTTATATTATACTAGCTGTCTAGCTGTTGCCTGCGACTTTGTTCGCGTGGAAATGTTGGTGAAATGCCTATGTGTTATTCCAGACTATATTCTATATCTGTGCTAAATTTTATCCAGATCCGTTCAGCCGTTTTAGCGTGAAAGAGTAACAAACATTCATTCATCCAGCCATCCATCTTTACACACCTTCGCCTTTTTAATATTAATAAGATATAAAATTGCTTAATGTTTTTTTACAATTAATTATCTATTTTTTAGTTTTCTGTGGACATGTTTCTTACTGAGGTAGTACGTTCGTGACATCATGTTTAGTAGGACACCCTGAAGCCACTCAGTCCTCGGCCCAGACTCACTTTGGCTTGGGTGTTTGGAACTACTCGCAATTTATTTCAGCTTGAAGCTTACTTGTCTTGAATCTCACGAAAGTTCCGCATTTTCATTTAGCAGTTTTTCTTATCCTAGACAGGTTGCAAACCAATGCTAATGACAACCATCTCGAAAAATTACGAGTCATGGTGTGGAGCAAATCGAGTTGCATTATAATCCTTACATCCTTATAAAAGTCACTAGGGACACCTAGACTCAAAAAAACTGTTTGTAGATCACACAAATATTTGTATCATGTTTGAATCGAATCGTCACTACCCACCACAGCGTAATACGAAGCGACTACTTAACCCTTACGCCCTCCCGTGCATATATCTCATTTCATCGTAATTTAATGCGTATACAAAATTTCGACCGTTGAGGAGTTCCCTCGTCTGGAGCCAAGCCTGGGCGCAGCATCCTAGAACAAACTATCATATTTTAATGCGTATATAAAGTTTCGTGTCTGTCAGTCCGATTCCTCGTCTGGAGTTGGAAAATGAAATTAAAAAAAAAATAATAGAATTACAACGATTTAAGTGCAACGATTTGTGTGCTGTTTGCTTTGCCGACGCTCAGAAAAAATATTTATCTACCCCCGGTTTCGTAGAGCTTAGTGTTAGTGATTCTTTTCTTTTCTTTCTTTCTTTACGATTTGAGGGCGCTATGTTAAGAGACGATTCTCGTTCGTATTTGCTGGAACATTCTTTTGCTGCTCTTACAAACGCATTACTTGTAGAAGAAGAAGAGTTGCAAAAATCGTTACAAACTTTACTAGACTGGGCGAGTGATTGTATTCAACCCTTAACTCCCACATTATTTGATAAAATTGAGTCCGTTTTTTGTAAAGAATCGCCTTACAGTAAAGTTACAGACGATTTATTACAAATCGTTTGTGGTAGGCGAGCAGATTTAATAACGTCACGTCGAGAAACCCTTTTACATCAAATACCTGAGGGAATTTTATAGAGATGTTTTTTACAAAATCCCTCCTAGTGCTGAAACACTATTTAATGATGATTCTGTTCAAAACTACCTCCAAAAAATGGGTCGGTGGGGGGGGCTGATAAATTAGTGACGACTTCATAATCGACAGAATGTTCAATAAATTTTTTTGGTACCCAAGCCAGATGGCAGTCACCGCCCAATCTTCAATCTGAAACAACTGAACAATTTTGTTGTAACGAAACCATTTCAACTGTTCAGTCATATTCGTGTACCGACCTTTTTAAAACACCAAGATTGGATGGCCAAACTATTCCGATGGCTCAGCAGCATCGCAGGTCCCTGAGGCTCAATTATCAATACGAATCAAACCAGCATCAACTACTACAGATGCCCTGTCTACCGTTCGGGCTCACATCTGCACCGAGAACATTTGCTACAGTGACCAACTGGTGGGTAGCAGAGTTACTGAGAAGTCGTGATATCAGGTGTGTAGTTTATTTAGACGATTTTCTCCTAGCAAGTCGGTCATTACGGAGATTACGCGACGACATAGCCTTGACGATAAACATCATTCAATTACTTGGCTGGGAAATAAACTACAAAAAGTCTGTTCTGATTCCGACACAATGCCTCGAGTTTCTCGGCATAACATGGGACACCAAACGCAACGCAATGTCCTTGTCGGAACAGAAGTCCCTATCGCTACGCAAGGCACTTCAGAAACAGCTCACAAAAGGCAAGTGGTCCCTGAAACAGTACCAAACGTTAATGGGGAGACTAAACTTTGCCACTTTCATCACAAAACGGTCGCGTCGCCTTCACTGTCGAAATCTGCAATACTTCGGTAGATAGCTATCAAAGAGCTATCCTTACCGCAAACAAAAACTTCCGCAATCAGTACAAATAGTTGGAATGGTGGTACAAGATATTTGGAACGTGCATGCCAATACACATGAATGCTGTAACACATCTCCAGATCACAGATGCATCCGACGTCGGTTGGGGCGCTCAACTAAACGATAGGTATCTTGGGGGAACGTGGATAGAACATCGAAGTTCCTGGCATGCAAACCAAAAAGAAATGTTCGCAGTTTACGCACCAACTCTTCAAGAACAACATCACCTACGAGACGCGCAGATACTCCTGCAGACGGACAATCGAACTGTGGTATCGTATGTCAACAAAACAACGTGCAAGACTAGAAGACTCAAACCCACAACGCGCTCTGTCCAGTGGCACTATAAGCTTGCTTGGCTGTTTCCACCTCCGAACCTGATTCCCAGAGTCCTCAGTCATCTGAACCAAGCCAGCGGCCAATACGTCCTCATAGCACCGAAGTAGAACAAAGTATTTTGGCAAGTAGATGTCCAAAGCCGGGCATTACGACCATCATTCCTGATTCCAGACCTAGCTCATACTCTGATAGATACACGAACAGGAGTTCGCCCGCCGGTGATACGCAATTTGCAGTTGGAGGCATGGCTCATTTCGGGTGGCAAGATATGACAACAGACTATATAATATGATAACTACTGATGTCAGGCTGGCGACAGTCTACGATCAAAACTTACAGACCTGCTTGGACAAGATGGAAAAAATAGTACAAGTCACATTCTATAAACTTTAGATATCCTAATGCTGATCAAGTAGCACGATACCTTGCATTTCTTCGTTGTGAGGTCGGTTTTGCATATAAAACTATTTTAGTTCATAAATATATTTCGACATTTACACATTTAAATTCTAATGTAGACCTTTCTTCGATTTTCTTTATAAAGCATATGTAAAAAGCCATATCGGTAGCTCGTACTAAACTTTCAAAACCACCAATTTAAAATCCCAAAATGCTTTTACAATATATATCAACGTATAGCCTTAAGGAAGACAATTTTTATCAAGTCTTAAGACATACTGCAACCATATTGTTATTAGCTTCCGGACGTAGAGTCTTACTTTGTTATGAGTTGACAGTGAGAGTTTAATTGATGACCAAACAACAAGTATCGTGCTTTGGCTAGCTTTTGGATCCAAAATGGACAGTTCAAAACACAGACAATCAGGCTGGCGACTTAAAGTTCACCCAGACAAAAATTTAAACGTTGTTTTCTGGATTAGACAGTTGCTAAAAACATCGTCGAGTCGAAGACAGCATTTAGATGGTTTGTTTATAACTACAAGAGGAGATTCCAAATCGGCCACTAGAACTATAATTGGTGGCTGGGTTAAATCTCTTAAAAGATGCTGGCATCGAGGCCACTCCTGGTTCAGTTCGCTCAGCAGTGGTTGACAAAAATTTTCTTTTAGATACGATTATCGCAACTGGTAACTGGAAAAGTGAACATACCGTTAGAAATTATTACCAAAGAGAAATAAAGGAAGAAAACCCAATTAATCTACGAGTATCTCTATTGAATTGTTTTGAAGCAGTTTATAAGTGATGTTATAGTGTGTATCTTTACTTGTTAAACGAGCTCAAATGAACTTACGTTCATTTTTATGATTTTATAACATTCTAAAGTACGTCATGAATAAAATCCTATTTACTTATCTACTCAATAAGTTTTTTTGGGAAACAGAATACCCTTTTCTATTTTACACATTGTAGCGTCAATAACTTTCCAAGTTATTTGCACCAGGAGATAACAAACATTTCACTCAAGATGGATTCCGGATATTGATACTGAACAAATAATAGAGAGTTTTACCTAAAATAAAACTTACCTATTATATTTTATTAAATATCCGGAATCCGGGTAAGGCCTACCTGGTGCATCATGAGCATAGCACTCATGATGCACCAGGTAGGTGACAAGAATGTACGAGGCGGCCGCGCACCCAGTGAGTAGTACCAAACGACAATATAGAGGGCGCCACCGTCGGAAAGGAACCGGAAATACTGATTTACGGCAGAAAGAAGGGTGCTTGACTCAAGATGGATTCTGGATATTGAATAAAATATAATAGGTAAGTTTTATGTTAGGTAAAACCCTCTATTATATACTTTTCAGTGCCCTTTGTTACTTTTTTGAAGTCGCCTTAAGTTTTCTTTAAAAATGTTTATTGGGTAACAGACATTACATTTAAGTTACAGTAGTTCTAAATAATAATAACTTTCTAAATAATATAGGTTTGTAGTGTTATGTCCGGACTAGCTTGAACTGTACTTAAAACTGATTTAAGCACAGTCCCATTATTTCTACCATAGCACTATTTAGTAGAACATGTGCGAGTGAGACAATAGGAAGTGTTTGTTTAGTATAAGTTTCTAATAAAATTGTTCTAAATTAGTGTAAAACCAAAAACATTATCAAATTTGCATGTCATGTGTGAAAAGGTTAACTAGTTAACTTTTATTATTTTATGGGGAAGATGTTGTGATGTGATATTTTTGTTAGGGTAGCTATAAGTTCTGAGATATTATCGACCGAGTGCGGGGCAAATACTGGTTAGTGTTTGCCCCGCACTCGGTCGTTCCATTGCAAACATAACAATCATCATCATCTTCCTGCCTTTTTCCCAATTTTCATGGGGGTAGGTGCAATGTTTAAAACTTTGCAAAGGGGTGTTGGCTGGTTGCTTTTATGGCCAGCTGTCTGCCTGACGCCAACCCTCCTTGGGAAGGTAAGTTAGAAAGGAAGAAGGTAAATCTTTACAAGGAAAAATGGGTAGGGAGAGCAACCTAGGGTAAGATATGGCGAACGGGACTGAGACTGCAGTAGTTCGCAGACGCCGGGGTCACGTACCTGAATATCCTGTATTTCCTGTGACTGGAGAGGCCACTAGGACAGGAACACCAGCTGGCTTACGACCTGCGCTAATAGATATTTTAAGATTATCTTGCGTATAACTACGAATACGGGGGTCACTCTGAAAGTTTTTAGAAAATAATAAAACGGAATGATATAGGAGCCTTTTAATATTTTTATTGTTTATCGTAGTAGTATCCGTTCCTTTCTAAGCACCGTCGCATGCGATAGAACCATTAACTGAAGCAGTGAGCCCACTCTTCAGGATTCATAATAAAACGAATTCCTCTAAGTTTATCTTTTACATACTTTGTGACATCTTTAGGATTGCCTCCGAAAGCGGCGATATTTTGTTGTACCCACTGGAGCCGGCACTACCAGGAATATCCTCGGTGCCAAGGCAAAGAAAGCCATGAACGCCTAGTCCATAGTTAAATGGAACTACGATGAAATCTTTATATTTCAAGAGATTTTTTGCTTTAACGTAATCACCATGACGTGCATTGATATGCACCCCGTGAATATTCACTAAGACGGAAAGATTTTGTCTCCTGGTATCAGGCACGTATATATTTGCGATAAGATAGTTTTCTTGTATTACTACGTACTCAGGCATCGCAGCTTTTAATTAAAACTGTGGACATATGATGCTTCTGTCGATAATATCATATGCTGGAAGAGGTGCCTGTCAAAAAAGGAGAGAATGATGTTTAAACCTTCTGAAGGCATAATAATATATGTTCAAGACTGATGAAGACTGATATATGTTCAGTAGCTCATCACAAGAGCTCACCATTTCGAATCGGCTGAAGCCTGTTAATATTTTTCGAAGTAGTCTCTGTTCCTTTCTTAGCATCGTCGCATGCGAAGGAACCATTGACTGAAGCAGTGAGCAAACTCTTCTTTAGGGATCTCTTCCACGCCTTTTCCAAACGTAGCAACGGCATCTTCAGGGTTCATAACTTTTTTTTTTTTAATTTCTTCCTACGATAGACAAATATTCGCTAGTCCGTCTGGCGGAGTGAGCTGGAACTTTGACATGGTGGAGGAAGATCCTGCTAGATAGCAGCGCCCAAGAACAGCGCTGCTATCTAATAGGTACTTTTCAAGACAACTGATAGACAGTGGCTGACATACCAATCTGCAGTAACATTCCTTTTATTTTCTAAAATGATTGTTGCGAAATGACCCGTCCATCCAAAGAATGAGGCACTCATCTTTTTTCCTTGACTTCTGCCCTTCTTTACTTTTGTCAGCAAATTTTCGAATGGAAACATCCATTCATTCAATATATTCATTTCAGTTCATAACAATATATCCAGCTTTCATCACCTGTGACTATGTCATATACAGCATTCGAGTCACCTCCGTCATATTTTTAAAGCATTGAGCGGCACCAATCCAAACGACGGCGTTTTTGATCTTCTGTCAAATTATGAGGTAGCCATCTAGTGTGTCAGAGAGCTTTTCTGACGTATTAAGGTCATCACACACTATAACGGCACTGCAACGGCACAGCTACAGCACGGCGCCGCCTGAAATAAAGGCTACCGCTAGTCGTCAGCGTGCTTTATCACTCGTCGCCGGCGAGGTGCAAGCTCGCAGTCCGCGCGCCACCCGCGCGATGCAAGCTAATTTCATCGTCATTGTGTATGACACTACGCGAAGTTTTTTCGCTTCGGGCCCGCAGTCGGCGCGCTGTAAGCACGCGCCGACTACGAGTCGAATTGTATGGTTGCAGCAAGCGCGATTACTGCCCGCCGTTGGCTTTTTCATTTTGACATTATGTAATGTATTATACGACCACGTTTTAAAGCTCAGATTTCAATGACAACTTAATTGCTGGGGTGGAGCCGTACCGTTACCGTGACGGTATAGTGTGTGGTGAGCTTAAATGTTCATGTTAGACTTTTTGTACTTGGCTCATACCAATGCCTAAAGTTGCCCGAATCTGTTGATATGTCACCCTTCTGTCATCTTCCATCATTAGCCGCACAGCACTCACGTTATCTTCAGTAGTCGCCGTAGAAGGTCGTCCTTCTCAAGAATTATCAGTGAGTTTGCTTCGACCACGTTTAAACTCATGAAACCAGTTGTAAACTAAATTTTCTCTCTCTCTCTTCAGACATCTACAGATTCCCAAAGAGTTCATAATTCGAAATTTAAATACATTTTTCATCGGCTGCTTTTCTTACTGGCCTATTCTAAAAACTTTCAGTGTGACCCACGTACAACTATGTTATTATTTCAAGGCAAAACGTGAAGGGACTAATAAGTCAAAAGTAAAACGACTAAAATCTCAGACTAATAATTTATTTAGGATATCATTACAGATACATATAATATTTCATATCATTCCATATTTTAATACAAACTGAGGGCGCAAATGGTTTCTTTGCAAAGTTTAATCCGTGCTAATTATAATTGGTACATGTACATTTATTAACACACACTTTAGTTTAATATTAGGAACTGTAGCACCCAAAACACCCCTTATTTAATTAAGATGTAAATATACTATTAAAATAATGCTAAATACACATAATATAAACTCTAACAATTATATTTTCAAATCGTAAGTCGTTTTGAATATGAAATGATTTGCAATCAAATCAAATATATAAGTAGTTATCCCTCAAACATTACTACAGAAATTGACAGTCCTTGTGGTGAACTGATGATGTAGCCAACAGTTTTTACTAACTAAAATTTTATTTTCCTATATGTGATGTGGGCAGCAAATACGGAGGCGGTATGGGTTCTTTATAATACTTTTGGTAGATTTTTTGCCAGAAGTTAAAACGTTCCGGTTCAATGTCATTTCGTAGTTCCATCTTCTGGCCTAAAGACATATATGTTGAGTTGCCCACACCTTGAGCTGGCCACGCAGGGAGAGGTGATCCCTCCGGGACAGGCTTACTGAAATAAGAATTAACAAATATTATTTTATGCATATTTCACAAGTAGTTAGAGTAGTTTTCTCTAATTGATTCCGAATCAATCAAAAAAGAGGGAGAGGATATAATAAAATTCCCCTGAGTATAAGGGCTAATGGTACTAAGGTGGGTAAGTTGTAAAGGCAAATATGCAGATTGATACAAGAACAAAATAAATCGGTCAAGTGCGAGTCTGACTTGCGTACTGAGGGTTTCGTTAGCAAATGAAATCATATGTAGTTAGTACGTCCATCTCGTGAATTAACTCTCGATGATGTTCACCCGCTTTTTTCCAAAAAACAAACTTAACTTTGCAGTTTAAAATTACTCTTCCATACATCGATTTTCGCCAAAGTCAACTTTGCAACCGCAAAATATAAGTTTGTAATCACAAAAACATTTTTTTTTATGTAACAATAAATTAACGACTTTCGAATTTTTTGCTTTACTTGGCACGTCAGACCTTGCTTCTTACCAAATTTCATGATTCTAGGTCAATGGCTTGTACTCTATATATATAATGGTTTTGATTTTCCTGCGAAATGTTCAAATTTGTTAAAATCTAAAGCTCAATGGTGTCCATATCTTTTGATTTAGAGGCTTGATTTTTTTTACAGCTCCAAGGGACCGTAGATATAAGTATTTGGTATTAATTTCAACTTGATGCCTTTATGGGTTCCTGAGAAAAAATGGTCTTGACATACAGACTACAGACGGACAACAAAGTGATCCTCTAAGGGTTCCTTTTTTATTTATTTTTTTATTCGTTTGTATTGTATATTCATATACATGTATATAAAATACAAACGCTTTTAATACAATTTATTGGATTTAGAAACAATAACTAGCAGCGCCCCGCGGTTTCACCCGCGTGAGCCCCGATCCCGTGGGAATATCGGGATAAAAAGTAGCCTATGCGTTAATCCAGATCTCCAGCTATCTACATACCAAGTTTCATTGCAATCGGTTTAGTGTTTTTTGCGTGAAAGAGTAACAAACATCCATCCATCCATCCAAACTTTCAAATTTATAATATTAGTGGGATTTACACGGCTGCTCAACTTACCCTGTAATAACGAAATTGTGCCAAATCTCACGAACAATTTTCTTCATATTCTTATACTCTTCAGATATTTGATCTTCATTGTTACCGTCAGCTACAGCAATCGATTGAGCAACGTGGTCGGCTCCTCGTTCCTTTGTATACGGTATTACAGAAGTATTTTCGTCCACAAAACAATATTCGTATAAATAAACATAATTGTGGCCAGCTTCTACATGTAATTTTACTACCCACAGTGAAGGTTGTACGAAGAAAACGTCTGAAAAGTAGTCTACGTATCGTAGAATATTATCTTTATCTATAGGCTTTTCACCGAAATAAAAATCTTTTATCTCTCTTGCAACTTGTTCTTTTTCTTCTTCATTTTCAAACTTCAAGTCCGCTGGTAGGAAATCCGAAAACTTTTCATTCATACGATCTTTCCACATGTCAAATACATCTATTCTTATCAGACCTTCCATGTTAGCAAAACCAAACAGTACTGGTACTTTCTTGTAATCACCAGTTTTTAGTATAGTCAAAGGAGATTTAGTTAGGAATGCTCCGTCCCAATAATCATGCTCGACACACGGCGAAAATGTAAAAGTAGAGTCTGTATTATAAAAAAATGCATCAGCTGTTAAAATGTCATACGGAAGTGTTTTATAAAATTCTTCTAAAGCAAATATATCATCAACATCAGTGAAGTTCAATTTTTTGGCATGTTCTTTAGCTATACTTAAAGGATCTGATTGAACTGTAAATGCGGATAAGCTTGCTCCGCTTTCTGGGATAACTTTGTGGAATAGTCCTTCAGCAGCTTTCGAAAGCATTAGAAGATCAACTGAGGAAGCACCTGCACTGTAACCTGCTATTGTGACGTCATTAGGATTACCTCCGAAATTTTCGATATTTTCTTGTACCCAGCGGAGCAATGCTACTTGGTCCTTCATACCAGCATTACCGGGCACATCGGACGTACCAAGACAAAGAAAACCATGTATGCCCAGTCGATAGTTAAAGTTAACTACAATAATGTCCTTGTATCTCATAAGGTTTTTTACATTCATCATGTCGGAGTATCCTAATTGAAAACCGCCTCCGTGAACATAGACAAGGACCGAGAGGTTCTCTTTTTTCGTGTCAGGTACATAAATGTTTGCAATTAAGCAATTTTCTTGCATTATTCTACCCTCATTTATTTCTTTAAAGTAAAACTGAGGGCACATGATGCCTTTATCGACAGCGTCAAGTGGCTCCGTCCATGTTGGCGGTGGCAGAGGTGCCTAAAAGTGAAATCGACATAAAAGTATGTTTTCATTATATTAAAAGTGGCACTAAGATTAGCCGTTGAATAAGTATGTATTTTTTTATACACTACAGAAACTACAAAAAGAGATCGAAACCTTAAGAAATACATAATCAATGTACTTTGGAGATACTTCACTGTAATGTATGTTCAGTATTTTTCAGGAAGTATCCAGTTCTATTTTTACTAGGTATATTATTTAAAAAATACACTTTATATATGTATATTAGTATAATGTGTTTATTTTACTCGTACCAACAAATAATTTGCTGTAAAACAAGTACGTATTGTTACTGCTTAAAGTAATAATGTCGTGTTAATTATGTCAAAGAGTATAAGTAAATCGTGGTCTCACAATTATTGCTGGACATTTACCACACAAAACCTTCTATACCCAAACTAGGTACAACTTCTACTGTAGGTGCATAGCGATTCTAATAAAAATAGTTTTAATCTTTTTTTGAAGTAAAAACTTCTTTAGGCACGTTTGCACGTTTTTTCAATTATCGCGTTCGTACAATAAAATTTATTTTTAAATCAATTGAATCATGTATGCTTTTGTACTCTTGGTTATTTCTGATTTTTGTATGTTATATATTTTCACGACATACTTATATTCGAGACCTTATCCAAAGGCATACGTTGTAATACTGAAAAAAAATTAGTTTGTGTCATATCCATCGAACTATATATTGGATTTAATTTCGTTATTATACATTTCTTATCAAATTCAAAAGGGCATACAAATTGTGCTGGGCAAAAACGCGAATCAACATTTTGTTAAAAGCAAGATGCGCTCGATTTTTTTTTCAAACGTATGAAGTATGCCCTTTTCAATTTCTTTGCAAATTTATGCTATTTGGACAAATTTTATGAAGCCATACGGATTCATGTAGACAATAGCCGTATGCGAATAGAATGATACATAAATAAAACCATTTTTCATCACTCCGTGCGGATAGTGCGTAATACCGCTCTTTCCACTCGTTAAAAATTTTGTACGAAACACATGAGTTAAGATAATCTCGACTCGGGTGAATATCACCCTTACATCTTTACGCACTACTACAATAATACAAATGCATGTTATGTTATTGTAAACTATAAAATAGTATATACTACAAATTGGTAATGTAAAAATCTGTAGCTACTTAGCATAAATATATATAAAACAAAATATTAAAATACTATTTTAAACAGCACAATGATATTATATTTCATGCTGTACATACGTATTGACGAAATAATGTATTTTTCTGTACACTGGTTTTCCTTACGATTTGCCAAAAAAAAATTGGTGACATAATTTGATCACTTTTGAAATCGATTAACGCTAATGATAATGATCTTAAAATTTGATCACGCAGTGTATCAAATTTTAAGATCATCCCGCCTACGGGATACATCGACGGAAATAAAAAGGAAGGTAAATTTTGCACAATGTTTAAATACCGATTATTGTCGAATCTATTATTCTCTTGAATGAATGAAAGAATATCTTTTCATCTCATTATCAATTACACTTGCGAGTTTATGCTCTTTTAAAATTTACAAGTTGGTCAGCTTTTTGCAGCAGTATAGAAAAACCATTGTAAATGTCAGTGTACTTATTGACAGATTCACACGAAATATTTCACGTTATATGTTTTAGTGTTGGTTGGAATTAAGAATGTGAAATTGATGCTACTGACGAATCAGATGAAGAGGGCAGCAAGGATGGTGATAATGATGATGATGATAATGATGAAACTGAAAATAACGAAATATGTGACGATTCGAGTCGAGGATTAAAATTTTATGAAATATATGAGTGATACTGCAAATTAATAAACAATTTAGCTTAGCTGGAGGGATTAATAAGAAAACTAGTAATGTGTGACCCACGTTACTAGTAGTATTTAAAAAAAAAAAAAAAGTAAAAGAAAAATAATTAATAAGATGGGTAAACATTTTATATTTCAATAAAGGCTAAAATGTCCTCAACTATTCCTGTTATCGTTAAATAGATATAGGTATTATTTTAATTTGTCGATTTACCTTACAAATCCCAAGTGATGAAAAGTTTATTTGCTTTTTTTCGTGGTTCACGGCTATTGTCCTCCAGAATCCGTCTGGCCTTTTACATTTGTCTAAACTTCATAATTTTATTGAGGAATTGCAAATTGAAAAAAAAAAAAATCGATTTTGCCCTGCGCAGTTTGTATGCCCTTTTGAATTTGATAAAAAATGTATGATTACACAGTAAAATCCGGAAGGGGCATACCGTATACGTGATAAAGTTGAAAAAAATACAATTCAAAATTTTGCAACTTCTTTGATTTCTCCGACCACCGGACCCTAAAATAATTGTATACTAGCTTGTATTTCTTTGTTTTACAATGAAAACGGTGTTTTGCAACAATTTTTAATAATGATTCAATTGATTTAAGAATAAATTTTATTGTACAAACGCGAAAAAAAGAATTCGGCCCAAGTTTAAACGTATGCCGACTAGTTATAAATTACTTTTATAATTAATTTAAACATTTAGTATACATACGTAATTCGATTGGCGAAAATATTTTTTTTTGCAAATGTGAGGACTCAGTTCAGCACAGAGACCCGACCTACACGTATGCCGATGCTTGTCCGCTGGATTTATTCTTCATAAATTTCATCAAGGCGTGATTCGATTGATTAAAAATTTTCTTTTTTTTTTTGCGATTTCATATGACATTTACGCTACATGTCCCGCTCTCACGATCTCGTTTAGATCCATTTTTAGTTAAACTTACTATATAATCAATAACTTGAAGGGCATACGTGATACGATTGACCGATAAAATCTAAGTGTCTGGATTGATCGTTACAGTGAGAATATGAGCACCAAAAAATTCTAGTTCATCGATTATGTATGTACATAGTAGGTATCCTTGCAATAAATCACCACACCTTCATTCTGCATTTGTTTTCTGGTGGTAGAGAAAGACCCGTTTTCGACCACAATGAGTATGTTAGAATTGTATTTCAACCAACACTCGGTCAATACAATAATATCCCACTCAATATTTGACTTTGTCAATAATGTGTGAAAATTTGGCATGTTGTAGTGAATGCTACGTATATTTTGAAGAACAATTTTTAGTGAGCAATTAGAACAACAATTTCTGACACTCTTGAATATTACATGTTGCTCATTGCGCTATCGAAATGAGTCCAGGTCTTTATTAAAAGTCATTGGTAATTCAGCCATGGTTAGATATTTTATAAGTGAATGTGCACAAAAGGGTCTGCCAATATGTAACTATACTCTCAGTGTAGCCTTTCCGGAGAATGTATATTTTAGTAAAAAGTAGCAACGATAAGCGTTTGTAAGTGTGTTTTGTGTTAATATTTAAGTGTTTTTTTTTAAATAAATGTACGCTAACAACAAAAATTGAAACGTGCTATTTAAATTTTTATTGTTAGCTGCGTACGTTTATTTAAAAATATATACAAGTTACATGTCTATATATCAGTCATTATTATAAATATTAAATTGTTTTAAAGTGTACATTTACGAAATAAGTAGATCAATTACTATAACGGTGAGAGAAAATAAGGCACTTTACTTAAAAATAAAATAAAATTATAAACTATATTGCAATAAACTCTAAAAATAAAAATAAAATATATTTCGTTAAAATATTTTCTAAAATCTAAAGTACACTTTACACTATGTATAGGTATATACATGTATATGACCTAAACGTTAAAATTAGAATTATGTCAAGTCGACATCATTATTTATATTTAGAATGTTAGGTATTAGGTACCTACATACCTTAAATTTATTTTTATCAGTCGGTGCCGTAGCATAGGGCATATTATAGAAGGTCCACAGTTCGCCACTGGAGTCCCGGTAGCCACGCACCGGACCTTGTTTTATCTTGACCTCCTTCCATTCCTCTTGATCAAATTCACCCCTCACTGAGGAGATGCACAAAAATAATATAGACGTCCAAAACGGCATTGCTGTAACCAAGTAGTGATTCACAATGAATTACAATGATAAAGCTTTGGTTTATAAACTGTTTGCCTTGACAGAAGTGCACACGATCTGTACCTACCATTTGTAAACTAGCTACTGCCGCAGCCCCGCCCGTGTGGAATTAGTACCTACTTCCCCCATTCAACTCCCATAGACTTACGCGTACCAGGGTTTTTAGAACTTGTTAAGAGAATGCAATCCCAAAATAGATTTTCATACCAAAAGTCTAAGTATCTTGGCGTGCATTGCTCTGAGATTGGTAGGAATTTTTCATACTTACTTGACATAGACCGATAAAATTTTCGCCAAATTACATAACATCTTTATAACTTAGCCTATGTATTATTGTGACGTATAAGCTATATTATTGAGAAGTTTCACCAAAATCCATTCAGTAGTTTTTACGTGAAAGAGTAACAAACATCCATCCTTCCTCTCGTACTTTCAATTTTAATTAATTAATTAATTTTTATCTATAAATATCTATATTTTTTTAAAGATAATAATATGTGTGTAAAGGAGATGATTTCGATGACACTCAATCAACATGCTCCACATAACACTTTTAGTCTTTATTTTGAAAGTATGTATTTGCAAATTACCTCAACTCATTCTGGGCGTGAGTGATAGGATAACAGTCTGTTAACCACTCATTACGGTTCCATTCCATCCTATCTAATCTCATAAATGCAAAAGTGAGTTTGTGTGTTGCCCTCTACTACTACTACTACTACTCTACTACTACTTAACCGATCATCATGAAATTTTGGGTAGACATTGTCATGGGTACAGAGAGTACATGCTGTTATAGTTATATGTATATTGATTGGCAAAATCTAAAAATTTACACGAGGGAAGCTGCGGGCAAAAACTAGTATATTATATTTACTTAGACGCGAGTGGAAGTAACTAACAAATAACCAAAATACTGCTGAGTATGTGATTTGCACCCGGTTACTGAAAGGCTGATCAAAATATTGTTCAACTTAACAGTGGTGTCAAATCAGTTGCAGTTTCTGAAACGTTGACCAAAGAAAAATTAACTAATCTATGATCAATTTCATTGAACACTCCAATGGCATTTGATATAAGATTTTGCAATAAAATTTACCTCACCCTCTCCAATACTCACATGGCGACCTCAGTAGCCGCTGGGCCAACAATCGACCCGGTGGCTAAGATGCCGATGTCCGAGGAGGAGGTCGAGGCCCTGCTAGCGGAGGATGAGGAGACCCAGAACCTCCTGGCCGGACTGTACATTAGGGGCGGGGAGGCGTCTGAAAATGGCGTGCCCTTCGTCCGCCGTTAATGTGCTTGCGCAGCCTTTGACAGATTTCTGTTCCGGAGACCTGTTTGCTATAAGGCTGCAGCTAGGATAAGAAGCTTGGAAACTTATGAATGAAGATTATAAATGCTTTGTTTCATCTGTTGAGTCTTCATTAACATCGGACATAAAATATTTCTGGAGATATGTCAACAACAAAAAAAATACTAACTTAACATACCCTTAACCATGACATATAATAACAAAAGTTCTACCAATCATAAAGATATTTGCGACCTGTTCGTTAGTTACTTTAGCACCGTATACAAATCTCCCACCTCTGATATCAGTGTGCCTCTCTTCTCTAATAATCGACAAGCTAACTTATTAAGCACTATACACATAAATGAAAATGACATCCTAAAGAAAATTCTCAAACTAGATGCCAACAAAGGGGCGGGATCGGACGGTATCCCTCCCTCTTTCATTAAACAATGTAGGGAACTTTGCACGCCTTTGTCCATAATATTCACGAACTCAATTCGTTCTGGAGTGTTCCCAACGATATGGAAAATGGCCCACATAGTCCCTATTTTTAAGGCAGGTGACAGATCAAACTGTGAGAATTATAGGCCAATCAGCATACTATCATGTATCGCTAAACTCTTCGAGTCAGTTGTTTACGACCATTTATATTATCACTTTCCCCGTACATATCTCCACGGTAGCATGGTTTCGTCAAGGGTAGATCTACCCTTTCCAACTTGCTAGTTTACAAAAATTATTTGTGCTGCGCTTTTGGTCGAAGAGAACAAGTAGACTCCATTTACACGGACTTTTCCAAGGCTTTTGATAAAGTGAACCATGTTTTGTTATGTTGTAAGCTCTCAGGCTACGGAATTCATGGCAGTCTGCTACGATGGATCGAGTCTTATTTGTCCAGAAGGAGTCAGCTCGTTGCAATCAAGGGAGAGGTTTCTTCTCCATTTGTGGCATCGTCGGGGTGCCTCAAGGTTGTATCTGGGTCCATTGTTCTTTGTCATATTTATTAACGATCTTGTAGATAAATTGACCAACCATTGCTTGCTCTACGCTGACGATTTTAAGATCTATTCTATAATTAAGAGTACCCAAGATGCGGAAATCCTTCAAAAAGACCTAGAGATCATAAACAGTTGGAACTTCGAGAACTATATGACCTTAAATGTGACCAAATGTTGTATTATCTCATTTACAGCTAAATGTCAGAAAGTACTGTTCAATTACAATCTTGATGGGCACTTTCTTGAAAGAAAGCAGGTTGTAAAAGATCTCGGTGTTGCTTTTGACGAAAAATTGACTTTTCTCGAGCATTATAATAGTATATTTAGCAAAGCTTCAAGCCTTCTCGGATTCATAAAGAGAACTCATAGTCTTCTTCTCCTCTTTAATGCACTCGTTCGCACTGTACTAGAGTATAGGATAGCATAGTAGGGAGACCAGACAGGTGAATTGTAATTCACCTGTCTGGTCTCCCTACTATGCTATTCATGTAAATAGAATAGAGTGTATCCAAAGGAAGTGCCTCAGAATATTGTGCTTCAGATACAACGTTGACCGGGATGTCTGCTCTTATGAAGACAGATTAAACAAGTTTAAGTTGCTTTCCCTTGAGTCCCGCCGCAAATCTCATGATCTGCTATGTCTTCATAAGATCATACATTCCGTTGTTGACTGTCCTGACTTACTTTCCCAAATAAATAATTTTAACACGAGGTTTAGGTCACGTCAACCTTACTACCGCAGCTTCACCTTGAATGTGCATCTGAATAATACTTCTTTTTATAATCCCATTGTTAGAATGTGTCGTCTCTATAATGAATTATTACCCCTACATTTGGATAACCTTGACATATTTAATTCCAAATTTAGTACATTTAAAAACAATGTTACGCATATTATGTCATCAACATTGGTCTGATTTGTTATACATTTTGAATTTTACACTTATTTTATGTTAATATTTACCTTTTTAAGTTGCATGTAATCTCGTTTTATATCACCCACATTGCCATGTTGTGTACACATATATAGGAACATAGCTAAGATCAAAACTGTTAGTAAAGCTATTTCTAAGGCTAAGTATTGTGTTATATTCTGTTTTGTGTGCCTAAATAAATAAACAAATAAATTTGCATGAGGACGAGGAACTCCCCCCGCACGATCTCATCAATCTCATCTCTCTCTCTATCTCTCTCTCTACCTCTCTCTCTCTCTCTGTCTGTCTGTCTGTGTCCTCTCCAATTTAATAAGGTGCGTTTTAACTGCTCCACCCCAGACTGTGGTGGAATATTGTATTACAAACTGGCATAGAGACAGATAAACTTGTATTACTTTAGTTTTAAAACATACATGCCACAGCGTCAGAAGGGGCCTCATAGCGGTCTTGGCTGTCACTATCCATCGTGGGCGTTGTAATGGCAGGAATTTTTAAAATAACAGCACACTTATGTTCTCCAACGTCTTATTACTTGATTGTCTTACAACTTTAGACAAAATCACACACAAATAATAAGATTAAATTGGATTGAGAGCCAATAGGTTACCACACGTGCATTATAAAGCTCTGTATTCAAATGTTTAATATTCTTTAGAACTTTATTAAATACTAGCGGACCCCACCGATACATCATATATAGACTAAGATATTACATTTCTCATCAGGAGGAAGTCTTAATCGTCCTTTCTTCATCAGGAATTTATCTTTTGGAGTATTTAATAAGTCGTCCCTATTAATGTTTGTACCAGTGGTTGAGAACACTAGCATTCGACGCATGCGCAATGGCTATAAAGTGTCGAACAGCTAGCAATCGCTATCCTCTTTCAACTAGTGATGTTACGCGCTAACTCTCTTTCACTCTACCTTAAATATTTACTATCTTTAATAGCCAGCAACCCTTATTTGCGGCCAAATTTAATGAAGCAGCCGTATATCATAATAAACAGAAAAAATGAGCTTTAATTTGATATATAAATAATAAATGTACGTTACGAACGTATAAATGTGTCAAATAATTATACGGAATAAATAAAAAAAAAATAATAATAATATATATTATTTTGACATTATATGTACTTATACCTATTGATAACACTCGGAATGATAATTTTATGATTCGGGATTAGCTAACTTTAAAATAATTTAATTATTGTTAGTGTGTAATTATTATAGTAACAGTAGTAACAATTGTAAAAAAAAAAAAATTTAAAGTTAAGTAATAATAATATATTGTATGCCAAATAGCAGGATCTAAATACAATGTAAACATCTTTATCTGTACCTATGATCCACAATAAACAGTTTGAAGTTTGAAGAACAATCCATTGATAAGAATGTGTAAGCAATATAATAGCTTATGCTCTCGAGTAGCTGTTTTCCATGAAAATTTTCCTAATTTTAAAAAAGCTTTGTATAAAGACATTTCCCAGCCGAAATAATGTGTAATGGTACAAGTCAAATTACTATTTCATACAGGAGGAATACTTAGTTATAAGTTATGTCTATTCATATTCTGTAAACAACTTACACATTAAAAGTAATAAAAAAAGAAAAAATATAAATATTTATACGGGCTATTTACATGCATGCGTAAATAAATTTGCTGGGTATGACAGAATGGCGACTGAGATGTTGAGGGCTGGTGAAGAATTTGTTGCATGACTGTTGCACGGTCTATTTAACCTTTGGTGGAGACAAGACCAAATTCCAAATAATTGGTCAGTGGCGGTGATTAGCCCAATATATTAGGGCAAAGGATTGCAGCTGGAGTGCAGATCTATAGTGGAATCAGCGTTCTAAATGTTAATTCAAGAGCAGTGTTGCTTGAAAGAGGGCGTAATGACGAAAATAAGACCGTGTGGCGCCCCAATGGGCAAGCAATCAATATTTGGATTAAATTTTGCGAGAGAGGACTCGTATCCTCGTGTATGGTATGTTTCAAGAGACCGGGATCTTCCTTACTTTTAGGAGCGTAATATATTTTACATATGGTTTTTCAAATTTTATAACAATGGAATCGAAGAATATAAAATACAGGGACTATAAATCATCATCATGGCAGGAACGCAATAGAAATCAAATAACTATTTATATTGTTTCCAAATTATAGCCTCTGTTCACAAATCATATTCCTGACGGAAATAGTTGTATTAAAATGTGAAAATAATAACTACAATAATTAGAGTTTGACACGTGAGAAATATTGCAGCCAACCACTTTTAGTCTTTGTCCTTTAGAAAAGAACTAAAATGCACAATCAATGAATTTAAAAACTGAATAATGTCCGGTTTCTGAGGTACTTTTATCGAGAGTTTATCTATTCGTTAGCACTATTGGTCCGATAACTTGTAAAGTGCGTTTCCGAACACCGTATCAAAAGAAAAACTCCGTTTAAACTGAGTTTAACTTAACTGGCCAATGTGAGCCGTTTATCGGTTCCATAACTTGGGATACAATAGTAGCAAGGGCCACAACAGATGACAAAGTAATAAAAAAACACCCACAAAAAACAAGGAACAGAGGTTACCAACAAAAAAAGGGTCAACTTTTTGTAGAAAAAAAATTACAATCACTGACGTTCGCTAATAAACGAAGACAATTTGTTAACAAATAAGCATAATATATTATTCAAACAGAGCCAGATCACCTCATTTTATTAAGAATTAAATATAATATAAATAAACCTATTATTTATGACTTATTAAATCAACAAAATTTATTTTAAACTCTCAAACTTCAATCGAATAGTTATTGAATGGTCCGTTGCGTATTCAGAAACCCAGTGACAGTTAACCGAAGTTTATCTAATTCATATATTTATTGAATCAATAGTTGACTGGTATTTAACTGAGGACTTCAGAAACCGGGCATAAGCAAACTAAAATGAGGATGACAAATCATAGATTTTTGTACTTTTACTTGTTTTGCTATAAAAGTCTCTAGGTGAACTTAAACTTCCCTTTTTTAATAACTTGCTAAATAAAATACGCGGCCTAAATAGCCATAGTTTTTATTGCACATAGACTTAAAAGCTTGATCTTGGCTTAAGCGCTTCATATCAATATTAAATATCAATTTTGACTTGGTTGAAAAATACTAAAAGACAGACATTCAGCTAACTAATTCTATTAGGGGTACGTTTCCCTTTTAAGGAACGGAGCCCTGAAAGGGAATAAACGAATGTTTTGTTTAATTTATCTTATAGTCTTGTGGCAACCATACCAGAATAGGTAATTTGTTTCCGGTTACGTTAGGTAACCAGTGGAAATACTACTTAAAACACATTATGTCGTTGACTCACGAGGTCATATCAGTTATGACCACAAAAACTATAATGACATAATAAAGAGTTACACTTATCAAGAACTACATGTCAATTCGCGATGAAGCCATAAGAGTCTTTATAAGTAAAGATGTTTATGTTATGAATAAACATGAAACAGATATCCGACCACTATCCGGTATCCGCCCTATCCAGCCTAAATTTACTATCCGGCCGGATAGTAAATTTAGGCACTTTGTTTAAATCACATAACAAATATTTTTATTTAAAACAACATTTATAATACTTTTAATGCACTACTGCCAAATGACGGTACTTACATCTATGATAAAGTAACAATTTCTATAAAATGATTTTCACTTAAAGTTTGAGTTAAGAGTTAATTGTTTAAAGAGTTGAAAATACCTTCTAATTCAGCTTACAACGAGACCCTCATTCGGGGTAAATCAGGGGTTCTTTGGTCAGTTTCATCTTTATCTATTTTTTAAGGCAGCAACGTAACGTTACATCCGAAATAAAAGAAGGCAATTTACAATCTTTGGTCAGATATCCGGTGGCCAAATATCTGGCTATCCGGTCTCAAGGTTTTCAACAGCTATCCGTTTTATCTCTAGTTATGAACTTGTTGCGAGTTTTGCCTCGGTTAACGTCAACGAGGAGACTTTCTACTCGGTACTAGATGCGTAGTGGCTTTTGTTGTCTGATCCATGAGTTATATTTTTTAGTGTGTATTGTTTTTACTAACTAAGTATAGATTAATTGACGAATCTTTTTTGCAGTTAAAATACTATTTTCCATCGCCACAAGCGGGTAGTTTTGGGCTATTTACGAGATCCAAGTGCTTCACATCTTCAGAAAGACCTCCTTCGCGTTCAAGAAGAGCCGTAAAAACAATTTCTTCATATTGTTTTAACTAGAACGTCTTTGCACACTGATCTCTATCTATTATACAAGTACGCTGGACTGCATTAGTCGTTAAGAAACTGAAGCCATTTGACTTTCGCCATTTTGGCGTTATAACAGTGTGAACGTCCGTGGAACTAATATTAGGGTGAGACTGCGATAAAAATGTATTGCATCAATTTATTGATATAAATGCTTGGTGTAATTTCCTACTTTATAATAGGTATACTTACGAGGTATAAAAAAAATTTCACGAAGCTATTAATACTTTATTAGTATTTAATTAAGAAAACAACTTTACAAACGATTTTTAAGTTCATTAAAATGTAACCCTTTGCGAACTACTAATGAATAAGAGGATGTTTTCATAGTGAATAAAAGATGGCTTTCATAGTAAGACGCGGCTTTGATAGTGAATAAGAGGCGGCTCTTATAGTGAATAAGAGGTGGCTTTAATATCTCGACAACCATTTGACCGATTCGGCTTTACACGTTTTAAAAAAAAAATTGCTTTAGAAATTTACTTGCGAAATTTTATAAAGATCGGATCAATGATGCTCTAATTATCATCGAACAAATAAACACATACACGATACATACGAACTCCAATTTTCCGCTCTTGATACGGAGATCTCGCTTCGCTCGATTAATAAAAAACTTGACTCAATTTTTCTGTTGAAAGGGTAAATGCATGGGGTACGAAACGAAAAATAAAACATATAGAATGAATAAAAATATTAATATTTGTTGTCACTGGCGAGCCCAAATAATTTGACGTGACAAAAAAATCGGTGAAGTGTTTACTACACAGATGGTCATTACATTTAGGACTCTAATTTTCCTTTATCATGTTTTCCACCCATGACTGCTTAGTGAATGCGTCGGTGGGAAATCTGAAAGTATAAAGCAAACAAGTAAAATATACAGAATACCGTTGTAAATAGCGAGTTAGATGTAAGGGTTTATTTTTACGATTTAGAAATAATAATGAGAAATAATTTTGAAGAAATTTATCGACACACTATCGATATGGAATAATCGCAACCCTATTCAGTAACTGTTTATTTTTTTGATTGATTAAACAAACAAACAATGAAATCTGAATCCTATTTACCTTTAAATGTGATTAAATTTAATAAAATAAGTATATGATAGTATTAAAAAGCTTCAGACATACAATTGAAACATTTATAGGGAAGAAATTCACTTACTTGTAAAACGTTATCCCACTGCCTTTTTGGTACCGAGTTTTACAAAATACACAAACTCTCATTTTATAAATGTTTTCTAAATCACTTAGCAAACACCAAACACAAAAAGTAAAGTCTTATTTCACGATAAATAAATAAATCAACAAAGACATGTCAACAGAACCAATGGCCATTTGCAAAAGATGTCAATTTTAGGAACCGAGCCGCTCGTAAGGGGCGCTTCAAAACGGCACAAAAACAACTGTCATTTCTTATAGAATATTTAGTCCAGCATACTTGTATAATAGAGGTCAGTATGTTTGTAACAGAAACACTATATTTGTATGACAGAACAGAATAAAAATAAAATCGTTCTTTTTGATAAAATATTGAAAATTAATTAAATAAATCACATTCAATCCCATTTCCAATAAAAAGTTGCGTTGTAAATACAAATTTGGGAGTACGGCAGTGCCCCTGCTAATTCAAGCAAAAAAAAGGTTCACGGTCGAACAAGGCTTCCTTTAATATACCTTCCTACAAAAAGGACCACGTCATACTGAATTCTTACAAAACCAGGACAGCAACATAGTAATTCTTTTCATATCTATATAACGACTTACGAAGTGTAGATAGGTGTAATTATCAATATCCGAATAAACTGTTTCTAATACAATTATTTGTGTATCTTTGTCATTAAATGTTATTCAATACATGGATATGTAGATAGAGATGATACGAGTATTGACAAGGAATGATCAATGCAACTATACCTACATAGGTACAACATATAAGGGCGGGGAAAAATTTCTTCGTATTTTATAAACAAATTCAAGACATTAATTAAAATATAGATGTGCCATTTTGTTCGATAACTTGTTGCCATCTTGTAGGTAGTGACATAATCCCGTTGCTGTAGAAATCTTGGGGTCTTTGATAATACTACCCAAAGAATTCGGAAGAGACCGAAACAGGTGAAAATCTGATGGTGCAAGGTCGGGACTATATGGCGGATGCGTTAACACTTAGCAACCAAGTTCTCTCAATTTTTGCTAAGGGGCCAAATATGTGTGTAATCTGGCGTTATCATGACGTTGATGATGCCGTTTTTTCTTAATTTCTTGCTCGAGTCTCATTAGTTGTTGGCAGTAGAGATCCGAATACATGGTTTTGCCAAGCAGTAAAAGCTCAAAATGAACGATGCCTTTCTAATCCCACCATACACACAGCATCACCTTATTGCGTGTTAATCCGGGTTTCACTAGTCTTTGGAGCTTGACTACCCTTTGACCATAATATTTTTCGCACATTCTTGTCGTAGGTGATTCACTTTTCATCACCAGTGATCAATCTTTTCAAAAATGGTTCGGTTTCATTACGTTTAAATTGAGACTCGCAAATGAGTACACGATTCATAAGGTTTCTTTCAGTCAGCTCGTGTGACACCCAAATATCGAACTTTTTGTATAGCCAGACTTTTTCAAATGGGTCAAAACTGTTTTGTGGTCAATCCTCAGTTCCTCAGCTATATCGTAACTACTAATATGCCGATCTTCCTCCACTTTTTCAAAAATGGCAACGGTTCGCAAATGGCGAGTCGGGAGAGTGGGGTGAGTGGGGCGAGTTTGGTGAGTGGCACGAGTGGGGAGAGTGGGGAGATTGGGTGAGTGGGAGAGTGGGTGAGTGGGGCGAGTGGGGAGAATGGGGTGAGTGGGAAAGTGGGTGAGTGGGTGAGTGGGAGAGTGGAGAGAGTGGGGCGAGTGGGGCGAGTGGGAGTAGGGAATCTAGGGAGGGAGAGTGGGGAGTGTGGGGGCGAGTGGGGAGAGTGGGGCGAACGGGGCGTGTGGGGCGAGTGGGAGTAGGGAATCTAGGGACCGAGAGTGGGAAAGTGGGGAATGTGGGGGCGAGTGGGGCGAGTGGGAGTAGAGAATCTAGGGAGGGAGAGAGTGGGGAGAGTGGGGTGAGTTTGTGAGTTCTAAATTTTTATTATTAATACCTAATCTACAGGTAATTGTTTGCCTGTACATTGAAACTCAGACAAATAAACATTACAAGTTACATATAATTTAAGTTCTTACGTAGCTATGTAGGACTTCAACCTGAAATTACTATTGATTTCTTAACGTATCGAGATTGCCTTGAGTGATAAGACCACCTTTTGTACTGTTTTATTAAAAAATAACACTGTAAAATTTTCTTGTGGACAGAGACAGGTATGTTTTGTGATAAATTTCCTTTAACTTCTTTTAAAGGAAGAATACTAATAAGATAATTTATCTATTACTAGTATTCTTATCAACACATCTAGCTAAGTGTGGGGGAGGGGGGGGGTTAACTAACTTCTTTAATAATTAATAATATTGAAACGCACTACAATAAATGTTTAAATATGTAATTTCAGCAAAAAAAAATTACTTTCATAAACATAATAAAATATAATAGCATAAGAGATACGCCTAAAAGCAACGGATACGGATACAGGTACAGATCTTTTTTCTGCCTCTGATATTGGCGGATACCGATACCTACAGATATCCAGCACATCACTAGTAACTTTGTATATATTTTGAATTCGATAGGTTACCTTTAAAATATTAATATCATAATATCGAAATTGTTCCGATACGTAGATAGACATCTTTTTCATCGAGAAATCGATTATCCGTTATTATATTTTTTTATGTATCACGCACTATGTTACTTACCGACTATGCATGGACGCATAAACTAAAATATATGCATGGACGTACCCAGTTTTCAGGGCGGAGGGGGAAAATAATTTCTTAAGCAAGTTCCCCTGCACTTTATTTTTACCCAAATCAAAAATAATAAGGGCACTTAACTAATTTTACTGTACTATATGTTATACTAATATAATTTATATTACAGTGGACTCTTTTACATAACTATCTTTTTACCCAACTGCCAAAGAAGCATTATGTTTTCTATTTCTGTATGTTTAATTCTTAGGCATGCTCTACAGACTAAACTTTTTGACGGATTTCCTCATATGAGTTGTCATTAAATTCGTCTCAGTTCTGGGAGTAAGTTTTAAAGAAAACGGATTTAAAAAAAAATCAACTTAAAGATCTGTGTGTGATCTTGTAGGTGGCCTTGGAGGCGGTATGGGTTCTCGATAGTACTTCTGGTAGATGTTCTCCCAGAAGTGTGTCCTGTCTTCCGTTAATATGCCACGAAGCTCCACCGTCTGCCCCAGAGACATGTGGGGTGATCTATCTGCACCTACGGTTGGCCATGAGGGTAAGGATGATCCTTCTGGTACAGGCTTACTGGAAACCAAGGAAAATTTATTGTTACTGAATTTACGACGCAACCATATTTATTCCCCTCAATCAGCCATTTTCTGTTAGGTCCGTATTTCACCTGATATACGGTAGGCGTTAATATCATTTTTCACATCATGCAAACAATACCTTATTTTCATTTTGGTATTAACAATTATCTGTTTTATTATAAATACATTTAACGTTGGACCAAATGCTTAATAAAATTAAACATTAAATTGTCATATTCTCTGTGTTTATAAAACGACTCAATGGCTTCAAATGTCTTAGTATGTTAAAAAACTATTTAAAGTAAATTTAACTTACCCTGTTTTAACAAAGTTATGCCACATTTCTCGGATTATCTTCTTCATATTTCGATATTCTTCTGTAATATCATCTTCATGTGAATAAGTCAAGTTTTTTCCATCAAGCACAGCCCCTGTTTGAGCGCAATGAGTAGCACCACGCACATTTGTATGAATGACAACAGGAGTATTTTCATCCGTAAATGAATATTCATATAAATAAATTTGATCATGACCGGCTTTTACATATAACTTTACCGCCCAAAGAGTAGAATGAACAAAAAGGATATCTGAGAAATAATCCACATAGCTTATTACATTGTCTTTATCTACGGGCTTGTCGCCAAAGTAAAATTCTTTGACTTCTTTGGCAGCTTTTTCTTTTTCCTCTTCATTTTCAAACTTTAAGTCTGTAGGCAGAAAATCGGAAAACTTCTGATTCATCCTGACTTTCCATATTTCATCGAAAAAATCAATACGAAGCAAACCTTCCATGTTACTAAAACCATAAAGCATAGGTACTTTTTTGAAATCTCCTCTTTTTAGGATACTCAAGGGAGATTCTGTCAGAAATGCACCGTCACCCGTTTCCCGCTCTACACAAGGTGTAAAGGCAAAAGTAGAATCAAACTTAAAGCCCCCTCCTACCAAAATATTATACGGTAATGTCTTGTAAAACTCTTCCAGTTCGTAAATATCATCTACATTAGTAAAGTTTAAAGTTTTGGCATGCTCCTTTGCATTTTGTAAGGGATCAGACTGACATGAAAATGATCCTAGATTTGAACCACTTTCTGGTATGACTTTATGGAATAAGCCTTTAGCAGATTTAGAGATCGTTAGAAGGTCTACTGACATCGATCCTGCACTGTATCCGGCGATAGTGACATCATTAGGATTGCCTCCAAAAGCGGCGATATTTCGTTGTACCCACTGAAGCAACGCTACTTGATCCTTCATGCCAGCATTACCAGGAATATCCTCGGTGCCAAGACAAAGAAAGCCATGAATACCTAGTCGATAGTTAAATGTAACTACGATGAGATCTTTATATTTTAAGAGATTTTTTGCTTTAAGCCAATCACCATAACCTATTTGAAATGCACCCCCGTGAATATACACTAAGACGGAAAGATTCTTTCTCATGGTATCAGGCACGTATATATTTGCTATAAGACAATTTTCTTGCATTACTAAGTACTCAGGCATCGCTATCTTGAACTCAAACTGTGGACATATGATGCCTTTGTCGATAGCATCAAATGGTTCTGTCCATGTGGGCGATGGAAGAGGTGCCTGCAAAATAAAACATAAAGTTACAATTCAAGTGAGAGTCAAAATAGCGGGTGTACCATAACAAATCCAATCTCATATAGTACGTAAAAAATGTACATAAATTGTACTAAATTGTACCTTTATTAAAACGAAAATATAACATATTCAAGACACACCCGCCATTCTGACGTCAGAATGGCGGGTGTATCTATTATATTAATTCATAGTAGACATAGGGCCTAAGTATTCATACCAAAACTTGTACTTATTTCGTACTCTATATAAAAGCAATCACACACTGACAACGAGGGCGAAGCCAGACAAAATCTAATATTTCAAATTCTTTTTTACAATGTATTCATTTACTCGTTGTCGATATCAGAACTCTTTTTATAACCCTACAAAATATTACCACGCCCTTACATATTACTTCTTGCAGATGTTATTAAAATATAAAAGAGTGTCTAGATGATTCAATAATTACAAAGGCAAGTAAGCACGGAAACATTTGACTGGCCTGTTGGTCTAGTGGTTAGTGACCCTGACTGCTAAGCCAGAGGTCGTGGGTTCGATTCCCACCCAGGACAAATAATTGTGTGATGAGCACGATAATTTGTTCTATGTCTGGGTGTAATTTATCTATAGTATGTATATATTTAGAAATATATAAGTATGTTTGTCAGCAGTCTGGTTACCATAGTACAGGCTCTGCCTAGTTTGGGATCAGACGGCCGTGTGTGAGATGTGTGGAGTTATTACTATATTATTATTATTCTCTTTATTAACATTTAATTACATATAAATTACTTTTTTAAATATATTATTATATAAAAAAATATATTTAAAAATATAAAAAATAGTGTCCCACCGGTATCGGGTACAGGGACCAAGCTACCGGTGGTTAGGGTTCCAGAGACAGAAACCTCCTCACTATGCGTGCCGTGTCGAGAAGGACTGCCTTCTGCATTAGACTCTTGATTCAGCTGCCTAACGTGAGCCTCTGAAGGTGTTGGTCGAGGCTCTTAGCAATTAACCCACGGGCCGAAATGACTATCGGCACAATCAAGAACTGGGTCGGGCACATACGTGTAGTACGGTAACTCGACAGTCACAAGGTTATATTTAAGAGCAAGTTGCTGATGGACTATCCTGGCCACTTGGTTCTGTCTATGCAAGTACTCACCGTTGGCAAGACGAGAACAACCGGAAATTATATGCCTGAGGGTTTCTCCGGGACGATGACATGCCCGACAAATGTCAATCGTGCCGTCCTTCAGGATATATTTTCGATAGTTATTCGTCATAACAACTTCATCTGTAATTGCACAGACAAACCCTTCAGTTTCTCCGAAGAGATCACCAAACCGTAGCCAGGACACAGATGCTAATAAATCGACACTGGGCCCATTTAAGGCCCGATAAAAACGTCCATGCAGCTCTTTGCCCTTCCATATCTCCTTACGATCAGTAATATTAAGTACTGCAGGTTTGCGCCAGTTCTCTTTTCCTAGAGCAAGTAGGGTGAGTCCGTTGTCAACTGCCACCACATCCCGATGCACATCCACGTTAACGGAGAGGAAGTAATCTCTAAGATTGCATACCTCGCGATTATGGAGGGTCTTGGCATTTAAAAAACCACGACCTCCACATTTCCGCGGGATATACAATCTCATTACCGACGATCGTGGATGGAGCATTCGGTACGCGGTAAGCAATGTATGAACTCTTCTATCCAGGGCATCTAGTTCAGTCTTAGTCCATCTAAATATACCAAAGGAGTAGATTAGGACTGGCATGACCCAATCATTATAGGCCCGCACCTTATTACCGCCTGACAAAAGACTTTTCAATACTTTTTTCAGGCGGCTAAAGAAGCGTTCCTGTAACGATTGCTTCATAATCAATTCATTTACACCTAACGCTTGTGACATACCTAGATACTTGTAAGTTTCGTTGGCGGAAAGACATCTAAGGTGTGTGGAATCTGTGAGTTCCATCCCATCAGATTCCACAATCCTGCATCTTTTACCATGCATGACTGCACATTTATCCACACCAAATTCCATCCCGATACCTTTACTAAAGGTTTCAGTTACCTCTAGTAATCTTATCAATTGGAAATTGCTGCAGGCAAACAGTTTCAAGTCATCCATGAAAAGGAGGTGGGATATAACCTGACCTCCTCTCCGCAAACAATAGCCTAGCCCTGAACTCTCCAGCAAAGTACTGAGAGGATTCAAAGCTAAACAGAACCACAAGGGGCTCAAACTGTCACCCTGAAATATACCCCGCCTGATCTTTATATGCTCGCCGTCACCCTGAGGCCGCCGACATCCTGGATAGCAAAGGACCGTTATCCATTGCCGCATACATGCCTTCAAGAAAGCCTTATTATTATTATTATTAGTAGTTTTATTTCACAGAAACCAATCAACATATCGAGTGTGTGATTACTTTTATATAGATAGAGTACAAAACAGGTACAAATTTTTGGTTTTAATATTTAATCCCTATGTCTTCTATGAATTAATAATATAATAGATACACCCGCCAATCTGACGTCAGAATAGCGGGTGTCTTGTTTTGTTATATTTTCGTTTTAATAGAGGTACAATTTTTTTAAGTAAGTATACATACAATTCAGTGCAATTTATGTAAATTACGCGAATCGGTAAACGGAAGGTAGGACGCCCCCAGCCAGATGGACCGACGACCTGAGGAAGGTAGCTGGGAGGGACTGGATGCGGAAGGCGGAGGACCGGGTACTATAGCGCACATTGGGAGAGGCCTATCTCCAACAGTGGACTAGAATAGGCTAATTGATTGATTGATATGTAAATTACTACGTAATTACTAAGTATATAAGATTGGATTTGTTATGATACACCCGCCATTTTGACTCTCACCAATTCAGATATTCAGAATGCCTTAAGGATTTTTTAAACATTTTGATGCAATACTGTATATGTCCATAAAATTAAAAAACAAAAACAGTTCAAGCCAGGTCTGTATGTCTAGTAGCTTCCAATAGTTCAGCATACATGCACAATGATCGAAATTCGCTGATCAAACGTTCTTTCCATTAAATTATAGTGAAATTTAATTTAGACAAGAAACTATTGCACACGTTACCTACTCACTATCTTCAGAATTATCTATTGTAATATTGATAAGTAGTAATATGAATATTATCTATTTCAAACATTGCTTCTATATAAAAATCGGGGTGATCTGGTAGTTGCAGTCCAACTTTGAGTATCATTTTTTGTTTCATTCTAATGATGATTGCGTAATATAAGTGTTGTTGTTTGACCTTTATCGCCATTACGTCTACCATCTTCCGTTATTAAAACCACGGTAATATTATCTATCCAGTATTCTATCTTGGTACAAACGGCCTGAAAGCGACTTATACCTACGCGTCTCAAGTTTGGTATACACTCAGTACACAAACAGTCGTGAATGCGCCGCAGTGACGAGCCGACGACGGTGTGATGCTTTTGTAAGCAGTAAGCTTGCGATTTGTGTAGTTGATTAAAATAAGTAATAAAATATAAAAAATATAAACAATAAAATACTTTATATGGCAATGGATTTTTATACTATTACTACTATTACTATATATTTATACTATTAAATTTAACAATAAAACTTTTCGTACGTTTCAGTCGCGGCGCAAATATAATATATTTTTTATTAAATGTACTAATAAAAAAACAACATGTATTTTTATTGAACACTTCCTTTTTCATTTACAACGAATTTAATTTTTTTGAAAAAAAATATATTATAATATTTACAATCACAAAACTAAAAAGAAACTCAAGTAGGTGGATGAAATTTAAATACTGTAGGTGGGCAGCCCTTTCGCGTGTTTACGTACCGCGCAGTTGTAGGTACCTAATTATTTCAAGGACAGCGCCGAGTCACAATACTAGATAGATAATATATTATTCCCGTACTAAAACTGATGGTCAAGGTCAAATTACATGTTCTTTTTACATATAGGTAGTCTTTGATATCCCGTTAATCTAATCATTATACAGATACAGACTAGATACATGTGGCAAATATTATATTAACGAAATATTTTAGTGCAAAATTATTAAATTTATGTGAAACAATGGTCACTAAGGTCACTTATTTTAAGTCTGGATATTAAAAAATATAAGATCTATCAATCTCTTCCACCCGGTTCCTTTGTAGAGAACTCCTTTCTCCGTGGTAGATCAACAGGCGTCCACACGCTTACAATAACTTAATACCGAACTTATACACAAGTAAGGATGCCTGTCAAAAACCTTACTAGTTATATCAAGTTGCTTTAAAAAAAATTACATAATTTTCGCGTACCTTAAATTTATTTTTATCCGTCGGTGCCGTGGCGTAAGGTATATTAAGAAAAGTCCATAATTCTCCACTTGAGTCCAGATGTCCGCGTACCGGACCTTGTTCAATTTTCAACTCCAGCCATTCATCGCTACCGTCTTCTCTCGCGGCCACTGTGACGCACAAAAACAATAAATACGTCCACCGCGGCATAGCTGTATTCGAATACTGGCTCACACTCACAACAATGTAAAGAAAATGATAAAACTTGTTTGTGTATAACAATGCGGGCATCATTGTCGTCGACTCTCTGTCAAAGTATTCCCTGTTGAGCCTATGACGCAATAGGTAGAGGTAGTAGACTTTAATTCTATTATTATAATATAATTCAATTACTATCAATGCAGGCAATAACGAATTTGGAACTAAAATCTAAATTATTATTGTAATTGTAATACTGTTTTGAAGCTTTTCATCATAATTATCACAACTGTTCATTTACCGAAGATTTCAAAGTTTATTTGTAGCTAGATAATTGTAATGTAGGCAGATTTTGAGATACCTCTGGAACAGTACTTTTTTCTAGATTAAAAGTAGGTAGGTAGGTGGATTAAGGTAATCTTATGTCCTTTCCTCCTGTCTATCCCCTTTCTCTACCCCTGACGACGCGGCGACGTTTATGCAAAATTTCATGATGATTAGTTGAGTATTTAAGCTGTGAAAGCATAACAAAAAGGTAAAAAAAATAATTTAATATTAGTAAATTTATACACAAAAAAAATTATTGTGTGCCTATCCGATTGACCTGAAATATTGTACAATGCTGATGTAGACACTTCCCAAAAACCGAACATCTAATTGAGGTGGATTGCAACGTAACGGCTCTAATCGCATAGCAGAGAATATTAATCGTGCAACATAGAAGATATTTCAATTAAAATTAATGATAAGCAATGCTTAAATGTCAATAAACTATGCGCGGATGCTTCTGAGTTAGACTGGGAGAATGTGGCAGCTGCTACGGACGTAAACGACAACAACCTTCGGATTAGTCACTTCAGGTCCCATTTAAGAACTGGGGACTGAAATGAAGGCCCTAATAAGTTTCATACTAATCGTGTTAGCATTTTGCTAACTTCTATTATTACGAGACATTTCTAATAAATCAGCACGATATTTCAGAAAGACAAAAAATGCTCATTGTACTTTTAAAATTTGTATCTATGTGAGTTTTATACTCTTCCCATTCACTAAATGTTTTTTGATCTAGTTCTAAAGATATGATCTGAATAAGAAGAGTGTCCCAATGTTTAGAAGGTGTGTTAAGAAGCTCAAGACCACGCATATTTTTATTAATTTGATCAATTAAACGCTTAAGACTCACAGATGACTCAGAATTGATCGCGTCGATATTAAACCATGCTGTAATGTTGTCTATATTCTCGTTCAAATGTATAAGGCTCTTCACTAGTCTAGCCGTGCCCCGAAATTCAAGACAGTTTTCATTTGAGCCACTATACCTCGGTAGGACAATCGTAGGTAAATTGACAGGTCTGTGATTGCAATGACTTCGGGAACTATACCCTCAGTCAGTAACTCTTGTGTGTTATTATTTTTAGGTATAATATCTTGAGCCTTCGACAGAATCAGATAGTATAATGATCCAAAATCATTGCGGTCAGCAATCTGCAGATCCATATCACTAACCACGCATTCTAAATGTATCGTATATATATTTTGTAATTTTATTTCGACCTAGTGTTGATATAAATTTTCTATATTAACTGTACGCAAATGCAATTCTTTTACTCAACGATTCACGCTCAACAATAGTTTAAACTATGTAGGAAGACGATTCGTTATAGCTGGCACGTATTTTTATTAACTCCTTTTCATTAGTTTTCATCATCTATTTTGTTAATCTCTAGGAATCTGGTGTGTATCCAAAACTTATATGTTATGTTATTTATGTTACAGAAAATCCAGTTATGTAGGTCCACGAATAAATGTGCAAAGAGAATAAAAATAACTGAATTTACTGTGAGCAATTTTTATATTGAATAAATAATATATATAGTTACACTGGTCTGAACTACACCGTTGATAAAGTAAAAAACAAAAAATTATGTAACCTTGTCTGTGATCTTTGATTATATACCTGACAGGTAAGTGTAAGTGACAATAATTAGTTGCAGAAGCTCATATCTGTCACGCTTAAGGACGTGACCTGGATATGCAGCTTTGCACTGTTTGGTGATCAGCAAAAGCTTGTGATTCTGGCCGACTCGTCGTAGAAATTCCTAGTTACTGATAATTTGAGTCCATAATATGCGCATCATGCGTCTGTATGCCAACATTTCGAAAGCCTACGTTTGTTATACGTTTCTTGAGACCTTCCCTAATAGTCCAGGCTTCGCATCCGTATAGAAGAAGGGGCCACATGTAGCACTGAACTTCTGCAACTATTATAAATGGAAAATTTGCTGGAAAAAGGAGACCTGGTCGTAAAAAGAAGTCATGGTTGCAAAATATCCGTCAATGGACAGGTATAAGGAGTGCGGCCGAACTTTTTCACCTCGTTGAAGACAAAGCTAAATAATATGCAGAGCTGACTGAAAACCTTCATTAATTGGAGAGGCACCAAAAGAAGAATAAGAAGAACAAAAAACCCGAAAAACAAAAATTAATGTATTGCAGTTAATAAATAGCTTAGAATATTGCGACGACAATATTTTATACGGACACAAAAATAATGCAAAGAAAATTATTTACTAACCTTTTATCACGGTGTTAACATAGTACCTTAATAGGATACTGGGTCAAAAAAATGCAATAAATCACTGAGGCACTGTGATCCAATTGTGATGACCTTTAGAGTTTGATGACCCAATGACTTGCAATTTTATTTCATGTGATTTACAAGTCCAATCCTTATTCCTTGACGCTGACCTTAATTTATACGATCCGGCTCGTAATTGACCATGTAAAGGTGCGTAGGGCTGATAATATAGGGGTGCTGGCTATGAAAACCTCCCCGTGGTGCACCCTGGGCAACGTCGGCGGTGGTGCTTCTTTTGTTTCCTCCGTCTGGAGGGGGCATCATCGCCGTCGGCTAATATTCTGGCGAGGAGGGGCCTGCCTCTAAGGCCACTCTATGTTTTTCCGTCTGCCCTCTGATTCATGCAGAGGGTATTGTATGGAGAAACGAAAAAAGGGGCGACGGGTTCGCGAACACTGAATTAACTCAGAGATAGTGGACACAGGTCTAATATAGACCACCGATCGGCCCAACCGTAACTCTGCCCTTTAATGGACAGACACGGAGGCTCCTTGGAGCTACGAGGAAGAAAACCTCTATAAAAATCACTAACGCGGGGCGGAAGGGTTCGCCGTCGTTGGATCTCTTCAAGGACGGTGGGTATTGGTCTGATACAGGCCGCCTTCCGGCCAAGCCGTAATCCTGAATTGACAGGACCGGTGGTTCTTCGGGGCCGCGAGGAAGAAAAACCTCTATAAAAAATAACCCCAATCTCACGCTCTGACGCCTGGCAATGGGATGAATGGCTGAGGGGAACTCAGTCCCGAGGGCGTCTCCGTCGGAGGACTTTAAACTCACACACAATGGCAGAGGTGAATATACAAGTACCTACCCAGGAGGGTCCCAGATGCTTATCGTCTGGGGAATCCCTCCCGGAGCCAGTTGGCTCCGGCAGCTCCCAGTCGTATTCTGGGGGGAGCAACCAATGCCCAAACAGCCCGTCGGTCAGCTGTAAATCGACCACCGAAGGAAACGCGAAGGTCGCGATAGTGGATGGAGACCACTTAGAAGAGGTCATGTCTGACTGTCAGTTAGACAAGAGCGAGGCAAGCTGCGTAGCACCAGTGGCTTCAAAGTTTTGGCGAGGCGGGAAAAGGCCTCGCTCAAAAGATTCAGAGACTGGACGAAGCAGGAGTCGCTCTGATTTAGAAACGGCCTCTTCGAGCGATGACACATTTCCGGTCGCAAAGGTGCCAAAAGCACAACGTGGCAGAGGCCGACCGCCAACTACCGGTGCGTACATCGGCGCCGCTAAGGCCCGAAAGGAGGCAGCAGCTCTCCGGGCCGCCGAAAAAGCTGCACAGGCGGAAGAAGAAGAACAGCGCCTGAAAAGCCTGTTTCTGAACATTTCCGCAAATAAGGGAGTGCAGAGGGGAAGACTCCGCGGGTCAGTCAGCAAGAGTCCCTCAGCTTTATCGGAGGATGGGTTTGCTCCCGAATGGGGTGGGCAAATTAATGACGCTTTGAAGCGTATTGGGGAGGTCGCTAGCGTCTCCAAGGGCCTTAAAGGCACCGGTCAAAAGACGCTCATGGAGGCGGCCTCTTCGATTAAGGAGGCCACAGAAGCGCTTCTTAAGCTCTCCTCCTCTGAGGAGACAGCCAAGCTCCGCCAACACATTGACCGCCTTGAGGCCCGTTTAGCCGAATCTGAAAAAGGCAATAAGGAGCTTCAAGAGGAAATGCGTGCCTTGAGAGAGGAAATTCGCAATGAGCGCCGCACTGGAAGCGCTACTAGTGAAACGGTGACACGATTACAGCGGGTAGAGGCAGCCCCAGATGTTGCTATTGCCAGATTAATGGCGGAGATGGAGGCTCGTATTATGAGACGTATCTCCGCCATGCAGGATGCAAAAGATCGTCCACCTTTAGCACCACCCAAAGCGGTGTCTTACGCAGCCGTGGCCAGTTCGAGTCCCAAAACTCCTCTGAGTAAAAAGGCAGCTGCTCCACAGGCCCTTGCGGCCCCTTCTACTTCCTCCAACCCAACAACTAAGGGAAAGAATTCAGGCGCGTCCCTCCCGGCCAAGCGTGTGGTCTCCGTGCAACCCTCCAAGGAAAGCGAATGGGAGGTAGCGGTTCCAAGAAAAAAGAAAAAACGGAAAAACAATAAAGAGACGGCTAAGAAAGGCGCCAAGGCCACCGCAGCAAAAGCGCCTAAGAGACTTCGTGCCCCACGTTCTACGGCCGTTGTTTTAACCTTGACGTCGGAAGCATCGCAGAGGGGCGTTGAGTACGCAGACGTCCTCAAAAAGGCTAAGGCGTCTGTTGATCTTAAGGCCCTGGAGATCGGAGGGGTTAGGTGTAAACTAACCCGCACCGGGGCACGTCTCCTCGAGATCCCTGGCGCCACTAGCGGCCCCAAAGCCGATGCTCTAGCGGCCAAGCTGAGGGAATCGCTGGATGCAGATGAGGTGAGCGTGTCTAGGCCTACTAAATGTGCAGAAATGCGCTTATCAGGCCTGGATGACTCTGTGACAGCGGATGAGATGGTGTCCGCTGTTGCAGATGTCGGAGGCTGTCCCCTGGATCAAGTTAGAGCTGGGGTAATCCGCTTCGGTCTCAGTGGTCTGGGGACGGCAGTCATCAGCTGCCCAGTTGCGGCTGCCCAAAAAGTTGCAGATGGTCGTAACCTTTTAATTGGAGGCTTCCTCAAGGCGCAGGTGCGACTCCTGCAGCCTCGCCAATCCAGGTGCTTCCGGTGCCTGTCGGTGGGGCATGTTGGAGTCAAATGTGCGGCGGAAATCACCGTGGGAGACCGATGCTTCCGCTGCAGCCAGCCCGGTCATAAAGCCGGTGCCTGTGATGCCCCGCCATGCTGTTTTAAGTGTACAGCGGAAGGTAAGCCGGCTGATCACTGGGCAGGTACCAAAGCCTGCGCCTCATCAAGGTTAAAGCCAGGGGGCAAACCATCTGCCCCCGAGCCGATAGCAACATCAGGGAGTGCCTCCGAGGAGAGGCCTAAATCACAGCGGGGTGCGGATATGGACATCCTATAATGGATACACAGCTCCGCATCCTTCAGGGGAATCTAAATCACTGCGCCAATGCTCAGGACCTTCTGCTCCAGAGCATGGCGCAGTGGTCGATCAACGTCGCTGTCGTCGCCGAGCCGTATTTTGTCCCTCCTAGTGATATTTGGGCCGGGGACCTTGACGGCTTGGCGGCCATAGTTCGAGGAACCGCCGCTGGCTCCTCCCCCTTTGCGGTAATCGCAAGGGGACGGGGATGCGTGGCGGTTTCTGTGGACGAGGTTGCGGTCGTGGCCGTCTATTTCTCGCCTAACCGTGTTTTGGCTGAGTTTGAGGATTGGCTCGCTCAGCTGGCCGTCGTCGTCGAAGGGTGTCGACCTCTCCCTGTTCTCGTTCTGGGGGATTTCAATGCCAAATCAACGGCTTGGGGTTCCCCAGCTACAAACGCGAGGGGTGAGGCACTGGAGAAATGGGCCGTATCAGCAGGCCTAGCCCTCCTGAACCGGGGTTCCGTCGCTACGTGCGTGCGTCAGCAGGGCAGTTCGATCGTAGACATCTCGTTCGCGAGCCCTGCTCTAGCGCGCCGTGTGCGAGACTGGCGCGTCATGGAGGAGGTGGAGACGTTGTCTGACCACCGATACATCCGGTTCGACGTTTCTGCCCAGACCTCTGACGCACCGGTCGCGGTGGTTCCATCTGGTCCGCGTTGGGCGCTCAAGCTTCTGAATCGGCAGCTCCTCCTGGAGGCCTCCATCGTTCAGGCCTGGGTTTCTATACCAGACAGGCCTGTCGATGTCGATGTAGAGGCAGATTGGTTTCGGGAGGCCATGTCGCACATCTGTGACGCGGCTATGCCTAGGATTCAGGCCAGGACTGCGAGGCGCCAGGTGTACTGGTGGACGTCAGAGATAGCACGGATGCGGGAAGCATGTGTATCCGCGCGTCGCCAGTACGCCAGGTTCCGCAGGAGACGTCGCCGCCCAGATGATGCGGCAGCCCGAGAGGCGGAGCTTCTTCTAGGATACAGGGTTGCTAAAAAGACCCTTCAAGCAGCGATAAAGCGGGCCAAGAGAGAAGCCCGCCAGGAGCTTCTGGAGACTCTGGATCGAGATCCGTGGGGGCGCCCCTATCTTTTGGTGAGAGGTAAACTACGCCCATGGGCCCCTCCATTGACACAGAGTCTCCAACCAGAGCTGCTTGAGGGGGTTGTAGGTTCCCTGTTCCCGTCGCAGGCGGTGGAGCATGTTGCTCCTCCGATGGCTCCGCCTCAAGCGTCCAACGCTGATGATGACGACGGCGTGCCCGAAGTTACTCAGGTAGAATTGAGGGCGGCGGTGCAACGACTTAAAGCCAAGAACACCGCCCCAGGACCCGATGGCATTCCAGGCCGTGCATGGGTCCTTGCCCTTCAGGCTCTCGGGCCTCGATTAAGAGGACTTTTTAGCGCATGTATCGAACGGGGCCAGTTTCCGAAAGTGTGGAAGACGGGAAAACTGGTCCTCATTCAGAAGGAGGGGCGCCCAGCGGACTCACCATCCGCCTACCGGCCCATTGTGTTGCTCGATGAGGTAAGTAAGCTCTTTGAGCGAATCATTGCGGGACGCCTCGTCGAGCACCTTTCGGGAGTGGGACCGGACCTGGCGGATAACCAGTTTGGTTTCCGCAAGGGGCGCTCCACTGTGGATGCGATCATGCGCGTAAAGTCCCTGGCGGAGGAAGCAGTGTCTCGGGGCGAGGTGATGTTGGCGGTGTCGCTCGACATCGCCAACGCTTTCAACACCTTGCCTTGGAGCTGCATTAAGGAGGCACTTGTTTACCATGGAGTGCCTCTGTACCTCCGCCGCATTATCGGGGCGTATCTATCAGAGAGAGCCGTGTTCTACCCGAGCCGGGCAGGATACGGTAGGCGAGAAATGTCGTGCGGTGTTCCGCAGGGCTCGGTGTTGGGCCCTCTTCTGTGGAACATCGGCTACGACTGGGCGCTGCGCGGTGTGCTCCTGGGTGGTGTCGTTGTGACGTGCTACGCTGACGACACCCTCGTGACAGCGCGAGGTAAGACGCACCGCGACGCGACCATTAAGGCCACGGCCGGGGTCGCCCAAGTCGTTACAAGGATTCGGCGGCTGGGTCTCAAGGTGGCTCTAAACAAATCCGAGGCCCTCTGTTTTCATGGGCCTCGTAAGGGACCACCTAGTGGATCTGGCCTTATTGTGGGAGGTGTGCGAATCGGCGTCGAGACTTCGATGAGATATCTAGGCCTCGTACTCGACAGCCGATGGGACTTCGGACCTCACTTCCGGAGTCTGGCCCCAAAACTTACAAGAACGGCAGCCGCGCTTTCGCGGCTGCTACCTAACTTGGGGGGGCCCGACGCCTCCTGTAGGAGACTCTATGTTGGAATCGTGCGATCCATGGCCCTTTATGGGTCCCCAATTTGGGCGACGACCCTGACGACCCGCAATGTAGCAATTTTGAGGCGCCCGCAACGAGTAATGGCCGTCAGGGTCATAAGAGGATACCGCACGATTTCCTTTGAAGCGGCGAGTCTCCTAGCCGGGACGCCGCCATGGGACCTGGAGGCAAAAATCCTTGCGTCTCTGTATCAGTGGCGCAGGGAGGCCCTAGAGCCGGAGCTGAGACCTGTCAATTGTGACATCGGGGCACGACGGGCCCAGCTTCGCCAGGTGCTCATGGCTGAGTGGAAAGAACGACTTGAGCGACCGAGCGCAGGGCACGCCACGATCGTGGCGGTAAGACCCGTCATGGAGGATTGGCTAGAGAGGCGGCATGGCAGCCTCTCCTACCGGATGACGCAGGTACTTACTGGACATGGCTGTTTTGGGAAGTATCTGTGTCGGATAGGCCGGGAGCCAACGCCTGTGTGCCACCACTGCGGGGACTGCCGCGAGGATACCGCACTCCACACTCTAGTGGAGTGCCCTGCATGGACGCAGCAGCGTGCTGACCTCGCGACGGCCATAGGTATGGGTAGCCTCTCGCTGGAGACCATGATTATGTCCATGGTCCAGAGCGAGAGAGCGTGGGATTCCGCCGCCTCGTTTTGCGAGGAGGTAATGTATGCCAAGGAGGCGGCGGAAAGGGAACGGGAGAGAACTAGTACTCTCCCATCCCGCAGAAGACGCACCAGGCGCCGGAGAGAACAAGTGGATCTCCGGCCTCCATGAGCGCTTGCCTGGGGGCGACGGACAGGGTTATCCGACGCCCTAGCAGAAGCAGGCCCGAGACGGTGGCGCCGTGTTCCGCGCGTGCCTCTCTTAATGATAGGGGACAAAATCCCCCACAACACAGTGGGGTCGCCTGTTGTTTAACAGGCGGCCAAGTCTGCCAGGGTACACAGGGATTTCCTTCTAAGGGTACACCTGAGGCCCTGGTAGTATGGACTGTGATGGAACACCGTGTGGTTTTAGTCGGTTCGAGTCCGACATACCACCCTACCGCTTAGCCCAGGTGGGGTGACGACCCGTGGGGGTTTCCACACGTAAAAAAAAAAAAAAAAAGGGCTGATAATATAAGTGAAATATTACTTTAATTATTTAAAACGTTTTAATGCGATCTCCAAGCACAATGTAAAAAAAATTGGTTGCCTGTAAAGTCGGTATACGGGCGAAAGTTTTACGTGACAACAACTTTGAGTGGTAAAATAATAACCATGCCCGAGTGGAAGGGACGCGTGCCTCTCACTCGCTCTCATTGTGAGCGCATAACGTGAGCGGAGCGTAACGCAGTTTCTTGAAGTGTCCCCCTGGCAAACCAATTTATAAGACGTTGTCACGTCAAAAATTGGGACAGAGATAAAAAATGCAACTAGGTAGGTTTAAGATATTAAGCGTCTGTCTTGAACGTGACGGCACAGACTACTAAGTAGTTACTACGTAACAGATAAATCACTCCCTACAAAAATATGGATAGCTACCGTTTTAATTGCCTACTCTTTCTGGACTTTAAAATGTGTGTAGGGTTACCTCCTCCATTATTTTTTTTTATGAAAGAAATTACAATTGTTATATAAATTAAGTACCTAATGCTTATTTTTAATTTTCAATATTTTAGTATACAAAAAATCCTACATGTGTTTAATTTTTATGTGAAGATTAATAAACTTCTTCCCTTTTCTAAAATCTCGATTATTAAACTATATGGTGGAAAATATTCTAAATCTTACAAAAAGTTTTAATGAATAATTTGAGGTAAACAAGGGAAATAGTAGAAAATAATAAGGAAATAGGGTTAAAACTTTCATTTTTTAAATTATATAAATGGCATTGCCGGGTTTTTTTTTCTTACTTTTTTATATTATAGGGGGCAAACGAGCAGATGGGTCAGCTTATGGTAAGTGACTACCGTCGCCCATGGACACCTGCAACTCAAGAGTCACAAGTGCGTTGCCGCCCTTTGAGATGAGAGTACGCGTATGAATTCTTCTTATACTGCACATAAGCAACCATGTTAATTTTCACTCTGAATTTTACGGTATATATACAATATATCAATAAGATCTTGAATTATGTTTTTTGTACTTTAATAAGAATTTATTTCAAGTAACATATATATTCTAATGATTTAATTATTTATGCCTATTATGAGTCCATGTTGGATAGATTATAAGAAAGCCTATGACTCTGTGCCGCATACGTGGCTCTTGAGAGTGATGGAGTTGTACAAGATTGATACGACTCTATGCACTTTCTTGAAGGCATGTATGCGGCAATGGAGAACGGTCCTCTGCTATCGAGGATGTCGGCGGCCTGTCGGTGACGGCGAGCATATAAAGATCAGGCGGGGTATATTTCAGGGTGACAGTTTGAGCCCCTTGTGGTTCTGTTTAGCTTTGAATCCTCTCAGTACTTTGCTGGAGAGTTCAGGGCTAGGCTATCGTTTGCGGAGAGGAGGTCAGGTTATATCCCACCTCCTTTTCATAGATGATTTGAAACTGTTTGCCTGCAGCAATTTCCAATTGATAAGATTACTAGAGGTAACTGAAACCTTTAGTAAAGGTATCAGGATGGAATTTGGTGTGGATAAATGTGTAGTCATGCATGTTAAAAGAGGCAGGATTGTGGAATCTGATGGGATGGAACTCACAGATTCCACACACCTTAGATGTCTTTCCGCCAACGAAACTTACAAGTATCTAGGTATGTCACAGGCGTTAGGTGTAAATGAATTGATTATGAAGCAATCGTTACAGGAACGCTTCTTTAGCCGCCTGAAAAAAGTATTGAAAAGTCTTTTGTCAGGCGGTAATAAGGTGCGGGCCTATAATGATTGGGTCATGCCAGTCCTAATCTACTCCTTTGGAATACTTAGATGGACTCAGACTGAACTAGATGCCCTGGATAGAAGAGTTCGTACATTGCTTACCGCGTACCGAATGCTCCATCCACGATCGTCGGTAATGAGATTGTATATCCCGCGGAAATGTGGGGGTCGTGGGTTTTTAAATGCCAAGACCCTCCATAATCGCGAGGTATGCAATCTTAGAGATAACTTCCTCACCGTTAACGTGGATGTGCATCGGGATGTGGTGGCAGTTGACAACGGACTCACCCCACTTGCTCTAGGAAAAGAGAACTGGCGCAAACCTGCAGTACTTAATATTACTGATCGTAAGGAGATATGGAAGGGCAAAGAGCTGCATGGACGTTTTTATCGGGCCTTAAATGGGCCCGATGTCGATTTATTAGCATCTGTGTCCTGGCTACGGTTTGGTGATCTCTTCGGAGAAACTGAAGGGTTTGTCTGTGCAATTACAGATGAAGTTGTTATGACGAATAACTATCGAAAATATATCCTGAAGGACGGCACGATTGACATTTGTCGGGCATGTCATCGTCCCGGAGAAACCCTCAGGCATATAATTTCCGGTTGTTCTCGTCTTGCCAACGGTGAGTACTTGCATAGACATAACCAAGTGGCCAGGATAGTCCATCAGCAACTTGCTCTTAAATATAACCTCGTGACTGTCGAGTTACCGTACTACACGTATGTGCCCGACCCAGTTCTTGAAAATGGTCGTGCAACATTGTACTGGGATCGATCTATCATCACTGACAGGACTATTGTTGCCAATAAGCCTGATATAGTGGTGATAGACCGATTAGAGCGCCGAGCAATGATTGTTGACATCACCATTCCCCATGACGACAATCTCTTGAAGGCTGAAAAACAGAAAGAAATAAAATATTTGGACTTATCTCACGAGATTGTCGACATGTGGGATGTGGATTCAGCAATCATTGTGCCGATAGTCATTTCGGCCCATGGGTTAATTGCTAAGAGCCTCGACCAATACCTTCAGAGGCTCACGTTAGGCAGCTGGATCAAGAGCCTAATGCAGAAGGCAGTCCTTCTCGACACGGCACGCATAGTGAGGAGGTTTCTGTCTCTGGAACCCTAACCACCGGTAGCTTGGTCCCTGTACCCGATACCGGTGGGACACTATTTTTTATATATATTTTTTTATGTAATATAATGTATTTAAAAATGTAATTTATATGTATTTAAATGTTAATAAAGAGAATAAAAATAAAATATATTATTGTTTTTAAAAAAGGCTGCCACAGGCGTGGCTGGCACCAACTTTTAAAAAATTATAGGCTCTTAATTAGTTTGTCACCTACTTTTAATTTTATTGTCATATATTCATTTTAATTTTTAAAACGATTTGACTTTCGTAGGCTGTGGCCACAGCCAGTGCAACCTGATCAAAACGTCTGGCAATTCAGAGGTTTGTAATACCTTTTTGTGATCGCGTTAACTCCCGTGGAAATACATAATTATATCATGGATCGCGATTTTTTTTGGTACGAAGTTTCTTATCGCACGTTACACTTCAAACGCGCGGATGGGGCGCTAGACGGAAAAAAGTGTTAGCGCTAGACGGAAAAAAGTGTTAGCGCAACAAAAAATGCTGACCGCGAGTTGATTGATTTTATTTACGCCATCTGTAGATTCTGCGCGATAGGTACTACTATAATAAGATTTTAGTTGAATACTAATTATCCATATATTAGATCGGGCAACTTTCTCAGATGGTGCAATTTTAATTTCGGGTTTAACAATATTTACTATATTTTGATACAATTTATTCAATCCATTAAATATATTTATAAATAGCGACGGTTTCCCAGAGTCAACTCGCGCGTTTCTTTTTTAAATCACTTTTTATTTTATGACTAGTTGTACCCGCCGCGGCTTCGCTCGCATGTACGTATTTAGGGAAGAAAAATTAGTTCTTCTTGTAAAATAAATAGCCTAAGTTATTTCTTATACCATCAGCTTTCTGCCAGTGAAAATCCCATACAAGTGGGTCCACTCGTTCCGGAGATTAGTCGGAACAACTAAACAGAGAGACAGACAAAAAAAAATCAAATTGTTTTGTTGGTAAAACAAACGTGTAAATATTTAGATGCATTTCGTAAAAAGCTGTTATTATGATATAACAAAGAGACACTCCAAGTTTATTTATTTGTAAACATGTTTAACTGTATTATAAACTACTATTATACATATTATATATTATGTAAAATTGTAGAGCGTTAAGAAAACTCTGAAGGGCAATAAGGCAGTCTGATTACGTACATAATATTAGCAAGAAATCGTCAACAAAACACTTGACGCACTGTTAAATACTACAGTACAACAGGTGAGCAGCTATCAACAAGCGTCAGTGTTTCAACAAGTTCAATATTTCCAACCTTCGAGGGAGCTGTTTAGTTTTCCATCATTAAATGAATAACGGGCAAATTTTGCGATGTGACTGCTAGTACCTATTACTAATTCTTTATAACCTCCAAAATTTACTAACATTTGTAAGTTATGAAGTTATGTAGCAGGGGTAGCCGAGAAATTGGCGACCAGACCAATGCAAATATAATAGATAGGTATGCATTCAAGCAGGCATATATCATATTAATACGTGAAGAGAATTCTTTGTACCCCTTTTCAAGAAAATGTCGCGAACGTAGTAACGTGAATTTTGGAATATTCACACTGACTTTATATATAGAAGAAGTGCAGAAAGCTAAAACTTTTAAACAATATGTTTTACAACTTACATGAAAACGGGTAGGTAAAAACTAAAATTACGTGAAAACGGTTTAATGAAATTACACGTGTCCTTCCATCCCTACACACCTTCGCCTTTATAATATTAATAAGATATAAAATTGCATAATGTTTTTTACAAATAATTATTTATTTTTTAGTTACCTGTGGACATGTTTCTTACTGAGGTAGTACGTTCGTGACATCATGTTTAGTAGTACACCCTGATGCCACTCAGTCCTCGGTCAAACTCACTTTGACTTGGGTGTTTGGGATGCGGATGTCTCACTATGCGGAATTAATTCAGCTTACTTGTCTTGTATCTGTATCTCACGAAAGTGCCGCTTTTGATTTTTTCTTCTCCTAGACAGGTTACAATAACCAAAGCTAAAGACTACCATCTCGAAAAATTACGAGTCATCTATCTGCCATACAAGACTTTAGAAATTGCTGTCATCCTTCCTTATAATCCTTACATCCTTATAAAAGTCATTTTCCAACACTAGGAACACCTAGACTCGAAAAAACTGTTTGTAGATCACACAAATATTTGTATCATGTTTGAATCGAATCGTCACTACACACCACAACGTAGTACGAAGCGACTACTTAACCATTACGCCCTCCCGTGCATTCATCATAATTTAATGTGTATTCAAAATGTCGACCGTTGAGGAGTTCCCTCGTCTGGAGCCTAGCCTGGGCGCAGCATCCAGGTCATGGTAGACTTTAGAACAAACTATCATATTTCAATACGTGTAAATAATGTTGAACGTTGAGAAGATCGATTCCTCGTCTGGAGTCAATCCTGGGTGCAGGAACGGGTCGTGCTTATCAAAAAAATGCATTGCTATTGGAACTGAATAAACATATCAAATTTCAACTTCGTAGGATAGGAGCAAGCGGTTAACAATAAGTTTCCAAATTTGACCTAAATAAACAAACATTGCAAGTTAAATAAAGGGTTTTAATTATTAGCAACTAGCAACCCGCCCCGGCTTCGCACGGGTACAAATTATACACCTAAACCTTCCTCATAAATAACTCTGTCTATTAGTGAAAACCGCATGAAAATCCGTTCAGTAGTTTTTCAGTTTATCGCGAACAGACAGACAGACAGACGCGGCGGGGAACTTTGTTTTATAATATGTAGTGATGTAGTGATGATTTGTATTTTTGCCTCAATTCGCCACACTTATGTCTTGAGAGGATGAAATTGATGAGGGCTGACTCGCAATCTACATAACAATCCCATCAGTTCCGGACTGCATTTTATACCTACGCAATTTACCTTATCTATGTAATCGTAAGTGATATGTGATATGATAAGTGCAATTCTCTGTCTATTATCTTTGAGTCGAGATAAGTTGTCTTATTTCTGTATGAAGCGCTTCCACTTCTTAATATATTATTTAATATATTACGGGAAAAAGTATTTACAAAATGCATTATAGAAAGCACTATTTTTACTTGGACTTCATAAAACCTGTAGATTCTATGTTCGGCTGTATATATTTTGTTCTATGTATATTCACCGATATTTCTGTCAGCTGCGAACCGATTTAAAAATTTTTTTTTGGTTGGAAAGGGTATACTGGCAAGGTCGTCCAATTGTTCACCAAGTCCGGATCCGATGATGGTATCTGAGGGAAAACGATAGAAACCCTCCGAATTTAAGTTTGGTGATTTTTCTTGAAATTAAGTAACATTGACGTTTAAAGTGATGAATGTTATTGTTTTAACCGATTTCAAAAATTTGTTCCCGGCTTGGCACCGACTTCAAACAGACCAATAGGTAAGGGAAGCGACGTATACGAAGTCCCTTGCAGCCGCCGCTGTCGACCTAGCCTATCTATCAAGTACCCATTTGGCTTGGCACCGACTTCAAACAGACCAGTAGGTAACTAGTACATTTGCGCTTTTGTAATTTTACCCACTATATTAAAAGTGTCACATGTATTGTAGTCTTTTGAAATAAGTTTATAATCAGTTATTATATACTTTTCAGAGCCCTTTGATAGTGTTTCTGAAGTCAGCTTAACTTTTCTTTAAAAATATTTATTGGGTAACAGACATTACATTTGAGTCACAGTAGTTCTAGAACTTTCTAAATAATATACGTTTGTAGTGCTATGTCCGGACTAGTTTGAACTGTACTTACAACTTATTTAAGCACAGTCCCATTAATTCTACCTGACCTGTGACCTGACCTGTTTAGTGGGAACAATCCGTTTACTTGGTACTATTTTTTACGTGCCGATCAAACAACTATATATGATCGAAGATGCTAATACACTAATTACTATTGATATAGCTAGCAATAAGCGCATTACCTCGAACATGGTGTGGTAAAACAATCCAATTCATAGTTAACGTAACTACTGAAAAACTGACTTCTGTTTTCCTGACAGTAAATAATGTGATAACTCAATTTCTCCAAATACATTCCCGTTTACCTCAGCACAGCAGTATTGTTGTTGTAACAAAATGTTCACCGTGTGGATGTTGACACTAATCACAAAGTAATGTTATGTTGTAACAAATAACTAATTGTGATATTTTAAAACCTAAAACCACTTTTTTCATTAAAAAGACTATAATCCCACTAATATTATAAATGTGAAAGTTTGGATGGATGGATGGATGAATATTTGTTACTCTTTGAACCGATTGCGATGAAACTTGGTATGTAGATAGCTGGAGACTTGGACTAACGCATAGGCTATTTTTTTCCCCGATATTCCCACGGGATCGGGACTTACGCGGGTGAAACCGCGGGGTGCTGCTAGTAAATTTAATAAAGGCTTTAATAGTATTATCACGTGGTGCAAACACCAACCAGAATAATATTCCAATGCAAGAGTCGTCTTAAAAAATGTTTTTTTGTTAAATTGAGGTTTATTTGTTGCATTATATAAAGGTTTAGCTATAAAATAAAAACTGTTCCGAAAATTTGTCAACATCTCTATCGTAGCAGCGAAAATTTGTAAAACAAAAAAATTGCATATGGTTAAAAGCGACAAAATAATATAGTTTAACGTAAAAGACAATATAAATTGTTATAAATTGCCAGTAGATCTTATATAAATACTTAAGATTCACTGGCAATTTATAACAATTTGAGATAATTGCAAAATTCACAATATTGTGGCCTAATGGTGTGCCTTCGTTTAAATCATATAAGACAGATACTGATTTAAAAAGCAAAGTCAAAGAATAGAGTTGATTTTTGAACACAATGTATTATTCTCCCCTTTTCCTTTGTACACTCGGGATTGGGAACCGAATCTATATTGCCTATCTAGATTTTATTTGATATTTTATTATTTCAGCCTAAAACCTACCTTGTAAATACATCGGAATTAGAATTTTTACATCGGAATCAAGTGCCTCGTACTTTTTAAAATTTTACATTATTTAACATATTAAATCAGTTTTCAACTGCCAAACTTTTAAGAGTAACATTTTTTTTTATGGTAATGGGGGCAAACGAGCAGACGGGTCTCCTGATGGTAAATGACTACCGCCGCCCATGAGCACCTGTAACTCAAGAGTCACAAGTGCGTTGCCGCCCTTTAAGGTGGGATTAGGAGAAGAGTAGGAGGGGGGAACGGTGGGAAGAGGGGGGTGGGTGGAAATACGGGAATAGAGAAAGGACGGGAATAGGGGAGAGGGAAGGGTTAGGGCCTCCGGTAACCTCACTCACGCTTCACTGCCCGTTTTCTGTGAGGCCGTGGTATCGAGCGGAGTCAGGCCGGCCCATACGTGCCGAAGTATGGCTCTCCCACGTAAATAACTTTTTCAAGAGTAAAATAAAAAATACGTCTGATAAAAATAGACAATTCTACAGAGAGATATAGTAAAAATGGTATAAATACCGCGGAATTAGGTGCCTTTAAATTATGCATTTTAGTGATGAATAAATAACAACAATGTAACAATGGTTTACAAGTAAAGTGTTGTCTATCTAGCTAATGGTAGTAAATTATTTATTTAAATCGTCTACAATCATAGCTGATGGTAATTTGTTAATCCTTGACTATAAATGGTTACAGTTTATGTATGTACATCTATTCTGAGTATTTGTGAGCGCAAGCGAACAACTCCAGAGCTAGATATCTTCTTAGTTCTATGAGGTCAACATAATTATTTTGTAATTTTACGATACGTATAAACATAAATATTACATTCAAGGATATGAAGTATTCCTAGACATATGTTTTTTCCCTTTCTTGACTTAGAATAATTGTTTTCTAGTATTTGAAGTCAGGTTAAAAACCTGATATCCTGTACATTTGCGTCATTGAGAGAACGATGCTTAACCGTCGATAGCAATATTGTCCTCATGACTGCCATGCCTGACCCATGATTACCATGTTTTCAGGACTTCTTCGAAACCCTGATCGTATACAAATAGGAGTTACTCCTATATATTATTATTTATATGGAGGGAATAAAATACAGATTCACAAATTGATAAAATATTACATTACACTTTTTTGTAGCTTGATGTTCTTATTTGGGTCCATGTTACATTCCTTCTAATAAAAAGAAAATTATAGTACGTATTTCGTATTGTGCTATTCTAGGTAGCAGCACATATAAAAATGTGCCAAAGCTAAACAGAACTAAAGTATAATATCAACACAAAAAAAATAAAATTGAAGTGTCTGTAATGTCAAAATTTGCGATAAGACAGTTTTCTTGCATTCGCAGATTTTAATTCAAACTGTGGACATATGATGCTTCTGTCTATAATATCATATGGTTCAGTCCATGTGATATTATTGACAGAGGCCTGTCAAACAAGGAGAGAATGATTTTTAAACGTTCTGAAGGCATAATAGTATATGTTCAGTAGTTCATCATATGAGCTCACCATATCGTATCGGCTGCTAACCCGATTTATCGATTGAGTTACGGGGGTCACACTGAAAGATTTTAGAAAATAAAAAACGAAATGATATAGAATCCTGTTAATATTTTTATTGCTTTTCGAAGTAGTCTCTGTTCCTTTCTTAGCACCGTTCCTGCGATATAACCATTGACTGAAGCAGTGAGCCCACTTTTCTTTAGGGATCTCTTCCACGCCTTTTTCAAACGTAGCAACGGCATCTTCAGGGTTCATAAAACGAATTCCTCTTTTTTAATCTTTTATTATTGGAAATTATTAGTCAAAAAGTGCCGGGTCGGGACTGTAAGGAGGATAACTCACTAGCTTCACACCTTCGATAGACAAATTTTCGATAGTCCGTCTGGCGGAGTGAGCTGGAGCGTTGTCGTGGTGGAGGAGGATCCTGCTTCTTGGGCGCTGCTGTCTAACACTTTCCAAGACAACTGGTAGACAATGTCTGACATACCAATTTGCAGCAACAGACCTGTTATTTTCTAGAATGATTGTTGCGAAATGACCCTTCCGTCCAAAGAATGAGGCAATCATTTTTTCCCTTGACTTTTGTCGGCAAATTTTCGAATGGAAACGTCCATTGCGCAGATTGTCTTTTGGTTTCTGGTTCGTAACAATATATCTAGCTTTCCTCACCTGTGACGATGTCATATTTGGCATTCGAGTCACCTCCGTCCATACTTTTCGAGCAGTGACGGCACCAATCCAAACGACGGCGTTTTTGATCTTCCGTCAAATTATGAGGTAGCCATCTAGTGCAAAGCTCTGACGCCTAAATGTTCATGTAAGACTTTTTGTACTTGACTCATACCAATACCTAAAGTCACCCGAATCTGTTGATATATCACTCTTCTATCAGCTTCCATCATTAGCCGCACAGTACTCACGTTATCGTCAGTCGTCGCCGTAGAAGGACGTCCTTCTCGAGATAATTTTCGAGATTATTTGTGAGTTGGCTTCGACCACGTCTAAACTCATTAAACTAGTTGTAAACAGTGGCACGAGATGGGGCTTCGTAATGAAATGCCAATCAAAGTCTATACTCATAATATTGTTCTTGAGTAAGACGAAAATCGTAATAAATCACTGAGCGAAAATTTTCTCTCTCTCTCTTAAATTGCCACCAATTTGTAAAAACAAATGACATTTGAAATCATTAAACGTCTACAGATTTTCAAAGAGTTCCTAATTTGAAATTTAAATATTTTTTAGTTTTTCTTACTGGCCTATTCTAAAAATTTTCAGTGTGACCCATGTACAACTCTGTTATTATTTCAAAGCAAAACGTGAACGGACTAATAAGTCAAAAGTAAAACGACTAAAATCTCAGACTAATAATAATTTATTTAGGGTACCATTACATATACATATAATATATCATATCATTGCATATTTTAATATAAACTGAGAGCGCAAATGGTTTCTTTGCAAAGTTTAATCTGCGCTAATTATAATAGGTACCTACATGTACACACACTTTAGCATAATATTAGGAACTGTAACACCCAAAACACCTCTTATTTAAGTAAGATATAAATATACTTTAAAAAGCAATGCTAAATATACATAATATAAACTTTAACAATTATATTTTCAAATCGTAAGTCGTTCTGAATATGAAATGATTTGCATTCAAATCAAATATATAAGTAGTTATTGCTTGAACATTACTACAAAAATTGACAGTCCTTGTGGTGAACTGATGATATAGCCAACAGTTTTTATTAACTACAATTTTATTTTCCTTTATAGCTCTATATGTGATGTAGGCAGGAAATACGGAGGCGGTATGGGTTCTTTATAATACTTTTGGTAGATTTTTTGCCAGAAGTTAAAACGTTCCGGTTTAATGTCATTTCGTAGTTCCACCTTCTGGCCTAAAGACATATATGGTGAGTTGCCCACACCTAGAGCTGGCCACGCAGGGAGAGATGATCCCTCCGGGACAGGCTTACTGAAATAAGAATTAATAAATATTATTTTATGCATATTTCACGAGTAGTTAGCGTAGAGTTCTCTAATTGCTTCAACCGAAAAAGAGGGAGAGGATGTAATAAAACTCCCCTGAGTATAAGGGCTAATGGGACTGAGATGCGTAAGTTATGATTGATAAAGAACAAAATAAATCGGACGAGTGCGAGTCTGACTTGCGCACCGAGGGTTCCGTTAGCAAATGAAATTGTATGTAGTTAGTGCGTCCATCACGTGAATCAATTCTCGACGAGATGTTCGCCCGCTTTTTCCAAAAAACAAACTTAACTTTGCAGTTCTAAAATTACTCTCGCTCCCATACATCGATTTACAACAAAGTCAACTTTGCAACCGCAAAATATAGGTTTGTAATCACAAAAACATTTTTTTTTATGTAACAACAAATGAACGACTTCGGATTTTTTGCTTTACTTGGCACGTCAGACCTTGCTCCTTACCAAATTTCATTCTAGGTCAATGGCTTGTACCCTATACTTTTTGATTTTCTTGCGAAATGTTCAAATTTGTTAAAATGCAAAAGTTTAATGGTATCCATATCTTCGCTCCAAAGGACCGCAGATATAAGTATTTGGTATTAATTTCAACTTGATGCCTTTACGGGTTCCTGAGAAAAAAGGGACTTGACATACAGACTACAGGCGGACAACAAAGTGATCCTACAAGGGTTCCTTTTTTTTTAGTACATTTGTATTGTATATACAAATACATATATATACAATACAAACGCTTTTAATACAATTTATTAGATTTAGAAACAATTTACACGGCTGCTGAACTTACCCTGTAATGACGAAATTGTGCCAAATCTCACGAACAATTTTCTTCATATTCTTATACTCTTCAGATAAATGATTTTCATTATTATTATTAGTGAAATTGTTACCGTCAGCTACAGCGAACGATTGAGCAATATGGTCGGCTCCTCGTTCCTTTGTATACGGTACTGCAGAAGTATTTTCGTCCACAAAACAATATTCGTATAAATAAACGTGATTGTGGCCAGCTTCTACATGTAATTTTACTACCCACAGTAAAGATTGTACGAAGAAAACGTCTGAAAAGTAGTCTACGTATCGTAGAATATTATCTTTATCTATAGGCTTCTCACCAAAGTAAAAATATTTTATCTCTCTTGCAACTTGTTCTTTTTTTTCTTCATTTTCAAACTTCAAGTCCGCTGGTAGGAAATCCGAAAACTTCTCATTCATACGATCTTTCCACATATCAAATACATGTATTCTTATCAGACCTTCCATGTTAGCAAAACCAAACAGTACTGGTACTTTCTTGTAATCACCAGTTTTTAGTATAGTCAAAGGAGATTTAGTTAGGAATGCTCCGTCAGAATAATCATGCTCGACACACGGCGAAAATGTAAAAGTAGAGTCTGTATTATAAAAAAATCCATCAGCTATTAAAATGTCGTATGGAAGTGTTTTGTAAAATTCTTCTAAAGCAAATATATCATCAACATCAGTGAAGTTCAATTTTTTGGCATGTTCTTTAGCTATACGTAAAGGATCTGATTGAACTGTAAATGCGGATAAGCTTGCTCCGCTTTCTGGGATAACTTTGTGGAATAGTCCTTCAGCAGCTTTCGAAAGCATTAGAAGATCAACTGAGGACGCACCTGCACTGTAACCTGCTATAGTGACGTCATTAGGATTACCTCCGAAATTTTCGATATTTTCTTGTACCCAGCGGAGCAATGCTACTTGGTCCTTCATACCAGCATTACCGGGCACATCGGCCGTACCAAGACAAAGAAAACCATGTATGCCCAGTCGATAGTTGAAGTTAACTACAATAATGTCCTTGTATCTCATAAGGTTTCTTACATTCATCATATCGGAGTATCCTAATTGAAAACCGCCTCCGTGAACATAGACAAGAACTGATAAGTTCTCTTTTTTCGTGTCAGGTACATAAATGTTTGCAATTAAACAATTTTCTTGCATTATTCCACCCTTATCTATTCCTTCCCAGTAAAACTGAGGGCACATGATGCCTTTATAGACAGCGTCAAATGGCTCCGTCCATGTTGGCGGTGGAAGAGGTGCCTGAAAGTGAAATCGAAAATTATGTTTTCATTATTTTAAAATTTACTCTTGTTCGGCTGTATGTATTTTTTTATATACTACAGAAGCAACAGAAAGAGATCGACTAAATAATTTAACAGAATGAACCTTAGGAAATACATAATCAATGTACTTTGGAGGAGTACTTCACTGTAATGTCTGTTCAGTATTTTTCAGGAAGTATCTAGTTCTATTTTTAGCAGGTATACCTATTATTTAAAAAATATACATTACATATGAATATAAGTATCCTTTTATTTATTATACTTATACCAACAAATAATTTGCTGCAAAACAAGTAAGTAGTGTTACTGCTTAATGTAATAATATGTAAAGAAATATCGATGTAGCTCTAAAACTAATTATGTCAAAGCTTTTGTCAAAGGGTATAAGTAGGTCGTGGCCCCCAAACATTGCCGGATATTTTCCACACAGAACCTTTTAGCTAGACCCAAACTAGGCACAACTTCTACTGTAGGTTCAAGCGTTTTCAGTCTGGGAATTTTAATGTCAAAGATGGAGCTCACTCTGGTCGCCCTAATACGGATAAAGTCCATGCCATTTTTGAAAAAGTAGAGCAAGATCGGCATATGAGCAATTACGACATCGCACATTGACGACAAAACAGTTTTGACCCGTTTGAAATAGTCTAACCATACATAGGCTGCACTAAAAGTATCGGGAATGGAATATTTCCACTATTCCTATCACATTAAAATCTTTTTAATTGAAAACTCCTTGGTGTTAAAAATCGAATACCATTTATTTATTTAAAAAAGATTCTCGGTCTTCTCACAAGGTCTTCTTAAACTTGTTTAGTCGTTGAGAAAATGGAATTGACTCGAGAAAATTCAAGGGCGATGATTTATTATGACTTTCGAAGCGGTTTAACACAAAAACAGTGTGTTGACCGGATGCTTTCTGCATTTGGTGATGAAGCCCCATCCAAAACCACAATTTATCGCTGGTTTGCTGAATTTCAACGTGGACGTGTCAAGCTCAGTGATGATCCCCGTCAAGGTCGTCCAAAAACTGCAGTCACCCAAGAAAACGTTGATGCTGTGCGTAAGCTGATTGAGGAAGATCGACATGTGACATACCACGAAATTCAGGCAAATTTAGACATTGGCATGAGTCAAATACAAATAATATTGCATGAACAATTAGGTGTAAAAAAGTTGTTTTCCCGATGGATCGATGGATACCGCATTTGCTCTGTGAAGAGCAAAAAGCGGCTCGCGTTACTTGGTGCGTCAGAACTCTCAAAAGATTCCACGCAGAATCCTCAAATGCGACGAATCCTGAATATACGCGTACGAACCCGAAACAAAAAACCAGTCACGAGTTTGGGCGTTCGAAAATGAGTTAAAGCCAACTAAAATTGTTCGTTCGCGGAGTGTTGCAAAAAAAATGGTAGCCACGTTTGTCTCCAAAACCGGCCATGTTGCAACTATTCCTCTTGAGGGACAAAGAACGGTTAATGCAGAATGGTATGCTAGCATTTGTTTGCCACAGGTCGTTTCCGAACTCCGTAAAGAGAACTGCAACCGCCGCATCATCCTCCATCACGACAATGCGAGTTCTCACACCGCGCACAGAACAAAAGAGTTTTTAGAGCAAGAAAACATAGAATTATTAGACCATCCGCCGTACAGTCCCGACCTAAGCCCTAATGATTTCTATACTTTCCCTAAAATAAAGAATAAATTGCGTGGTCAGAGATTTTCATCACCTGAAGAAGCTGTGGACGCCTACAAAACGGCCATTATGGAGACCCCAACTTCCGAATGGAATGGTTGCTTCAATGATTGGTTCCATCATATGGAAAATGTGTCAAATTTCGCGAAGAATACTTCGAAAAGCAATAAATACATTTTTAAATAGTAATGTTGTGTCACTTCCTTGATTCCCGAAATTTTCAGTGTAGCCCTCGTACAAAAAAAAACTCGATATTTGGGTGATACACGAGCTCACTGAAAGAAACCCAATGAATTGTGTACTCATTTTCCATTCTCTAAAGTGGATCACCTATGATACGAACTTGCAAAAAAGATCATGGTCAAAGGGTAGTCAAACTCCACAGACTGTAGTGAAACCCGGATTAACACGCAATAAGGTGATGCTGAATGTATGATGGGATTGGAATTGCATCGTTCATTATGAGCTTTTACCGCCGGGCAATACCGTCGATTCGGGTCTTCACTGCCAACAACTAATGAAACTCAAAAAGAAATCAACAATCAATTGATAAACAGAAAAGGAGATGTCTTTCATCATGATGATGCCAGACCACACACATCTTTGGCCACTCAGCAAAAATTGAGAGAGCTTTGTTGGGAAGTGTTAAAGCATCCACCATAGATATTAGATGTGTAAACTCGGGACTTAATCGCGATAATATTTAAAAAGGATCGACCGAATTGACAACGATCGGTGCAATTCGATCGAAACGTCGGGTAACCAAGAGGTATTGTACCTTTTTTATATATTATCGCGATTAAGTCCTGAGTTACACATCTAATATGTATCAAAGTCGCGAAAGTTTAAAAACAATTATCTACCATATAGTCCTGACCTTGCACCCTCAGATTTTCACCTGTTTCGGTATCTTCCGAATTCTTTGGGTAGTGTTAGGTTAACATCAAGAGCGGACTGTCAAAACGACTTGTCGCAGTTTTTTGATCAAAAATCTCAAGATACAGCAACAGGATTATGTCACTACCTACAAGATGGCAACAAGTTATCGAACAAAGTAGCACATAAATATATATTATAATTAAATGTAATTACATTTAAAAAAAAAACCTTGAATTTCTGTATAAAATACGAAGAATCTTTTTCCCCGACCATTTGTTAGATATGTATTCACTTCTGACGTGCAGTCCTACAGTCCTACACAGTTTGCTTTTGATTCATACATTTAATATAAAAATACCTGCACATGACAAAGGAGAACATTGTCTTCCCTCAGAAATGACCGCCGCGCGTTCGCGGCAATGTATTGTTTATTTTGCAAACGCTGGAACGTAAATCGTAGAGGAAAACGGGAATCACCGCCTTTGTTGCGGAAACCTCAGCGGTGTTGATTAACGTTCCTACAAAACAACGACAATGATATTGATAATAGACAAACATAAATAGATTGGTCGTTTTTTTCAAGATGGACGAATAGACGTCCATTTTTTTACATTTTTGTTATTTAACTTGTATAATTATAAAACACTTGATATTGGCGGAATTCCTGCGCTGATTCTTGCGCGGGATAGAGTCCATAATAAAATAATATATATAAATAGATTGTCTATTTATGTTTGTTGTATAAAAAAAGAAATACCGTTGTCGCTGTTTGACATAATAGGTAAAATTATACCTACATAATTAATTATAATTATGTAGGTATAATTTTACCTGGCCATTGTACCTACTGGTGAAGTGGTATGTTCGAATCGAACCGACTACAACTACATGATGTTCCGTCACAAGTAAGTCTATACTCGGGTATACCCAAGGAAGGGATTTCCTGAGAACTCCAGCAGACCTATGTACTGTGCCCACTGTAGCTATAATTACTTATCGACTCGAACTATCTAGGTATCTGTTTATTATCAGTGTTTTTCTTATTAACATGATTCTATGTAATTAACTTAATCACATACTTATTTATGCATTTCTGAATGATGAATTTATCTAGTCAAAGCCAGCTTGTGTTCCTGTCCTAGTAGCCTCTCCAGTCACAAAACAATTGGGTACGCGACCCTGGCCTCTGCGAGCTATTGCAGTCTCAGTCTCGTTCCCCATTCGTGACTTGTAGCCCTTACCCCTAGGTTCCTCTCCATACCCATTTTTCTTTATACAAATTTACATTCTTCTTTCTTTCCCGTCTTAAAACGACTACATCCCCAAGGAGGGTTGGCGTCAGGCAGGTGGCTGGCCATAAAAGAAACACATTGCGCCGACCCTAATGAAAATTGGGAAAAGAGCAGGAAAATGCTGATGATATATTCATCTAGACCTTTCTTGCAGTTTCACACACCTTATTGGATACTGCTTCGGTTCTAAGGCTCGTAGCGTGGTGTTAAATATCCCATATGAACGCGCTGGTCTCCAGGGAGGTCCTCAAGAATAGAGATTAGTGCGTTCACCAAAAAGCAAAAATAATCTCTTCAGCTTGATTATATTAACTAGGATCCCGCCCCGGCTTCGCACGGGTAGCAAAGCAGGCCACGCAGCGGTAGATTGTATTATTATGAGCATACATTTTTTTTCTGTTGTAGTGTCGTTTCAACTAGTTAAAATTTAACTAGTAATCCGAATTTTTTGCGATAGTGACAGTTTTAATTTAGATAAAGTACAGAAAACTATGGTCTTATATAATTTCATAAGTAAGTATACAGGGTGTATTTGAAAAAGGAGCACTTACTTAAATCACTGAAAGGGCATGACTAGCATGTAGTTACAATAAAAGTTTTGAAAAAAACTAGTCGTTTACAAGTTATGACCGTTTGAATTTCCAGGTATTTTTGCCTCCGTTTTTCATAAAAGTAGGTGGAATGTGTAAAGTTAAAGATTTTAAATGGTACACATTTTTTTACTTTGGAATGTTTCATTCCATTACTCAGAAAATCCATAAAAACTAACGTCAAATTTTTTTTAGGTTAGTTTTTATGAATTTTCTCAATGTCTAAAAGAAGAGAAAGAAAGAAAAGAAAGAAAAACCATTTATTTTGTACAAACATTGGACTTTTTTTCTTATATACGTGAAGTGTGTGTGTGTGTCAATCGGATGTACTACGACCAGAGAAATATCTCTGGTTGTAGTACAAGTAACGAAACAAGGATGTGGTTTCATTCGGTAGTGTCCTATTACTCTGCAATTTATCCCATAGTTCCTCGTAGGACATCATGGAACGCGAAAGTTTAAAAGTTAGTAGATTTATCTGTCACGCTTTCGCATACACTATAATGGCCCGCGAGCCAGCAATTACTTTGTATGGCTTGACTCTGGTTCTTGAGATATTCAACGCGATCATTTAAATATATATTAACCTACCTTCCTATGTGAATAGAAAACGTAATTTGGTTGGGTATACTCAAATTAGTACAACTGTACTAATTTGAGCATACCTAACGTTACGTTTTCTACTCACGTAGATAGTAATAATAGTTTTGGTTAAATGAGATATTAGACGTTAAGGTTATCAGTGCGTGCCCTATTTTAAGTCCATTGCAATTTTTCTCTTAAAAAATATGAGTTAACGATCCCAACAGCTTTCGTTTTATATGTGGCAAATTTTGTTAGCAAAAACAAAGAAAAAAATCACTAATTTGTGAAGCAGTGAACAAGCCCACCATGCATACTTTGGGATAAAACTTTTTGAAAAAAATAAAAAGTGGATGCCGAATACCTTATGTGAGCACACTTTTTATTGGTCGATATGACGTTGACCACGCTGACGTTGCACGTGATTGGTTTCTCAGTCGACCCTCGTCGTAGATAATAGACTATATAGGAAAATGCTCGTCGCAAACGTATCATTTAGCGATCATATACTTTACTAGTGTACTGTACGCTAGTTTATTCTTGTTAATTTATTATGTATATGTAAGTTAAAAAAATTAGAGTGTTTAATGTTTTTGTATTCATTAGTGAATTATTAGTGCGAATCTAATTATTATCAGTATTGTATTACTGAAAGAAACTAACGCCTAAGACACAGGCTCGGCCTAGTTTACACGCTAGTGTGTGTGTTTTAGTTTAATTAATTTATAAAATTTGTTAGTACAATAAAGAATTATTGTTATTATTACCGACCATGACAACGTTCTTGATGAATGAATATTTTTGAAGGCCATACATCGAGTGAGCTAAGAAAGTGTTCGATATTTCTATGACGAGGTGGACGATAGATTCCCAGGACAATAGTGTCTGATCGTTAAAGTGAGAGTATGTGCATCAAAAAAATCTAGTTCATCGATTATGTATGATATATAGTAGGTATCCTTGCAATAAATCACCACGCCTTCATTCTGCATTTGTTTTCTGGAGGTAGAGACAGACCCGTTTTCGACCACAATGAGTATGTTAGGATTGCATTTCAACCAACACTCTCAATATGACTGTGTCAAAAATGTGTTAAAGCTTAGCATGTTGTAGTGAATGCTACGTATATTTTGAAGAACAATTTTTAGTGAGCAATTATAACATCAATTTCTGACACACTTGAATTTTACATATCGCGTTATCGAAATGAGTCCAAGTCTTTATTAAAAGTCATTGGTAATTCAGCCATGGTTAGATATTTTATAAGTGAATGTGCACAAAAGGGTCTGCCAATATGTAACTATACTCTTAGTGTAGCCTTTCCGGAGAAGGTATATTTTAGTAAAAAGTAGCAATGATAAGCGTTTGTAAGTCTACTTTGTGTTAATGTTTAAGTGTATTTTTAAATAAACGTGCAATAACAATAAAAATTGAAACGTGCTGTTTAAATTGTTATTGTTAGAGGCATACGTTTTTTTAAAAATGTATACAATGTTACATGTCTATATATTCGCCAATAATAAAATGCTTAAAGCCACATCCACATATATGTCATTATTATAAATATTAAATTATTTAAAAGTGTACATAGGTATTTACGAAATAAGTAGATCAATTACTATAACGGTGAAAGAAAACAAGGCAATTTACAAAAAAAAAAAATATAAGCTATATAAACTAAACTCTAAAAATAAAAATAAAATATTTTTCGTTAAAATATTTTCTAAAATCTAATGTAACGTAAACATACATGTATTTAAACTAAACGTTAAAATTTGAATTATGTCGAGTCGGCATCATTATTTATATTTATAATATTAGGTAACTACATACCTTAAATTTTTTTTTATCAGCCGGTGCCGTAGCATAGGGTATATTATAGAAGGTCCACAGTTCGCCACTGGAGTCCCGGTAGCCACGTACCGGACCTTGTTTGATCTTGACCTCCTTCCATTCCTCTTTATCCAACTCACCCCTCACTGAGGAGACGCACAAAAAAAATATAGACGGCCATAACCGCATTGCTGTAACCGAATACTGATTCACAATGAATTACAATGATAAAGCTTTGGTTTATAAACTGTTTGCCTTGACAGAAGTGCACACGATCTGTACCTACTATTTGTAAACTAGCTACTGTCCGGAGCCCCGCCTGTGATGAATTAGTACTTCCCCCATTCAACTCCCATAGACTTACGCGTACCAGGGTTTTTAGAACTTGTTAAGAAAACGAAATCCCAAAATAGATTTTCTTACCAAAACTCTAATGGTTTATGCAATGCACGCCGAGATACGAGTAGCTCTGAGATTGGTAGGAATTTTTCAGACTTACTTGACATTTACCGATAAAAATTTCGACAAATTACATAATATCTTTATAAGTTAGCCTATGTACTATTGTGATATATAAGCTATATTATTGAGAAGTTTCATTAAAATCCATTGAGTGGTTTTTACGTGAAAGAGTAACAAACATCCATCCATCCTCTCGGACCTGCTTTCAATCTTAAAGATATCTATCTATCTATAAATATCTATAATTTTTTAAAGATAATAATATGTGTGTAAAGGGGATAATTTTGATGACACTCAATCAACATGCTCCACATAACACTTTTAGTCTTATTTTGAAAGCATGTATTTGCAAATTACCTCAACTCATTCTGGGCGTGAGTGATATGATAACAGTTAACCACTCATTACGGTTCCATTACATGCTATCTAATGTCATAAATACGAAAGTGAGGTTGTTTGTTTGTGTGTTACCTCTCACACCTTAACTACTTAACCGATCATCATGAACTTTTGGGTAGACGTTGTCATGGGCACAGAGAGTACATGCTGTTCTCGAGTAATACAGGGTGTCCCAGAAATAATGGATAATCCTGGAGCAGCTAATAGTACAGCTATCAGGCGACTTTGATTTTTTTATTGGGGTTGTCTGAAAGAAGACGTATACTCCAAACCAATATCAAATTTGGACGAATTACGCAACTGTGTCCAGGAAGCCGCTTCAAAAATAATTCAGCGACGGTACGCACGATTTTTTAGAAGATCGTTCATTAAAAGATGTCGTGCGTGTAACAGAGTCGGTGGCAGGCAATTTGAACACTTATTATAAGTTATTTAATTGAATAAATGTTTATTTATGTGTAACTTGATGCTTTTATTAGTTTTACACTTTATGACGAGACAAAATATTTATTTTAAATTTAATTCTTTACTCAATCTGCATCTTAATAGCAATAACTTCGTAATTACATAAGATATATTTTATTTTTTTATTTTATTTATTAATACTTCCTGCAAATACATTGCAAAAGGCGGACTTAATGCCATAGGCATTTTCTTCCAGTCAACCTTTGGGTGATGCAGAACTGTGTGTGGCAGGTGTATGTTTAATAGTCATAAGATAAAGAAATAAAAAAAAAGTATTACATAAATAAGCCAAGTGTACTAGATATACATACTCATATATATAGATATAATGATGTTTTATACCAATTTGTAAGCTGCATTAAGTGCGTATATTTATGAAATAGTTGGCCACTTAGGTTTTTTCATACTTTTTTTTTCACGAAAGACTCTTAAACTTTGTCAAAATATTTTTTTTATCACGTGTTACGTTAAAAATTGAAGTTTATATTATTTTTTTCGGAAAAAGTACAATATGTAGGTACTCATACTATTTACTGCATTTCTATTAGTGTAGTCTGCCACAAATAATATTACACCAATAACAACAAAATTCATTTATTTGTGGCCATGGTGTACATGACGTATGCCAAACGATCATAAATCTTTGATATTTTATGGTGAACAAAGATGCAACGCCGATTTCGTGCTAACGTTCGTTATAAAGCGATAAGTTCATTATATATTTAGAACAAAATTCTCTAGCGGAGATCACAAACCATTGCCATTCTCTAAAATCAATAATTTTTAGTTATATCGTTATTCTCGCAAAAAGCGATATATTGAAAGAATGTGTAAATATGTGTAGAGCAGTGACCCGCATCAGGCAATTTTATATGGGATTTGTACGATGGGACTGTCATAGGCAGTTTTGGTGCTACAGCAGGAGCTGGACGTCAGATGATGATGAAACTACTTTGGGAGCGCGATAACGAGCACAGCGAAGAAACTCACGACGTGGCTCATCTGACACTGGGAGAAGCCACGAGGAACACAGTCGCAACATGCTGCCGGGCAGTAGCAGTACAGTCGTATGCGTCGATGTTGCAATCAAAAGTCACGTAGCTCTACTTTTTCTTCCAAAGGTGTAATTCAGATAATACAATCCATTAATGCGGTCGCAGCCCCCGAACCAGAGCATTATGTCAATGACTAGGAACTATGCTCATAAAAATATAATCCCTGAGTTCAAGTATAATTACTGACTGTTTTTCCCTCTGAATAAAACTATGGCCACATTTTAAAAGATATCTTAAGATTTTTTAAGAATATATTTATGTTAACATTTTAGAAGATATGTTAGGCTTATGTCTTAGGCGCCAGGAGCGAGACCTGGGACCCACAACTCAGGAAATTGAGGTGCAACGGTCTTAGCTCCGTTAGGTCCTAATGGCACAGTGGGAAGAGCGACTTGGGCGACCGAGCGCTGGGCACGCCACAATTGTGGCGGTAAGACCCATCTTGGAGGATTGGCTCGAGAGGCAGCACGGCAGCCTCTCCTACCGGCTAACGCAGGTAGGAGTCTCACCGGCCACGGCTGTTTCGGCAAGTACCTGTGTCGCATAGGCCGGGAGCCAACGTCTGCGTGCCATCACTGCGAAGACTGCCGCGAGGATACTGCACTCCACACTTTAGTGGAGTGCTCAGCGTGGACGCAACAACGCTATGACCTCGCGGCGGCTATTGGAGTGGGAAGCGTCTCACTGGAGACCATGGTTCTGTCCATGATTCAAAATGAGAGTGCGTGGGAATCCACTGCCTCTTTTTATGAGGAAGTGATGTCCGCTAAAGAGGCGGCGGAAAGGGAACGGGAGAGGGCTAGTACTCTTCTGTCCCGAAGGAGAGGCACCAAGCGCCGGAGAGCGCAGAATGATCTCCGGCCTCCGTGAGCGCTGGCCTGGGGGTACCGGGTAAGGCTGCCCGTTACTCTAGCAGAAGCAGGCCTGAGACCGTGGCTGTTTCGCGCGCGCCTCTCTACACTGGAAGAGGGCAAGGCCCTCCGCACTCAAGAGCGTGGCTGCCTTTTGTCTAAGAGGCGGCCAAGGTCTGCCGGGGTTCTCGGGGACTTCCTTCGGATATCAATGGTATTTCATATCTTGGGCTTGGCATGGATAGTATTAAATAGTAATAACAAAAATGTAATGTTAAACCCGGAGAAACTAAAAATGATAAGCCACTAATATGTAGGTACTAATTAATATGTAATATCAGTTAATATGTTCATTAGCCATAAGATGAGAAAGAGTTTATTTAAAAAAAAACAGTTTTATTAAGAACATTTTTGATACTTATTATCAACTGTTACGCAAAATCGAACTGAACTCAAATGACATGGTTGTAGACTCTGTCTTTATTTTTTCACTATCATTACATCACTACATATTATAAAACAAAGTCCCCCACCGTCTGTCTGTTCGCGATAAACTGAAAAACTACTGAACGGATTTTCATGCGGTTTTCACTAATAGACAGAGTGATTCATGAGAAAGGTTTAGGTGTATAACTTGTACCACACACACACGCGTACAGATTATAAATTATTATAATGTTTTCTGATATTATAATGTAACGTGTTTAAACTGCTATTAATGATTGAAATATCTTGTGTTTTCTTTTATCTATTCACTTACATAAAGTTAATTTGACGGCACGCAAAAGTAATAAAACATTACTGATAGACAGGTTTTATTACGTGTTCATATTATATATTTTTATTATTGTCGTTACAGGTCCAGAGCAGACTGGAAAAATGGCAACACAGACTGGAGAATGTTGGCTTGAAAATCAGCAGAACCAAAACTGAATACATGTTCTGCAATTTCGCCGGTCTCTCCAGTCCTGAAACCATTTCGCTGGATGGAACAGCGATCCCAGTCTGTTCCGACTTCGAGTACCTCGGTTCCCTTATTCAAAGCAATGGCGAAATAGACCGCACTGTATAGCATCGAATCAATAATAATAATAATAAAAAAATAACCTGGCAACACTAACCTGTAAGCGTCATATTATCTTACAGAAAATATTATATCGATAAACATATTGTATACATCGAAATAAATTGTAAAATAAATACAAAATAAATATTTGGAAACGGATTCCTAAAATATATAAAAAAAACACAGACACAACATGCAAAAGTTCAGAAGAAAAAAATTCTAAGAAAATGACAGATGTCATATAAGACAATAATAGCCCAATAATAAAATAACATGAATTACAATGAAATAAAATGACAGAGGACTGCACAACAAATATCCCCGGACTCGTCGCACAGCTCCGCCTCACAGCTGCCAATACACTCTTCGGTAAGATCGGCAAACAGCGAGGCGTCGAGCACAAGCTCCAGCGACGAGTATTTCTCCCCGCCGACGTCGCCAACACCTGTGCGTCGGCAGGGGAGAGGCCGGCCACCGTCCTACTTAGGACCCCGAGGACCACTGACCTCGAATAGGGCCCCCGCTGCCGGTGGTGATGTGCGCCGCATGAAATATGGACTTATTCAAGGAATGAAAACGTCATGAGGGCATATTATCGGGCTACAGAGTTGGGAACTAACCTTACTGCGTACCGTGTTCGATTACTGTCTGTTTCAGGAGCTTGAACCAGCTGTCAACGTATCAGCACAACGACTCTCGGATCAGGTACGGGCTATACAGCGCTGTCACCTGCTGGATGATACCGTACTTGAGAGGCTACGCTCTGATCCCTTCTTCATCGCAAGTTGTGGGTTTGGTGACCAATCACATACCACAATTGGCACCGCAAATAAATGTTGATGAAATTGTGGATAGTGAAGCTATATCTGTAAGTACCCAATACAACGAAAGGTTAAGGAGCGCCTTGGATGATGCGATTCTGGAATACCGGTTTGTGAACTACAGTAATAGACCCCATTTATCCCGTTTACCCATTCATAGACGAAATATAGCGCTGGTGTGTGCCTTGGATTCGTTATTGTCTGACTATTTAGACAATAGCGAAGATCTTAGTGATACACACTCTATTCTCTACTGTGCGGCTGTCGCAGCATGTTGAGTAGCTGGAGTACATTTCTCTGTAAATACCGCTACTACTCGACCCAAGCCTGCTGTGCCAGCCTGGCAGTGCAGAATCGAGGGTCGTATTGCTGAGGCCAGGACACTCATCGGTAAGCTAATCTGCTTTAGATCGGGTAATACGCGGCCGAGAGTGATGCGCTTTGTGAAACAGGCATTCTTAGGGACTGACATTAGTCCTCAACAATATATGTCATGTGTCACAGAGCGCATAGACTTTCTAAAGCAGAAAGTTTATGCATGGGCAAATAGGATTCGAAGATACAAAAAGCAGCAGTAGATCGGTATAATCAGAATCGTATGTTCCAAAGAAATGAGAGGCGGGTTTACAGCAAATGGGAACAATCGGATACCTGTGTGAGTGACGGGCATTTCCCAGATGATGATGTTACAAATGCATTTTGGCGTAACATTTGGTCGGTGCCTGTCACTCATTCAGAAGGTGATTGGATACGAGATGTCGGGCGCTCATGCGAGTCTATACAAGTAATGGAACCAATTTCCATAGCCACAAGTGACGTAAGTTGTGCAGTCCAGTCATTTTCAAACTGGAAATCGGCTGGACCAGACGGACTGCACAACTCTTGGCTTAAATGGTTCCAAAGCTCGCATGCTCGTTTGGCATCTCAGTTCCAAGCAGCACTGGATTCCGGTTCGTTACCCCAATTTTTGACAACTGCCGTAACCCACTTACTCTATAAATCTGGTAGTGCCATAGATCCCAAAAATTATAGACCAATTACATGCCTACCAACTATGTATAAGCTTCTAACATTTATTCTGAGACTCGAAATTACTACACATTTAAATAAAAATTCGATCATATCTATTTCTCCGAATGAATGTAGAAGCGGGACCCGTGGCACTAAAGAGCTCCTTATCATAGATATGGCCATTAGCCAACATGTACGTCGTCACCGTAAGAATCTGGCGACATGTTGGATAGACTATAAGAAGGCCTTTGATTCAGTTCCACATACATGGCTTTTGAGAGTGCTAGAGTTGTACAAAATTGATACAACTCTTTGCACTTTTTTGAAGTCGTGTATGGGGCAGTGGAAAACGGCACTTCGCTATCCAGGATGCCGGCAAAATGGCTGCAAATGATGTACCAATAAAGATGGAGCGGGGTATATTTCAAGGTGATAGTTTGAGTCCCTTGTGGTTCTGCCTAGCTTTGAATCCTCTCAGTACGCTGTTAGAGGGTTCAGGACTAGGCTATAGGTTGCAGAAAGACGATCGAGTTATATCTCACCTTTTGTACATGGATAATTTGAAACTTATTGCCCCCACTAATTTGCAATTGACAGCGTTACTGAAGGTGACTGAAAGCTTTAGTAACTCTATCAAGATGGAATTTGGTGTGGACAAGTGTGCAGTCATGCATGTAAAGAAAGGCGTGATAGTAGAATCTGAAGGAGTCGAACTTTCAGATTCAACAAAACTCAGATCTCTGTCTGTCACTGAAAGCTATAAGTAAGCCTAAAAAAGTACTTAAAAGTCTTTTATTAGGGGGTAACAAAATACGTGCCTGCAACGGTTGGGTCATGCCGGTTCTGATGTATTCCTTTGGTGTACTTAGATGGACTCAGACCGAATTAGATGCCCTTGATAGGAGAGTCCGTACACTGCTGACTGCATTCCAAATTCACCACAGAATTTGGGGGTCGTGGACTTTTAAACATTAAGATCCTACACAATCGCGAGATATACAACCTTAGAGAATATTTTCTTCATACTAATGTGGGAGTGCATCGTAATGTGGTCACAGTGGACAACGGACTCACTCTGCTCGCTCTGGCTAAAGAGAACTGGCGCAAGCCTGTAGTACTTAGTACTAATGATCGCAGGGAGGTATGGAAGAGCATGGAAGGGCTATGGAAGTAATATATTCTGAAAGATGGTACGGTGGACATCTGTCGGGCATGCCACTATCCCGGTGAATCTATCAGGCATATTATTTCTGGATGTTCTCGTCTTGCCAACGGGGAATATTTGCATAGACACAATCAAGTGGCCAGGATTGTACATCAACAACTTGCCCTTAAATGCAATCTTGTGAATTCAGAGGTGCCATATTACAGGCATGTGCCCGACCCAGTTCTCGAAAATGGTCGTGCCACATTGTATTGGGATCGATCTATCATCACTGACAGAACTATTGTTGCCAATAAGCCTGATATAGTGCTGATAGACCGATTAGAGCGCCGCGCAATGATTATCGATATCGCTGTTTCTCATGACGAGAACCTCGTGAAAGTTGAAAAAGAAAAACAATTAAAATATTTGGATTTGTCTCACGAGGTTGTCGATATGTGGGATGTCGATTCGGCGATCATTGTTCCGATTGTCATATCTGCTCATGGATTAGTAGCCAAGAGCCTTGATAAACACCTTAAGAGGCTCGCGTTAGACAGCTGGATCAAGGGACTGATGCAGAAAGCAGTTTTCCTCGACACGGCCCGTATGGTGAGGAGGTTCCTATCTTTGGAGCCCTAACCACCGGTGTCTTGGTCTCTGTACCCGATGTCGGTGGTCTACTATTTTTTATATTTTTAAATATATATTTTGTTTTATATATATTTAAAAATGTAATTTATAAGTTTTAAGCTTAATAAAGAGAAATAATAATAATATTTATTAGCCCAAAAAATCTTACAATTTACTGTACACAGTTACAATATAAATTCATCGTGTTTAACAAAACTATAATATTGTGTTTTGTACAATATACATCTGCAGCTGAACTAGGTTTAAAGCCTGTATTTCAGCACACAGCGCCTCCAATCCCGAAACTCTGATAGGTATACAATATTATTAAACTAGAATACAATACATATATATATATATATATATATAAGTAGTAACTTACTGCTTTCTAAGTATTGAAAAATTAGTCTATCGTCATATGTGTATGTGGCTGTGTGTGTGTGTGTGTGCGTGTGCGTGTGCGTGTGCGTGTGCGTGTGCGTGTGCGTGTGCGTGTGCGTGTGCGTGTGCGTGTGTTGGGGTGTAATGTGTGTATATGAATGTGGGTATGAGGGCCAGTAAGTGATGGTGTATTTATGTGTGTGTTAATAGGGGTATATTATTATGTGTGTATAGTGTTATATGAAGTTTTGTAGAAAAAATTCCGGTAATTTAAATGTATTTATTTTTAATTTGGGATTATTAATCTGCTCTCTGTTTCGTCATAGGGTAGTTTACTGAGCCATTAATAAATTATTTTTTTGCTGCTGTTTTGTTTAAATGATAAATTTTATTAAGCTTATTTATTTTATTATAAACATAAGGGCCTAGGAAGAAGAAAAACCTACGAATAAAAGATGTCCTTGGACTTATAATTTATTCACACACGTCATACGCTATTCGCTTCGTGGCTATTCCTTTTTTATATTCCATGGCAGAATGCTGTTTCAGAATTAGTTTAAGAAAGAACAACTGTCGCACTGTCAATACTTCACAGTATTCGTATAGCAATTTGGTGGAGTAAAGAAACGGCTTAAAAGTACACAGCTTCAAAATGGTTCTCTGTGCGACTTCGAGTTGTATCAATGTCGTTTTCGATGCCCCTCCCCAGACTGTTATGCAGTACGTTATTAATGACTGACAGAGAGCGTAATATATTCCCTTTAAGGTTGTCGGTAAAACTAAATTTCGCAATGTCTTAAAAATGTAGATAAGCTTGTGTATTCTTTTCAATACAGGGTGGATGAAGTGGCGGTAGGTAACAGGAACCATTTGTGATCCCAAGTTTCCTGTTAAGTTAAAGGGACAGGTGTATAAGACTATCATCAGACTTGCCGTCCTGTACGGATCCGAAAGTTGGCCCACAAAGAGAAAGGATGAGAGACGCCTGCACGTAGCCGAAATGTGAATGTTGAGATGGATGTGTGGTGTGACTAGGATGGACAAGGTGAGAAATGAATATATTAGAGGGAGCCTGAAAGGAGCACCAGTGGATGAAAAGCTGAGGAGCAATAAGTTATCGTGGTATAGACCTATGATGCGAAGGGATGAGCAAAATGTGGTGAAAAGAGTTTTATGTTTGGGTGTTGAGGGGTACAAGAGAAGAGGACGACCAAAGAAAAGATGAATAGACTGTGTGAAAGAAAGTATGACGAACGATAGAGTAGAATGGAAGAATAAAACATTGCACCGACCCAAAATAAAATTGGGGCAAGGGTGGGCAGATGATGATGATTATGTGGTTACAGTCTCGCCAAAATATTATCTGAAAGTGATTTCGATCTTTAACCAATCTTATCTAAACCCTTTTGAAAGAAGCTTTTGCGTTCTAATTTTTTAGCAAGTCCAGTTCTTGAGAGAAGATAATAACTTTAACATTTTAGAATTTTCATTGTGAATTGGTTGCCAAACTAAGGTATTTTGGTAATGGATTACCATACTTATTGTTGGAACAATAAGTTAATCTAATAAACATCGATTATTTTTTGTTCATATCATTATTTACCTGATAGTCTCAACTTGCTGTTAGCTTTGAGGACTCGTCGCAACGGAGTAATTAAGTTTGTACAACTGCTTAAACTTCAACTTTTCCAAGCGCAAGCATGACAAGCGTCCGTAGACTATTAAAATCGCAAAGTGAGCATATACCTACTTCTATCCTCTTTCCAATTAAATCAAAAACTAAATTTCTTTTTTAATTAAAAACAAAATAACTATGATAATCATATTTACATAAATCACAGGTAGATACATCACATAACATTATACAAGACATATTAATAACTATTTTTTATTTTAATTAGGTACAATGATTTATTAGTATTTTATTTAACATACTCGATTAATTCAATAATCTAAAGATATTTATCAAAATATCAACTGTGGTGGTATTGAAAACAACAAAAGTTATTACACGCGCTGAGAGAACAAAACCTTCATAATATGTAGCTATGGATAACCTACATACCATAGGAATACAACACAAGGGTCAAACGGCTTATTTATATGACATTTTTTGTTGATATTTTTTTAACTTGTTATATAAAACTGTGCTCTTCATATGTAAACAGACTAAAGCTTCTTAAGATAAGTTGTTTCTTATGAAACATAGCCCCACCTACTTCTAGGTTAGTCATGGATTACCCGTCTAATCTTAGGTTTGATCTAAGATTTAAATTAGTAACAAAATAATGAACATATCGTGTGACCGTAACATTAATACAAAAACGCTAATTTCCTAATAGTTTACATTGATTATACAGTTTCACAACATTCTTTATATTTATTCAGTCGTTAAATAAAGTACTAAAAAGACACAAGCAATTACAACATTTGAACTCCTAAAAGAGCTAGAAGCGCCGGGTGCAGGCGGTGGTATCGGGCCTCTGTAGTATTGTTGGTAAATGTCATCCCAAAAAGCTACTCTTTTCTCCAAAAGTATTGAAGACTTCAGTTCTATCGGTGTTCCAAAAGACATATAAGGAGCTCTGTTTGCATTAGCAGGCAACCAAATGGGCAGCGTCGGATCCGAAACTGATGGAGCACTGACAAAATAAATAGTGAATTAGTTCGACTATAAGTTAGACTAAATTATGGTTATTTGATTTATTAATTATATTTTCATAAAACTCTTTCTCTACTTACCCAGTCAAAATAAAATTTAACCAATTCTCTCGCATGATAGTTTTTATTTGCTTATATGCGTCGGTTATATGTGTTTCGTCTTGGTCAAGAACTGCTATATATTGATAACAATGATCGGCACCCCTTTCGTATGTATGAGGTATACTTGGAGTGTTTTCATCAACAAAAGAATATTCATGAAGGTGGATTGTGTCATTTTGAGATTCTATACGAGCTTTTAAACTTTTTAACATTGGAAATGCAAATAGTGTATCGGTAAAGTAATCTATATATGTTAAGATATTTGCCTCACTGACAGGCTGATCCCCAAAATAAAATTTCTTAACAGTCTCCGCAAGTTTTTCTTTGACATCTTTGCTCTCAAAATGTAATTCAGCTGGTAAAAAACTTGCAAAATTTTCATTCATCTCTTGTTTCCACGAGTCAAATAGAGATATCCTCATCAAGCCCTCCATATTCGCGAACCCGTAAAGCAACGGTATCTTATTATAGTTGCCTTGCTCAATAACGTCAACCGGCGGCTCTACAAAAACTCTTTCTTCACCTACATCTCGTTCCAGACAAGGAGCAAAAATTATGCTGGCATCTTTGTTACTTGTAACCATGCCGTGCTGTGAATATAGCTCTTCAAACGAAATAGTTGTGTAAAATTCTTCTAGCGCATCCAAATCATCGACCTCATTAAAATTTAATGCCTTGGCATAGGTTTGCGCTTTAAGGATCGGCTGTAACTGTAAACCTACAGCTCCAATGGCAGTTCCACTGTCAACGATCGCCTTATTGAATAGACCAGTTGTTGCTTTAGAAAGAGTTAATATATCGACAGCACCGCCTCCAGCACTGCACCCAATTAGAGCGACGTTATTAGCGTTGCCTCCAAAGCTAGCAATATTATTATTTACCCAACGAAGTAATGCCACCTGATCTTTCAGTCCAGCATTTCCGGGGGCACCTTCTGTACCTAGGCATAGAAAACCATGAGCTCCAAGTCTATAGTTAAAATTAACTGCTATTAGTTTTGACGTTTGTACTAAAGCATTAATCTTTTGGGAATTGCCTAACCCGTATTGGTACGCTCCTCCATGAACAAGAACTGCTACAGGTAGGTTAGTTTCATTTGTAGTTGGCACAAACACATTTGCAACTAAACAATCTTCTTGCATATTAGCATTTGGTCCACCTCCAGGTTGTGGGCATATTATTTCTCTATCTATGGCATCTAATGTGTGCATCCATACTGGTGGTGGTAATGGTGCCTATAGTAAAAAACATAAAATATATACAATGTAAATAGAGTTACTGGTAATATGTTGGTAATCCATTAAGGGGGTGTAGAGGAGGTCATGAGCAACTAAATGACCCCGTATTTGAAGGTCAACCGTTTTCAAATTTTGTTTTTTCGATGATATCGTGATATACAACTTATAAAATTTATAAAGAAAAATACTAAAATGTGGAGTTTTTTCTGCCAATTTCTAAATCAAAAAACCTGTGTAAATATATGAAAATTTTAAAGTTTTGTACTTCTGATTTGAAAAGTATTGCAGATTATTTTTATGTTATGGTTGATTACTATGTAGTTTTTTAAGTACTAGTTTAGTATTAAGTCTTGCCGATGGTGGCATACCTATGTGTCGGGTCGTTCAGTTCCCTTTAATATGATTGAGCTGTACTATGGCTGGCGAGTGCGTCATGCTCACGAATGAGTGCCATTGGTTGGGGCTGGCCATCTCCGGATATCTATTACTTGAATGCAGTAGTAATTTTTCACGATATTTTAGATGTTAAATTGTCCTCAGATTTAATTTGCGCTTATAAGCAATGTAACAAATAACTTGTAAAAAAAATGTTGAGAAAAGCGTGTCTTTGGAGTTTTTTTTGCCTGTTTTTCTATAGAGTATCAGAACAGACAACTAGCTTCACAACCGACTTAAAATGACTGACTTCTACTCCTGACAATTCAAAAATACCTACAATTCGTTTAATTTAAATAAATGGTTTTGATTTTGTACTGAAGTGTTAGCAAGCAGACAATAACAATAAAAATTTCACACATTAGTCTTTTTTTAGGGTTCCGTTCCTTAAAAGAGAATAGGAACCCTTTTAGGACCACTTTGTTGTCTGTCTGTCAAGACCCTTTTTCCCTGAACCCGATTCTCAGGAACCCGTGAAGTCATTAAGTTAAAATGAACATCAAATACTTATGTCTGCGGGTACCTTCAAGCTGTAAAAAAACAAAGCTTAAAAGTTAACTCAATCAAAGGATACGGGCATTTAAGCTTTAGATTTTACCAAATTTGAACATTTCGCAGGTAAATTAAAACCTATAGGGTACTCCGCATCGACCTACAATCATGAAATTTGGTAAGAAGCAAGGTCTGACAGCACAGGCAAAGGACCAAATTCGAATGTTGTTATTTTATTATAACACAAAAAATATATTTTTGTGATTACAAATTTATATTTTGCGGTTGGAAAGTTAACTTGCCGTCAATCGATGTATGGGAGAATATTTTTAGAACTACTTTAGGAGTATACAATGAAAACAGCAATGGCAGAATAGTCCATATATTATTATGTGCGTTCTTTTATACATAGCTTTTTACATACAAAATAAATAGGGTATAACTCAAAAAGGATCATACGATGTTAGAGTGAGACACGTCGATCTCACCGAGGAATGTCGCTGTCGGCGCAGTGCTCGGCCGCGCCCCCTCCGTATGAATCATCGGCGCACGCGACGTCCGATCACAAAACAGCTGTTTGTCGGTAGGACAAGTGCGCTGTTTACTATGTAGGTGTACTACTACATCACTCCCCCGCTAGCGAAAGCGTACAGAGGGTTTCGATATCCTCCCTGATCTAGTGATATATGTATCACCATTTATAGATGTTTCGGATTCCGTGTTCATTCGAAAAGCTGGTTTCAATCTGTCGATGGATATGTTGGCACTTCTGTTGCGTAACTGTACAGTGTAGTATTTATCTTGGCGATTCATAACTTTGTACGGGCCGTCGTAAGTGGGTGTTAGAGGCTTGTTGACTGCATCATTGCGAATATATACGTGTGAACATTTATATAGTTCGCCGTGAATAAATGTCGCCTTTGACCGGTTGGAGATCCTTTGTGCCTGGGCTTTCTTTAATGCTATATTCAGTCTTTCCATGAGGTTGGAAGATGTATCTTTATGTTTATCGGATTCATCATAAAATTCTGCAGGTAATCGCAAGCCTTGGCCGTATAACAACTCAGCTGTACTAGCGCCTATATCTTCTTTTATTGAAGCTCGTAATCCCAATAAGACTGTAGGAAGTTCTTGAGTCCATGTTGTAGAATTAAGTCTCGCTGCGAGTGCAGTCTTCAGCGTTCGGTGCCAACGTTCTATCATCCCGTTCGCTTGCGGGTGGTAGGCTGTAGTACGGGTGCGATGTATTCCCATACGATGCATTAGTCTTTTAAACACATCTGATTCGAACTGCCTGCCTTGATTCGTGGTTATCGTTACGGGGCAACCAAATCTTGCTACCCAATATTGATAAAAGGCGTCAGCTACTTTTTCTGCGGTTATATCCTCTAGTGGGCAAGCTTCCGGCCATTTAGTAGCTCGGTCAATTATGGTAAGTAGATATCGATAGCCTTCTGACATCGGTAACGGACCGACAATGTCGATGTGTGCGTGATTCAGTCGATCAACTTGTTCGAAACTCCCCACGGGCGACTTTGTGTGTTGTTGTACTTTCGCTCGCTGGCATGGGTCGCAGGTTCGAGTCCATATGCTTACATCGCTGTTCATAGAAGGCCAGAAGTAACGCTCGGTAATTAATTTTCTTGTAGCTCTTATTCCTGGGTGGCTAAGGTCGTGTATCGCGTGGAATGCGTCTTTTCTAAAATCAGGTGGTAAATATGATCGCGCTGTTTTTGTTGACAACTCGCAGGTGATTTCGATATTTAAAAATGGAGATGCGATTTTTTTAAAATTGTATTTGCCGCTTCTCTCTAACGCTTTCAAAACGTCGTCTTCATTTTGTTTTTTTTTTAACTCGTCGTAATCAATTGGAGTGGGGCAAGTTATGGTTTCAACTCGTGAAAGTGCGTCGGCAACGTGATTGTTTTTACCCGCTACGTGTTGAATATTGGACGTAAACTGTCCGATATATTCTAAGTATCGGGTCCGTCGCGGTGTTTCTGTCTTACTGTTTGCCGTCAATGCATGGATCAATGGCTTGTGATCTGTGTATACAATTAATTCACGTCCTTCAAATACGGGCCGAAATTGACGTATAGCCATATATATGGAAAGCAACTCTCTATCATATGTGCTATACTTTTGTTGAGCGTCGCTAAACTTCTTAGAGAAGAATCCTAGTGGTCTCCATACACCGTTAATCTTTTGCTGTATAACGGCGCCGGCGCAGCTGTTCGAAGCGTCGGTCATCAATACGAATGGTTTGCTCGGGGACGGGTAAGCGAGGCGTACTGCTTTTTCTATGTCTTGTTTACATTTTTCAAAAGCTTGTTCTGCCGTTGTTGTCCATTGTATTTGAGTTTTATTCGTTCGTCTTTGCATTATGGAAGTAGTTATTTAATGGTTTTTGATGTTCAGCCGCGTATGGTATATTTAAACGGTAAAAGTTTAACATTCCAATAAAGCACCGTAAATCTTCTATTGTTTTTGGTCGTGGATATTTTTTTATACATTCAATCTTCTCTTCTGTCTGAGAAATACCTTCTGAGCTTATAGTATAAGCCAAAGAAGTCTAGTTTTGGCTGACCAAAGATGCACTTAGCTACATTAATTTGTAGTCCGTTGTCGTTAAGCCGTTTAAATAATTCCTCGAGGTCTCTTCTGTGTTCTTCTGTGGTTTCAGAACCAAGAAGAATATCATCAAGGTATGGAGAGACAGGTAGTTATCGATATGCCTTTGGAATGTTTGACCAGCGTTTCTTAACCCGAAGCGCATTCTCGTAAACTCGTAAAGTCCAAAGGGAGTAATAACAGCTGTCTTCTTTATATCTTCTGTTCTGTTCTTTATTTGATAATATGCCTTCTGTAAATCTATTTTAGAGAAGATCTTCTTGCCCTGCAGATTATGTGTGAAGTCGTGAAGACGTGGGATCTGGTAGCGATCGGGCGTTGTTACGGCGTTGAGTCTACGGTAATCACCACAAGTCCTATAAGTGCCGTCTTTTTTTAACACCATATGCAGTGGACTCGCCCAGGGGCTATTAGATGGTCGGCAGATACCTTGTGACATCATAAGTTGGAACTCTTCTTTTGCTGCGTTAAATTTATGAGGTGGTAGGGGTCTCGCCTTTGCGTATATAGGTGGTCCGGTTGTCTCAATATAGTGTTCTACTTCACCGTGGGGTACTGGGTTTAAACTTGGCCTTGTGGTATTCGGGTATCGTAACAGTAAATCGTGGTAGGGTAGGTTGTTATCTATTGTTCGAATGCCTGCTTCCGTTGTAGGCGAAATGTATCCTGCAGTAGACATATTCGTATTTTTATCAACTAGTCTTCTGCCGCGAAGATCCACCATAAGGGAGTGGTGATGGAGGAAATCAGCCCCTAATATGGGTCTACTGACTGTCGCAACTATAAATCGCCAAATGTAAGGTCGTCGCATGCCAATATTTAATACGACGGTTCGCTCGCCAAATGTAGGTATCTTAGTCCCATTAGCGGCGTAAAGGTAATTGTTCGGAGTTGAAATTTCTCTTTTACACACACTTGTAGGTAACACGGAGACATTTGCACCGGTATCGACGAGGTATTTTTTTCCGCTGTTTATGTCTTTGATGAATAGGCGGTAGGATTCTATGTCATTGACTTCGGCCACCGCCACGGCTGAAGTCATCTCTAGTTTTCCGCCTGGTCCTTATTTTCAAAACTGCATGGTTTCCTACAGCGGTATGCTGCCTTGCCGAATTTTCTGTGAAAATAACATAATGTGTCGGGTGTCCGACGGTCGTACGACCTTGACCGTGAACGGTTTCTTGAATAGCGTGGTCGTGACTGGTGATACCTGGGCTGGTTTGTTTTCAATGCTGCGACTTCCTTAGTCAGGGTCTCGATCATGTTGATGATGCTGGTGTCAACAGAGGCTCGATCATGTGACGTCAACGGTTGGTTATGACACGTGCACACCGAATTTACCTCCTTCATTTGCTCACACATTTTATCTGCCATGGTTGCCAACACATCAAGCTTCGTATCTTCGCTAACAGCTAGTACTGCTCGGGTCGAGGTTGGCAGATGTCCTAACCATAACATACGTTGGGTCGTATCTGGCATCTTGCCTCGGGCTAGATCGCTCATTCGGCGAAGCAACTGCGATGGACGTTGGTCACCGAGGTCCATTTCATTTAATAATCTTTGGAGCTGTAGACCCTCTGACTCTTCGTATACTGACACCAATCTTTCCTTGACTTTTTCATATCTGCCATCGGCCGGGGGGGACATTATGATGTCACTGATCTGGTCCACCTCGTCTTTTGTCAACTGCGCCACCACCAAGCCGAATTTTCCTTCGTCGCTTAGTTTCTGGTTTGCAGTTACAGTCTCGAATTGTGCGAACCACAGGCGAGGTTTATCGCGCCAGAATTGTGGAAGTCGGGCTTTAATGCTGATTGCTTCAATCTGCTCGTCAGTCAACATGGTTCTTGGCACGTCGGGGTCACCACTTTAGGAGTATACAATGAAAACAGCAATGGCAGAATAGTCTATATATTATTATGTGCGTTCTTTTATACATAGCTTTTTACATACAAAATAAATAGGGTATAACTCAAAAAGGATCATACGATGTTAGAGTGAGACACGTCGATCTCACCGAGGAATGTCGCTGTCGGCGCAGTGCTCGGCCGCGCCCCCTCCGTATGAATCATCGGCGCACGCGACGTCCGATCACAAAACAGCTGTTTGTCGGTAGGACAAGTGCGCTGTTTACTATGTAGGTGTACTACTACACTACAAAGTTAAGTTTGTCTTTCAGACAAAATGGGTAAATATCCTCTAGAATCGATTGCCGATATGAACGTATTGTCTACATACAAGTTTGTTTGCTTACGGAACCCTCACTACGTGAGTCCGACTTGCACTTTTCTCCGGTTTTTTTTATTAATTTTCAAAGTTATATTCCACGATATTTTCGAAAAACATGACAAATTGCCTGCACCAGTTTCACCGTGCTTTTGGTAAAGTGGAACCCAAAGTATTTTCCTAGCACAAAGTGTTCATTTTAAATAATCGCATCATTATCATTAGTAAATATTAAAGTAGGTAAATAATACCTACTTTAATATTTACTTTAAATCATTACAAATGTTACCTTAAATCGATTGATCCCAGTGGGTGCCGTGGCATACGGGATATTATAGAAAGCATAGACACTTGCATCTGGCTCGAGATACCCACGCACTTTCCCCTGAGTTATACTTATATCCCTGTAATTACTACTTTGAGCAAGGACTGTCCCTGCGCTACACAAGAAAATGAAACATTTCCACATCGTACAAAAATAAAATGTTATTTGATAAATTAATACCTATCTGGAACTAATTAGTGCTCTTTATATAGCTTTTTATTGCCTTTATCTAACACGGGATTATAGTTTTAAATTTGAAGTGTACGTCAAATAATCCCGTGAAGTGGGATTCCGGAACAAGCCGCCTTAAAATATACTTTTTTACTCTTAACTAACTGTCGCAGCACCTTTTATGTAATACCTACGTATTGTGCAGGTCTGACGATTCTATGCTCAGCAAAAATATAATGGTCATCATCATTTCAACGATATGATGTCCACCTGTAGAAAAGCGTATGATGGACACCAAATATAGTACAACACACCCTACGCTTTTTTACAATAAAATACACTATTTTGTTCATGTAATATTAATTTCTTCTTCTTCTAAAACTAACCTATCGCAACTACTAACTAAACTATCTAAAACAACTATCTTGTTCCTCTTATGCTTATTCTATAATTTTAAACTTGTTACAAATTATTTAATTATAATGAATTACTGGACTTTATATCGCTGTAAAACAAACTTTGCGTATTTAAAAAACAAATTGTACTCATAGTTCGGTTCAATAATAGAGCGTCTTTTTTATTTTTTTTAAACTATAACTAACTTATATGAAATGCAAAATCCCGTGAAAAATGTAGAAATCCCGTAAAATAATTGCAACATTTTCAGTCCCTAATCAAAAGATAAGGTGTACTTAGTTATGGATCATGATTACATTGCCAACTTTTTTTTAAATTATATGGTATTAAATTCCACAATAGGAAAAAATAAGTAATTGTAAAAAAATAAAAAGCACATTTGCCCTATATGTTGTCATAAATTTGCTTGAACCAGTTTTAAAACTACCACAAACACTCTTGACACTTCATTACCGAAAAAACTCGCTCAGTAAAGGCTAAATAGGCGGGAACAGAGAGTAAATAAGCAATACACACTGTCCAAAATAGTTGAACCGACTTCAAAAGGCACTGAAAAGTGAAAAATAATTGATTACAAACTTAATTAAAAAGACTAAGTACAATACCGGGCACCAACTTCAAACAATACATTAGATTACATCAACTTTAGTTTAATATAAGCCCGATACTTTATTTATAAGGTGAGAAGATTTTTATTTTGTTTAGCGACTCGCAGCACTTGATTGAATAAATTATAAAAAAGATACATACAGCTGAACGTCGAACCCCTCTTGTTTCGAAGTCGGTAAATAATAATAGCATTTATCATTTTAAACGTCAATGTTGCTCAATTTCAAGAAAAATCATCAAACACACTACACATGCCCTTAATTTCTCAGGGTTTTTCTCGTTTTCTCTCAGATAACGTCATCAGATCCGGATTTCATGACAATGGGACACCTTGGGAGCACAATGTTTAAAAAAAAAAAAATTTTTTTTTAAATCGGTCCATAGATGACGGAAATATCGATGAACGTACATAAAAAAGTCGCATCTTCAAAGAAAATCAACCACTCGACAAACACTTTTCATACAATTTCGACCACACACACATCTGACTTTTCATGTTCCATACACTACAGGTGTATTTGTACTCTTTTATATGTATCAAATAAATATTAAGTGAATAGTCCAAACTACCTATGTGAAGCGGACCCTAGAGGATCATGCGGCATGACATGCGTTACGTGCTATCACGCATGCACGGCTATTTAATTGTATTGATTGATGCGAATGTGATGCAAAGTACGTGCTGGCAGTTGATTTGCAATTCCTTTTATTTTTCATCCTGCAAGCTATGACTAGAGATCGGATAATCGGATGCATATTTACCTAAAGTAATTTTTTGGCTAACAAATTATGGAAACGACTTCTTAGAATATTGTTATGAAAATAAAATCCCGGGATTCCGGGATCGCACTACATATATTTACTTAAAGTTAAATTTAAATCTCCCATTCGAGTATGTGTGTATGTATGTAGGGTGTAAGAGAAATGGTGGTGTGGAAAATAAGAAAACATAAATGAATATAAATTTATTTATTCATTAAGGACATCTTATCTTACACAATATTTTTATGTTGTACACACAGAAAATACATAGAGGAGAAATGAAAGATAGAAAAGTTGTACATGAGCACTTTGGAAAATATACATAAATAATTGTCATACAAGAATTGTTTTTCTTATAAGTAGCCAGGACATGCACTTCTTACATGGCTAATATGAAGAAAATAAAAACTTAAATCATTTTGTGTTTTACCATTAAAGTGGCAGCGAGATAAATATGGAGAGATTTGGAAAAGATCTTTACTCAACATTGGGTGGCTAAAGATTAAAGAAGAAAGATTACCCCAGTGACAATATCTTTAATCTCTATTTATAACTATGGTTCGGTCACTGAAATCTGTTATTTCTGTATCTGTTTGTGTTGAACATGATGGTGTTACATCTGGTTCTACTAACTGTTCAAAACTTCTTAATTCAGGATTATTCAGAGAATATAGTATAGAATAATAATTTTCTCGAGGTTATCATTTGTTAGTATATTTCTTTTCAAATTCAGAATCCACTTGTAGGTTGAAAAGAATCTTTCCTAGATAGATAGATATGGCTTCGTTGCTATCCAATAAAGCTACAACACTCGATATTTTGTCAAAATGTTTGGCATAGTAAAATGCCGCCTCTAGCCATGTTCCCACTTAGTGATAATTGGCTCTGTAGGCCAAAGCAAATTTGGATGCAGTTCCTTTAAAATTCGTACTCTGTTGGGAGCTTTTAAAAATATTTTTTTGACATTATTAATTAGAGTGTCTACATCACCGCACCTTAAACATATTGTCTCTGTTAATCTATCTAAGGCGTGAGCTAAACACGTATACGCTACGCTGTCGCTTCATAACATTAAAACGTCCTGCACTTTATTGTTGAATTAGGTCCCCCATAAGCTTTTAGACATTCAATCACAAACTCGGACACAGTACGACCGTTAACAACATCTAAAGTTAGACAATTAACAGGTAAATTCGTCCCGATGAGTTTTTATTTAATGGTTTTACAACATGTCATCCATTTCTTATTGTTTTGTACTTCACTGTGGATAAGTTTCATTTTATCTTAATAAACATAGCCCAAGTATTTCGTCCTTAACAAAGACTTACTTGGAATGGTTCTATCTTGATTTTTACAGTCACAAATGTATTTTTTTTAAAACCACGAAAATTGGAATTTTCAACGTTTGACCACGATGTGCAACATATCGTGGTCAAACGTTGAAAATCCCAATTTATTATTTATAATGAGAAAATTAATCAAGTCAATATAAAAGTCATTTGGTACTGCTGCTTGAATTCCTCGATGTTTTTGTGATTTCAGATGCTGATTCAAAATGGTTTTCTTCGCTTTTAATGTCGTATCATATTTCGTACCGCTCATAGTTCCAGTTGATGGGTCGTAAAACATCTCTGGGTGATTTCGTAGCCATGGCTGAGCTATGTCTTCTCTTTGAGTTAAATCCGCCATCATAATTAGCGAATAATACCTACGAACTAAAAAAGATCATTCTTTGATGGTTTGAAAAGATGGATCAAAATGCAGTATCACATCACAACACTACACAGCGCAACGTTTTCAAACTTCCTGAAATATTGCAAATAAATATTGCAAATGTTTAAACAATAGTCTATTAATGCAACAGCCGACCAATTAGAGAGCAGAACATGTTACTACCTGCCGAAAGTACCATTACTCAGGTACATTTGACTTTACTAGAGAGTTTTTTATTATATTATACAAATTTTCTGACTTTAATCCAAATCAGATTTGTAGCTATATACAAGTAGGTACAATGTTTTTAAATTGTAAAAAGAAATAATGCTTACCTTGTTAATAAAAGAAATAAGAGGTCCAAGCCGCAGAGCAGGTAAATCCAGGATTCGTGACACAAAGTCGTTGTTTCAAGCAAAACAAAAATCCAAATCACATGCAAATCAGAAACCGTTGTTCAATAGCCAAGTAGGTAGTTGAAGAAATTAAAAAACCTTGAGAAACACTCAAACGCATAGCAAGCACAACGACAAATGTAGTTGTATTGCTTGCGCACAAGCAAGTATTACCGTCTCACTCACACTTTTACAAAATGCTTACATTCCCTGAGGTTTAATAGGCCCGATTTGAGTAACGTAATAAGGTTGTTTTTGCTTAGTCAAAAATCACTGACAATAAAAGTAGGGAAAAGCAACCATATTCTGTTGTAACAGGGCAACAGTCGTTTGTGTCAAACTGGGTTTATTACATCTCACGGAGTATACACTTAAATTTGAATTTCCCGGAATCGCGGGATTTTGTCGATAAAAAAGTGCTTTCCATAATAGCCAACATCTCAACTTTAGGTAAATATGCATCCGAATATCCGATCTCTAGCTATGACTGACATGCACGCATGATCGTCTTCAGATCGGCATGTCATGCAACAGCTCAGTTCGTTTCGAAACTGCGTCAACGACGGATATGGACTGTATGATAGACAGTGGATCGCCGATTCCCTACAATGATATTATGAATTACAAGTTAAATATAAACAATCATGATACAAGACCTCTTCACTCAAGAGAATTTAGTAAATTATCATGCTGCATGATAGACTCTCATAGGTCCTTCATGCAGCATGATAATTAAGCATGTCATGGCGCATGATCGTCTAGGGTCCGCTTGTGTGTTTTATTTTATGCATTAGGGTACAGATTAACAATTAAATACCTTTGTTGTTTCGTAATTTTTATTTGTAAAGTAAAGTACCTGTATTAAATGGAAAAATAAAGTAAGACACGTTATTATGAAGTATGGTTGGCAACCCTGATTACGATATTAAGATATTAATAACTTATATCTACAATAATATGAACAAGAATAATAACATCAGCTTATCGTTACGTGGAAATCTTATTTGATCTTTTTGATAAATACGTTATTTATTTAATCAGAAAATATTTTTATGATTCTTTAAATATATTTGCAACTTATCATAATTATCTACAATAATATGTGCGTGACAGAAATTCCACCTGTCCACTCGATCCCCGGTCCATACTGAGGTGATGGTCTCTCTCGTTTCTTCGGTGTCTACGTGTTCTATCTAACCATATTTTATTGGTTTTAAACTCAAATCAAAGTTTATCGATCCGAATATGGATTAAAAGTAACAAAATTTTAGTGGTTATTCAAATCATATAAGTGTAATTTCTAAAATAAAATTCATATTCACAACAAAAATCTGTCAAGCCTTTCAAATCTCTCTTCATGGACATAATACATGTCAAACAACAATGCTCTAACTTGCACAAGGTTTACAACCTCATTTGATGAATGACCAGACGCAAGACCACTGATATTTCTTAAATCTCAGTTAATTTTTATAAAAAAAAATATATTAGATAAATACTTATGCTAAATGTACAACCATTGAAGAACAAACACCGCTTGCTCTGAGTTTTCACCGAGGAAAAAACGAAGCAGGTTCTCAAGTCGATCCGTATATTTTTTTTATTTTATTTGTGACCACGCCTAACTTTTACAAGGTAGTCCGATTTCGATAATTCTTTTTTTATTCGATAGGGCTTACTTCGAAGTTGGGCCCATTTAAATTTCCAACAAATATTTCAAACCTAAGGGTGAAAAAATAGGGGATGAATGATTTTTCACCGATTGATTTTGCACCTGTGAACCGATTTTGTTGAAACTTAGCACACACATGTAGTTTTAATGATACTGCAACATGACGTAGATCTGTAGTTGATAATTTTAGCCACAAAAAACTAAAAAAATAAGCATACTAACTAACTAAACTGTAGGAGTTTAGTTAGGCTAATAAGTTTATTTTTCACTTTTCAGTTCCTTTCATCTTTCGTCGGTTTAATTTTTTGTCAAAAAGTTTTTTTTTACTTTTTATACAAATAACTTACATTTACTCAAAAAAAAAATATAGTCCAAAGTATTTTGTTTTTGAAGTGAAAACTTCTTAAGCCGCGTTAAATGATTTTTGATAGGGGCAAAACTTACGGGTTTGCGTCACCGAATGCTCTATGAAATTAGCATCAGCGTCGTTAAAAACAAACCGAACAAGGGTTCCGTAAACAAACAAGCTTGTATGTAGATAGTAAGCCCATCTGGTAAATCAATTCTTAAAGATTTTTGCCTGTCTTTTTCGAAAGACATACTTAACTTTGCAGTTCTAAAAATACTTCCCGTAAATCGATTAACGACAAAGTCAACTTTCCAACCACAAAATATAAATTTGTAATAAAAAACATTTTATTTTAAATGTGATATTAAAACAAATTAACGACTTTCGGATTGTTTCCTTTACTTGTGCTGTCAGACCTTGCGTCTTACCAAGTTTCATGATTCTAGGTCTAGGTCTAGAAATACCCTATAGGGATTGATTTGTGAAATGTTCAGAAGCTTTCAGCTCAGCTTAGAAGCTTGATTTTCTTACAGCTTTGGGGGACCGCTGATATAATTATTTGATGTTAATTTCAACTTAATGCCTCCACGAGTTCCTGAGGAAAGGGTCTTGACAGACAAGCAAACAGATTTAACAGCAACTTAACGACTTTCGGATTTTTCCTTTATTTGTGCTGTAAGACCTTGCTACTTACCAAATTTCATGATTCTAGGTCAATGGGAAGTACCCTATAGGTTTTGATTTACCTACGAATTGAAATTTGGTGAAATATTTGGCTTAGATGGCCGTATGTTTTGATTGCGTTTATTTAGAATCTTGATTTTTTTACAGCTTCAAAGGACCACAGGTACACGTATCTGGTATTAATTTCAACTTTATGCGTCAACGGGTTCCTGAGAAAAATGGTCTTGACAAACAGACAGATAGACAGACACACAGACCGACAGACCGACAGACAGACAGACCGAGAGACAAAATGATCTTATAAGGGTTCCTTTTTTCTTTTGAAGAACGGAACCCTAAAAAACACTTATTTGTCCAAAGTTTTAAGTGGTTATTTCTGCCGGCAAACCTCATGACTGCCTATGTTTTTTAGGGTTCCGTACCCAAAGGGTAAAAACGGAACCCTGTTACTAAGACTTCACTGTCCGTCCGTCTGTCTGTCCGTCTATCACCAGGCTGTATCTCAGGATCCGTAATAGGTAGACAGTTGAAATTTTCACAGAATGTTGCCGCTATAACAACAAATAATAAAAATAAAAATAAATTAAAAATTAAAGGGGGCTCCTTTACTAGAGACGTATTTTTTTGGCTTATAGTAATAAATCTTGTACGATGGTACGGAACCCTTCATGCGCGAGTCTGACTCGCACTTGGCCTGTTTCTTAATAATAAGTCACTGCCCAGAGTTGTGTGCCACCAAAAGCATCGAATCGTTCATTCAATATCGGAGGTTACGTCGCGCTTGAATGTTTGGAGGGACACTCACCCGACCCTGGGGCGTGTGGGCGGCTGCAACTGACCGCGTCGTTTTTCCAATTTTCCGCGTGTCCGGCACATTCGTCACGCCCGTTTTCATTGCTGTCCCAATAAAGATTCAGCGTTGTTACACTTCGAGCGAGCTTCGAAACAAATATTTTTGTTTTCTATAGATAGAAGTCATGCAGAGTTCTTATCTATACTTATAATAAATCTGTAACGGGATGAATTCTGTACATTGAATATATTTAAAAAAATCGACTGAGGGGTATAATACGGGGTAAGATATCGATGCCAAATATGCGATTCAAAAATTTTTTGTCTGTCTGTCTTTCTGTCTGTCTGTCCGTTTGTATGTTCACGATAAACTTAAAAATTACTGAAGGGGTATGCTTGAAACTTAGTATGGTAATAGTTTGAGTGCTTGCGCAGGTTATAGGGTACTTTTTATCCCGGGTTAAACTTTGGTTCCCACAGGAAAATCAATGAAAGCTGTAATAACATTTTAACGTAAGTAGAATGTGTATACTTATTTCGAACTATGATTCAGCGAGCGTTTGGCTTATCTGGTATAGTGTACGCTTTCTACTCGGCTGCATGCCAAATCGAGTCCCTCTTTGATACTCTTTTCTTTTATTGCACTTTTTTTTTTAAATTTGTTTTAACACTTTTTTAAATTAGGTATCGTTTTTATACAACACTCAATTTAATTAACTAATAAATATTAAGAGTCCAAAGTATCGATTTTTACCTGTGATTTTAAGAAATATTATTAGTTAGGTACATTAGATTTTACCTGCAGATAGTCAAGTTTGTTTGAAGGATTTCGAGTGAATGTGCTTTTAGTTGTTTTGCTGATCCCAGAGTAATCGGTAGCTGGTTCTTGACTATGCCAACGAGCTATTTTGCCACTCGCAGCAATTAAATTCATAAATATGTTTCAGGGCATTAATAATAATAATAACTTCACACACCTCACACACTGCCGTCTGATCCTAAACTAGGCAAAGCCTGTACTATAGTAACCAGACTGCTGATAAACATACTTATATATTTCTAAATGCATACATATTATGGATATATGTGGGAGAGCCATGCTTCGGCACGTATGGGCCGGCTCGACTCCGCTCGTTACCACGGCCTCACAGAAAACCGGCCGTGAAGCAATGCTTGCATTGCATTTCGCCGCGTGAGTGAGGTTACCGGAGGCCCTAACCCTTCCCTCTCCCTTATTCTCGTCCTTCCCATTTCCCCCCTCTTCCCACTCTCCCCCCCCCCTCACCCTCTTCTCCTACTCCCACCTTAAAGGGCGGCAACTTACTTGTGACTCTCGAGTTGCAGGTGCCCATGGGCGGCGGTAGTCATTTACCATCAGGTGACCCGTCTGCTCGTTTGCCCCCTATACCATAAAAAAAAAAATAACACCCAGACAGAGAACAAATGATCATGCTCATCACACAATTATTTGTCCTGGGTGAAAATCGAACCCACAACCTCAGGCTCAGCAGTCAGGGTCACAAACCATTAGATCATCAGGCCAGTCCAGTAAATATACATACATTTATAAATACAGTTATAGAACAAGAAGATCCAAACTTTTAAACTTTCGCGTTCCATGATAATATAATTATGTTGACGAGAATTAACGCGATCACGTATTTAAAAAGTATTACAGTACCTGCAGGCATGTGACCACGGCCAGTGCAACCTGGTGGAGACGTTAGGCAATGCAAAGGTATGTAATACCTTCTAAATACGTGATCGCGTTAATATTTATTTAAAGCATCTATGACTCAGTTGTTAGTATAACTTAACACTTTGTTAGTATTACAGTGTTTTACTATATAAAATGCATGGCAGACACTATCACCAAAAAAATTACATCTAAGCTGAAATATCGACAGGTAACCGGTGAAGTTTTTTTATATTTTCAGACCATTTATTTTGCGTTCGGTTACAGTAGTGTGAAATCTTATGTTAGACCGTGGCTAACTAAGCTCAGAAGCAAACATTTATTTGTTGCGGGGGTGGACCTTAGTATTGACTGGGAGTAATCTATTAGGTAAGTAATCTGTTACTGACTGACTACAGCAAGAGTCTACCAATTGGTCGGACGAATCGAGACGTTAGATTGTCACAGTTGTTTTATGACAATTTTCTGCAAGGAGAACAGTCTCTCGCGCAAGGAGGTGACGGTGTGGATTCGGTAGAAAAACTTCCAGGCGGAACCTTTTCACTCGCGCTCTCATGCGTACGCTAAGAGTGGGCCGTGGGTGTATGAGACGAGTTTTATGTTCTTCACCCGAAGCAGAGCCTCCCGTGAAGGGGGTGTCTAGACATCGCCCAGTTGCCGTCCGCGAGCCAGCGCTGGGTGGATCATTGGAGGCAAAACGTCGCCGTACGACGGTCAACTTATTACCGGCGCTGTGAGGCACACCGTGTGGTTTTAGTCGGTTTAAGCCTGATATACGGCCTCGCCAGTGCCCAGCCCAATGAGGTGAGCTTCCACACGAAAAACAAATGAGTAAAGTTACCACGGCCAAATTATGTCGTTATTTCACGCGTAAAAAACTAAAACAACCTTTGTTGTACGCTCCAGGTTGTTTCACCGCCAATACAGTATAAAAAATCCTGCCTGGAGAAAGAGGTGCAATGCTATTATAAGCGACAAATTGCTGTTTTCTGAAAAAAACGCGAACGAAGTCGCGGGCACAGCTAGTTACTATAGGTAGTGCTTCATCTATACTAATATTATGAAGAGGAAAGATTTGTTTTTTGTATGTAACGAATAAACGTAAAAACTAATGAACTAATATCAAAAATTCATTTGCCGTTAGAAAGCTACAATAGCACTGAGTAACATAGGCTATATTTATTACTAAAAAAAATTAGAGATCCTTAGAAATCCCTAATAAAACCAACCCAAGGTGAAAAAAAAAATTGCTATAAAATGTCTTTCATCGCATGCGCTGCGGAAAGTATTGATGATAGAACAAAAAAATGTTACAAAATATTATAGAACATATCAATATCTACAAAAAACTTAGAGACCATATGTTCAACTATTGTAGTTATGTCGCTCTAACCACTTTTTAAAATTTTAAGTTGATAGAAATGTCGATCAAAATCAGACCATGTTATCCATACCTTTGTATTAATTCTTATCCAAATAAATTATTTCGAATTCAAAACTGTTTCAATATCTGTTCATTACTTTTTGATTGATTAAAATCGGACATTCCATTCAAAAGATATTACGAAATTAAAAATAAGTAATAACCACGGTAGCAATTTCTCACAAATAATACTTAAATTAGGAGACGGAAAATTACCCACTCCAATTGCAAAACAGCTCCCAAGTATTGTTGGATAATGAATTGGCTCAAACTGTTCACAGACATTGAAAATTTTACAGAAAGAAATTTGCCTGTGCCTGTGACCACGGCCAGTGCATCCTGGTCAAAACGTCAGGCAACTCAGAGGTATACATACCTGTGAATTGCCTGACGTTTCGACCAGGATGCGAACGAACGAACAAAAAGGTATTACAATACCTTTTCGTGATCGCGTTAATTTCCGTAAACACATAATTATATCATGGAACGCGAAATTTTAAAAATTCAATGAAAATTAGTTTAAAGGTTAAAGTCTTTGTTTTTAATTTTGAACATTTGGATAAATTGAGTCATGTACGTTTTAATTAGCATAATTATAAGTTAAATTATATTTATTTATCCTAAAATGTTTAAAAAAATGTCCACCGTGCGAAGCCGGGACGAACCGCTAGTCTATAATAAAAACAAACAGTCCTTGACGTTATCAATTCAAGATTTGCCTTGCTCTGGTCGGCCATCAACGACTTCAACTGAAGTTAATATCGCTAAAGTGAAGGAAATTGTGACTGAAAATCCTCATTCAAGTTTGAAAGAGATAGCCGCTGAACTTTCTGTATCTCACGAATCGATTCGTACCATTTTAAACGATCGCTTGGGCATGAAACACGTTGCCACTTTCTCTTTCCAAAACTCAAAGTACCACTTCGAGGTACCCGTTTTCAGTCGATAGAAGATATCAAAGAGAATTCGCGGCGAGAACTGAAGTCGATTCCGGAAACTGCATTTAAAAAATTTTGATAACTGGATTATTCGTTCGCGTAAGTGTATTATTTCTGAAGGGGCCTACTTTGAAGGGGATACAATAAATTTGGAAGAATAGTTAACATTTTGTGTTTTATTGACCTTTTCCCTTTTTACTTTCTTGACAGAGTAGTATGTATACTATCTATGCAGTCACGCTTTGCTGTAGCTAAGTAATTTGCAATAAAACAATATTGTGGCTTTATAAATTGAGATAAAAACTATCCTATCTCTCAAGTTGCATCAAACTGCACACAGTGTGCAAAATTTTATTAAAATCGGTTAATTAGTTTAGGAGTTTATTAGGAGTTTATTGTTGTTGAATGTTGTTGTTTTGTAACGTGACACGAAATTTTATTATTTATTATATAGATAGATATTATGCCTATTTGTTTCTCGACGAATATTCTTTGGTTGTTTATTAAGTTCATAGATAGTTGAATATGTTATTTATTATTGCCACATCTAAGTATATCTTCGAGAAATAAATAGGCACGTAAGGAAGTGCTATGAAAACTGATACTCCATTGTTTATATGACCGACTTCACGAGAGAATACAAGAGATCAACTATATTATAAAAATCTTTTACGTTTATTATCTTTTGTTACATAATCTGGTTAAGTCGGGGGTTTTTAAATTATTTTATCCTTTTTCGATTACGTTTTAGCCGTCGTGGGTTTTTTTAAATTTTTAATTTTGCTTTTTATTTTAGACTTTTTAGAGAGCATGTACATATTATGCACATATCCATATAGTTTATTTCATAGTGATAATATATTATGTATACATATTTACAACATATATGGCAATATTGCTTTGCACAAACAAATGTTTACTGCAGCGCCCCCTAGTGAGTTACCACCGTAACACTCATTTAAGAACCAGCATCAATCAACTACGAACCCATTACTGAAAACTGCGTCAAAATTGAACTATTCGTTTTGCAGATAAATGGCAACATTGGTTTGCACAAAGAAATGTTTACTGCAGCGCCCCCTGGTGAGTTACCACCGTAATACCCAGCTAAGAACCAGCACAAATCAACCACGAACCCATTACTGAAAACCGCATCAAAATCGGACTATTAGTGTTGGACATAAATGGCAACATTGGTTTGCACAAACACACAAACATCTCTCACCCTAAACGCATATACCCTCTCCGTGCCGTCGTGGGTAAAAATAACAAATAGAATAAGAGTTTGAAAAATGAACTAAAAATTACTATACCTTTGTGACGTAACATAATGGCATCGCGTTGATGACGCGTTGGCCGCCGGGCGACTTTGTATTTTGGAAACAAAATTACGATTTATTCAAGCGTGCAAACATTAAACTACTTATCAAAACATATTTGTATATGGTTTATCAAAAAACTTACGGTTAAATTTGATTAAAATTACCTAAAACAAGGTACTTTAATAAAATTTTCTAATATAATAGTAAAAATATTTACCTGTTAAAGAAGACATTTAGTTTTTTTCAAAAGGTACTATAATTTTCGATTATTTATTTTAAAAACTGTACAACCTACTTTATTTTAATAGCTTTGTATTTATTGTGCAATAAAGTTAAGTTAATCCTTATCAGCTTCGGCGTTGGTCCAAGCCCTATATGCGGTTTGCTTAAGAGCTCTAGCATCCTTACAGGGCCAATTAAACCAAGGTTTTTTTTTTCCTCCTGCAGCTATGTTTGGAATGTTTTATTTCCAACTCCGAGCGAGTTGGAAATAAAATATTTCAAACATATCCACTTAGATCGTCTCAGCGACAGCAACTGCGCAGGAGTCGGGATCTTCTAATGTGAAACAGAGCTACCTCCACGGGTATGCTGCGTAAAATTCATTCCAATCTGCTGACCTATACTGCCACAATCATCTTAGGGTAGTTGGCCATGGTTTGTCGGCCGCGTGCATGGTACCCGCGTTTGGATGAGACAGTGATCGTATGAGCCTAGTGGTGCATTCACTGAGATGGAATACCCGTCTGGACGTGAGGTGAGCAGAAGATCCAGTAGTACGGAAGTGGTATCCGAAATCCCATCGACTATCGAGTGTAAGCCCAAGATATCTTATCGAAAGCTCAATGCCGATGCGAACACCTCCCACGATAAGGCTTGGAAAGGCCTCCAGCTGAAAACCTAGCCGCCGGATCCTTCCAATGACTTGAGCGATACTGGCCGTGGCTTTTATAGTAGCCTCGTGATGCGTCTTGTGACGGCTACGAGGTGTAGCCGTCACAAGCCAAGAGCACTCCGCGAAGCACCCAGTCGTATCCGATGTTCCACAAGAGTGGCTCTATCACCGAACCTTGTGGAACACTGCACGACATCTCTCGCCGACCATATCCTACCCGACTCGGGTAGATTACGGCTCTCTCTGATAGGTATGCCCCTACAATACGGCGAAGGTAAAGAGGCACTCCGTAAAAAACGAGCGCCTCTCTGATGCAACTCCAGGGCAAGGTGTTGAATGCGTTGGTGATGACTACATAATAATAACTACGAAAACACTACAAGGTCGCATATCTTATCTGATGCTATGATTTATATATACATCGTACATATTGATAACACAATTATTAATTATGATATTGTGTCAAGTTTTGCCGCTACAGTAATACCCAACGTAATTTCCCAATATACCAACGTCAAGATTGAGTGTGATTAAAAAGTAGGTAGTAAGATTAGGTTAGGTTAACAAGGGGTGCTGTCTAGAAAACCTTCACGTCGGAAGGTTGGCGATGACGCTGCTTTTCCTCCTCCGTTTTTGAGGAGTGCTTCATCGCCAACGGCTAATATTCTAATATGAAGAGGAGGCTATTTTTCTTCAGTCACTCGGTCGAAGCTTGGTCCAACAGACGTGTCTGAGGATTCCTCTGGTTCGCTCTTCAGAGCAATGAGGAAGAAAACCTCTATGACAAATCACGAAGATGGGAGCGTGCCTATGCCTATGACATGCAGGAGGACAGGTTTGGCATGTACTCACACTACCAAAAAGCAGGCATTGGAAGATTTTGTCTTCCTGCCACTATTGACATATCCCGTATTCTGGTGCGTGGCTGATGTGCAGTTCAGTCGCAAGCCTACTTGCAGCCGGGGCACCTGTGAACCCCTCGCTGGGGCATAAATCTACGCTTGCCTGGGTATTGGGGGATCTCTGCCCCAGTCGTGGGTTTAAATATGGAAATTCTAATTTTTTTTTTTAAATCTAAATCAGTAGAAAAGAAGAAGGAGACAGCGTCAAACCACGAGGACGTTTTGTTAAAGACGCCTATATCGGAGGAGCTCCCGGAAGTCAATCTAACGAAGCAGAAGAAAGTCAGAGTACGTACAAACGTACCTAATCGGCGTTTCAGGACCACCTGCGCCGGTACAATGGCGGACCTTTATTTATCTTATTATAAACGCGAATATCAATTGCGAAAATGTGTGTGAAAATAATCTAGAAGACGACGGAGTGGTGCTCGCTGCGAACAAACGAGGCGCGCGCACCCCTCGAATGACCACCGTTCTAGGCACTACGTAACAAAGTTTATTCGCGAGATTAATAAAATCATATCTATTATTGCATATTCCATGCAACATCATCGCCTTAAGTAATTTACGCGTGGATTCGAGCGTTAATAGTTTATACTTCTGTAACAGTTCTACATATTGCATTCTTGAGTGAAAGCATTTATTAAAATGCATGGTGCGTAAGAATTTTTTCTGTACTATTTCTATGCTCTGTGAGTATTTATCGTAGTAAGAACTCCAAATGGGAACAGCAAACTCTAGTTGGGATCGAATTAAAGTTGTATATAAATGTAGGAAAGTAGTCATACTCATCACTCTGACAGTCATAAACTAAAATATCTAAGTAATACTGAAATAAACAGGTTGTTACTTGTTTTTAGCTCAGCTCAGCGCCTCTATACGTGAAGCAAGAGGACTAAGATTAGTTCCCTACCTCATATATAGAGGCGCTGACTATAGTCGTAGAAATGTATAGGTACCTATAGCTACTTTGTACAATTATGAGAACGGGATAAATAATACAAACGTGTGATTTAATTAGTTTATTAATAACATATTTGATTATCAATTTATTCACAAGACTTTATAATGTTCTCAAGCCTAGAAAAACTGTCACCACATTCGTTTTTATGATACTTAGAATAACTTTTGGCTGTGAGAACATTGCTAACTTATTTGCACCAATTCATAATGAAAAATACTTTACTATTACGTTAAATGACAAACAAGCCCGGCAAGGGTGGTCACTGCCCACCCTAGAAAACTCGTTGTCCCCCTCCTAGAAGAATCTTGTGTATAATACAAGCACAATACCTTTACACAATCCAGCCGTTTTTTATAAATTTAAACAGTGGCGTAGCTAGGTAACAAAAGGCCCTGGGGCAAAAAATAAACTAGGGCCCCAACTAAACTATTTAAAATCGTTTGTTCCGTATTCGTCGTGTTCCGAATTCGACGTACTCCAGATTTATCGTACTCCATATTCAAGTTATCAAGTACACAATTTAATATAAATAGTGGTTTAGTCACAACTCTAGTATTCCGAATGTGGGCGAAATTTTCACTAGTTCAATTTATACTTTGTAAGTCAGAGTCCGAGGGGCCCCCTGAGCTTGGGGGCCCCGGGGCACCGCCCCGTCTAGCCCTCCGGTAGCTACGCCACTGCATTTAAACAACTTAAATATACAACGAGATACTAAACATAAGCACTCCACCTCTACAACTTTTTTTCTTCAAGATGTTATATTAAGTATAATTTGATCAATTGTCAGCCCACCGACGGTGACACAACCGCAGCTGACGTTCACGAGCCTTCACGATAAATCTTTCCTAATTAATTAGGCCGACTTTTTTAATTACTAGCTATTCGCTAATGCTTGCTTGCGTGGAAATTTTTGTGAAATCTATCCCACGGGAATCGTACATTTTACCGGGATAAAAAGTGGCCTATGAGCTATTCCAGGCTATAATTTATCTCTGTGAAAATTTCATCCAGATCCGTTCTGCAATGTGCGTGAAAGAGTAACAAACATCCACGCATCCATCCATCCATCCTCACAAACTTTCGCTTTTATAACATTAGTAAGATAAAATATTATTTAATAAAGTTTAACTAATTAAATATTTATTTATTAATTATTTTTGTTTAAAAAATAAAATCGTTTTTATTTTTCATAGAAAGACAATGTAAATACAAAGAAAACTAAAGCCAAATAATCCCGAAAAGTATAAAGTAGAAGTAAAGAACTCAGGATATTAAAATTGGGTTACTCCTTACACAGTCTAGCTATTTAATAAATATTCAGTGAACTTCATGACAATTTGAATTTTAAATATAATATGACAAAACGCCTTAAAATAAAGTACCAGCAAACACACCGTACCGTAATATTCAAACCTCTTTTCAATATTGGTAGAAGCTGGCTGGTAATATCATATTTGAATCGATATTCAAATATAAGTTTTAAAACGTATAATTGATAGAAGGGAGAACAGGAGGGTATGCGTCATAAACTAAAATATATAATACTGAAAGTGTGTGTCGAGCAGTCAGAATGAACTGCTGTCAAATTGCTGCACCAGATCATAAACTAAAATATATTATACTGTAATAGACTGGCAACTCGTTTTGTGTAGGTAAGCACCTGCTCTGACCGCAAAGCACGGGAACTTTAGTTCCCTACTTCACCTATAGAGGCGCTGACTACAGGTGTAAAAAGTGTAAAAATGTATTATTTCTAAAGCTGTAGTTATAATGTATAATTATGAGAACGGAATAAATAACACAAAAGTCTAATTTAATTAGTTTATGACGTTTGTCTTTTCGTACCAAAATTTACTCATGCCCTTCGATCATTGCAACTTTGGAAACATTTAACACTTTTAGAAAAAATTGACAAAATTATTCAAAATACCCTTAGCAAAATTTTAAATGTGGCTTTGAACGACCGAGGCTGGCTCCAAGCATCCTTACCAGTTCGTTTGGGTGGTCTTGGCGTTCGCAAAATTTCAGATGTCAGCCTTCCAGCATTTTTGTCTTCGGTCCATGGCACAGAAGAGTTAACCAGGAAAATTCTAACAAACACACTGGTTAATTCTGAAGTGTCCTGCAAGACCGATGCCATAAATGCTTGGCAGATAGCTTGTCCCAATACTCTTTTACCTGTTAATCCATTCTCTCAGAGGCAATGGGACGCGCCGTTATGCACCTTAAGAAGGAATTATTTAATTGACACCGCATCCAATGTTGCAGAGCGCGCTCGTTTGTTGGCTGTGGGAGAATGGGAATCAGGCCTATGGATTCAGGCACTTCCATCGCCCAACATAGGAACCTTGTTGGACGATAACACATTCCGCCTTGCCACTTGCCTTCGTTTAGGAGCTCCTTGTGTTTCTCCGCATCTTTGTCACTGTGGAGAAGCTGACAGTCTCGGACACCATGGCCTTTCTTGTAGCAGAAGCGCAGGCCGTATATCTCGACATACCAATCTTAATAACATAATCCGTCATGCTCTTGTCACCGCCGGCGTGCCAGCCGTACGTGAACCTAGTGGTCTGGTACGAGACGATGGGAAGAGACCAGATGGTATGTCGTTACTGCCATGGAAGATGGGTAGGCCTTTGGTGTGGGACGCAACCTGCGTTGACACCCTCGCGCCATCACATCTTCCAAGTACAGCTGGTTGTGCTGGCGCTGCTGCAGCATCAGCAGAAAGCCTCAAACGGCGTAAATACAATAATTTAGTTGGTAACTATGTTTTTGAGCCGTTTGGGGTCGAAACGCTTGGGTCATGGGGTCCGAGTGCTCGTTCCGTTTATAAGGAATTAGCTAAGCGACTGATCGACACTTCTCGTGACCAGAAGGCGGGCCTTTTTCTTGCACAGAGAATTAGCATTGCCATTCAACGTGGCAATGCTGCCAGCCTTCTGGGAACACTGCCAGTAGGCGACGATGTGGAGGAATTTTATGACGCATGCATGTAAATAGCCCATATATAGTTATTTTTCTTTTTTTATTAGTTTTAATGTGTAAGTTGTATATTGTTATCTGTATGTATGTGTAAATGTAAAAATTAGTTTATTAATAACATATTTTATTTTCATTTCATTTACAAGACTTTATAAGGTTTTGAAGCATATAGGAACTGTCACTGTCACCACATACATTTTTATAAAATGTAAAACTCCTTTTGACTGTGAGAACATTGGTTCACTTATTTGCACCAATTCATAACGAAAAATACTTTACTAGTACAATAAATGTTATCACTTTTATTACAAACAAAAAATAATTTAAATTATTTAATAAATAACAAACCGGCGATTTTTTTTTTTACATTTGACATTTAGACAGAGACCAGAGTTGCCAGAGTGTTATACTGGTTAACTACTCTACTTTATGGTCTCGAGTAATAATTTATTTTATTTCGAAACAATGATTTATTATTTTAAATATAAATGAATAAAAGTTTTAAACTTTTTTTTACTTAATATTAATCACGGAATTATTAAGAATGCCAAACCTGGTGAAATGAATATACAAACTTGACAAGTTATATAAAATACCTTAAATGTGTGACAGTAAAATATGGTAAATTAGAATAACAGTTTTATGTATCAGGTGAAGATGGCTCTTTTAAAAAAATAAAAATTTGTTCCCGAGTTGCCAGGGCATACACCAGATCTCTTCAAGAAGTCTGTGTAATAGGCTAATGTAAAAGAAGTTAGTTAAGTCACAAATATAACTCCTGTGATTTGCAGCCTCTCTAAATTGACATCCTCATAAACTAACACCCCTGTCCCGAACAAACCTCTTAGCCAAGGGAGGGCCTTGCAGCACACTGGTATACAAATATTTTGCGCGCAGCTTTAATTCTTTTTCGAAATAAAAGTAGCCTAAGTGACTCCTTATAACACCAGCTATCTGCCAGTGAAAGTCCCGTGGAAATCGGTACACCCGTTCTGGAAATTTTGACATTGGTCCCTATTCTATTGTACACTCGACTAAACTAAAACCTGACTTAATTTCTTCATATGAAATCAACAAGGTCTATTTGTTACTGGCATCTATTTCTCAGCGCCACTAAATTTCACTAAAACCTGTCAACATATACTCAACTTTATTTCCACGCAGCGAGAGTCCCCATTTATTCAAATGCCGTATAATTGCCGTATAAAAACTTATTCAAAATGAACTAAGATGACGTTATTTTAATCGACACCTACGAAGACGCTTACTAAAAACACAACGCAAAAGAGATTGCATTCAACGGATAGCGGCCCTCGCTACGTGGTATTAAAGTTTATTTAAGCGTCGCAGACTTTAGTCGACAATTAATTGCTTATTTCGATAGCGACATATGTTACCTACTTGTTTAAATTTGAAATAAGACCTTGTATCAAAGTGAATAAGGTTTAGATTTTGTATGAAGAAAATTTAGTCAATTATAGTCAAGAGAGTAATACAACAGAATTGACACCATTGATGAATTTTAACACAGCTACTTAAACAGTCTAAATTTGAATGTTTTGATTTATTTCATTTACCAGTATAGCCCAAACAACCTAGCTGTTTTATGATCAAAAATTAACATTTCGATTACCACGCATTTTTATTTTTGGATAAATAGTAAAAAAAAATGCGCTGATTAAGAATTTCGATACCTGCAGTCTGGACAGGTGGGGTGTCACTTTTTTTAACAATTTGAGGAAAAAAAATACTTCTTTTTACATTTCGTCCGATATCTCGTTTCCAGTACATTTTTCGTCATATGTGCCCAAAGCATTTTTATTCTCCATTAAATTACCTACAAAATGAGACTTGTTTAAAGTCACTAAATAGCATTTAGTGACTTTAAACAAGTTCCTTGACTGGGCTAGTATAACTTGAACAATAATTGTATAGACATTCCCTACATGACAGGTCAACATATTATAATTATGACTTTACGTTACGTTTTCACATAATTTAAACAGAAAAAAAATCTGATCCAATTTTTTCATAATATTTTTGAAGTGAAAACTTCTTTAGGCACGTTGGGCACTTTTGGTATGGGGAAAAAGCACTGAACTCCCGTGGACGTCACATTCAGATGACATATATACATACATGTGTGAATTAAATGCAGGGATGAAATAGGTGTCTTTCAGAGGGTCAGCCTCTGAAACACACCTATTTCATCTCTGCATTTAATTCACCCAGAGGACCCCTTAATTTTCTTATTTCCAAAATACATGTCTGTTAACATAAATTAATAGGTACATGTATAGAATTATATAATGGACTCAAGCATAATATGTAGGTACATAGCCGATGAGTAGAGGCGCCGTGTGCTAAAACGCAGGTTTCCAACCTAGTTTAGCAACCCAGGCTAATAACATAATAAGACACAATTGGTACACTGTTAAAATTCTATTTTTATAATTTTATACAAATTGTTAAGTTGGGAACATTTTATTTGGGTCAAAGAATTATTATTATTATAAATCACAGTACAATAACATTATTTTACATAATAATATGTACTCATACAAATTACTTTTTTTTAAATAATTATTCTTACAATGATTTATTAGTATTTTTATGTATCAGGTCGGGATTTTAATTATACATACCATAAGAATACAATACAAGGGTAACACAGCATATTAACATAGCATTTTAGTTGATATTTTAATGTATAGTTTGAAACTGTGCTTTTCATATGTAAACAAAAGTTTCTTAACAACGTTGTATTTTATGATAAATGTTTCATAAGATACAACTTCCCTAAGAAGCTTTTACCAACCCATTATAAGGTTAGTCATTACATAAATGAACATATTGTGTGACCGTAACATTAGTACAAAAATCCTAATACCCTATTAGTTGACATAAAGTTTATACCTTCACAAGATTATTTGTATTTATTCAGTCGTTAAATAAAGTGCTAAAAGAACACAAGCTATTACAATATTTGAACTCTTAAAAGAGCCAGAAGCGCCGGGTGCAGGCGGTGGTATCGGACCTCTGTAGTGTTGTTGGTAAATATCATCCCAAAAAGCTACTCTTTCCTCCAAAAGTATTGAAGAATTCAGCTCTATCGGTGTTCCAAAAGACATATAAGGAGCTCTGTTTGCATTAGCAGGCAACCAAACAGGCAGCGTCGGATCCGAAACTGATGGAGCACTGACATGTAAAATAAATTGTGAATTAGTTCGAGTTTAATTTAAATTATTGTTAAGTATTTAATTTATTTATTCTTTTTTTATAAAATTCTTTGTCTACTTACCCAGTCAAAATAAAATTTGACCAATTCTCTCTCATGATACTTTTCATTTGCTTATATGCGTCGGTTATGCTTGTTGCACCTTCGTCAGCAACTGCCACAAGTTGAAAACAATGATCGGCACCCCTTTCGTCTGTATGAGGTATACTTGGAGTGTTTTCATCAACAAAAGAATATTCATGAAGGTAGATCGTGTCATTCTGAGATTCTATTCGAGCTTTTAAGCCTTTTAACATTGGATACGCGAATAGAATGTCAGTAAAGTAATCTATATATGATAAGATGTTTGCCCCACTAACAGGCTGATCGCCAAAATAAAACTTTTTCACAGTCTCTGCAACTTCTTCTTTGACCTCTTTGCTCTCAAAATGTAATTCCCTTGGTAAAAAATCTGTAAAATTTTCATTCATCTCTTGTTTCCATGACTCAAACAGAGATATCGCTATCAAGCCTTCCATATTCGCGAACCCATAAAGCAATGGTATCTTAGTATAGCTGCCTTGCTTAATAACGTCAATCGGAGACTCTACAAAAACTCTTTCTTCACCTACATCTCGTTCCAGACAAGGAGCAAACATTATGCTGGAATCTTTGAGTCGTGTAACCATGCTGTGCTGTGAATATAGCTCTTCAAAAGAAATAGTTGTATAAAATTCTTCTAGCGCATCCAAATCGTCAACATTATTAAAATTTAATGCCTTAGCATAGGTTTGCGCTTCAAGAATTGGCTCTAACTGTATACCTGCAATTCCAAAGGCAGCTCCACTATCAACGATAGCCTTGTTGAATAGACCAGTGGCCATCTTAGAAAGACTTAATATATCCACTGAACCACCTCCAGCACTGCAGCCTATCAGAGCAACGTTCTTCGGGTTACCTCCAAAACTAGCAATATTAGTATTTACCCAACGAAGTAACGCCACTTGGTCTTTCAGTCCAGCATTTCCGGGGGCACCTTCTGTACCTAGGCAAAGAAAACCATGAGCTCCAAGTCTATAGTTAAATGTAACTACTATTAGGTTTGATGTTTGTACTAGAGCGTTATACTTGAGTAAATTGCCAAACAAGTATTGGTACGCTCCTCCATGGACAATAACTGCTACAGGTAGGTTGGTTTCATTTGTAGTTGGCACATACACATTTGCTACTAAACAATCTTCTTGCGTATTTAGTCCAGGTATTTCAGGTTGCGGGCATATTATTCCTCTATCTACGGCATCTAATGTGTGCATCCATACTGGTGGTGGTAATGGTGCCTAAAGTAAAAAACAGAAATATATGCAATGTATAATTATGTAATTAGTAAAAAATTCAGGACAAGTGCGATTTTGGCTCGCACACCGAGGGTTTCATACAAACTTGTATGTTGATGGTTCGTCATTCTTGGACGTCAATTCTTAACTTTGTGGTTCTAAAAATACTCTCCCATATGATGATGATTTGTTCCGACCGATTTCGGCCATGGCGACCACTTCGAGCCCTAGTCGGAGAGAAGGCGCTGGTGCGCTCGAAGATGGCTTATGTAGCCTATCTTCGCAGCGAAACACCGTGCACAGTGAGGGCACGTGAGTACGCCGTTCTCGTAATTATATGTTATGGCAGGAGGTGGGCGAGCCTTTAACCGGTCGCGTTTGGTATCAAGGTCAGCTTTACGTAGAACTTCGAACTCGCGTACCTGGCTATTCACCATCTTGCGCCATTCAAACGTTCTCAACGAGATGGCTCTATGTTGCATCTCTTCATATGTCGCTTTTGGACATCCTTGTACCGGAGGAGGGGACCGCCATGATTCCGCTTGCCCTCCTCTAGTTCAGAGTAGAAGATACGCTTCGCCACTCTTTCCTCTGCCATACGAGATACGTGACCGCACCACCGAAGCTGTCGACGCATTAAATAGGCCTCAATGCCATCAACATTGGCTCGTCGCAGAACTTCAGTGTTTCGTACTCTATTGGACCATCTGATCTTCATGATAGAACGGAGGCATTTAAGGTGGAAGCGATCCAGAGTGTGAATGTGGCGGCGATATACACACCACGTCTCAGAGGAGTGTAGGAGGTTTGGCAGCACAATTGCCATATACACCGATATCTTAGTGGCCAGCTTAAGGTCATGCGAGCAGAAAACCTTGGAGCGTAGCTTGCCGAATGCCGCTGCGGCACCCACCCTGCTATTGATCTTAGCATCAAGGTCACACTTGGATGTTACAGTGTTCCCCAGATAGCGAAATTTTTCCACCTGCTTCAGCACATCCTCACCAAGTTTTATGGTCAGTGTCTCGTGACCGTGTATGTCCAGGGACATCACCTCCGTCTTGTTGACACTGATCTTCAGGCCGAACTTACGGCATGCTTGGTGGAGTGCGGACATACTCGTCACGCAATAGAGGCTCGTCCAGCTCAAGAGCAAGGGGGAGCTGAGGCATTAAACCGATACTATGCAGATCAGCTGACCGATCAACATTTAGCAGAGTATTGAAGTGCTCCCCCTAGCGCTTTAGTACATCCCCCTTGCTCGTCAACAGGTGACTACCGCCTAGAGACCTTAAAGGCACCCTTACGTGGTAGGATGTACCAATCAGCTTACGTACCTCACTGTAGAATTCTCCCAGCTGGTTTGTGTCAGTGAGCCATTGCATGTGACTAGCTTTGTTCTGCCAACACTTATCTTTCACGTGACGAGACAGCTTGCGCAAATCCAGGTCACTAGCTTTAACAACCGCAATGCTTTCCCTTTGCCTTCTGTGCTGTCGCAGGAGATCTCGGTGTTTGTCGAACGCTGCCCGCAGGACTTCATCATTTCCATCAAACCAGTCTTTATTACGACGGAATTTTTCACCAAGTGCAGTTGAAGCGGTATCCATGATATGAGATGACAAAGTCCCCCAGGCAGCATTGAAATCACCTACTTCATTAGCTGGCAGCAGCTTTTCAGATAGGGCTTCAGCATATTTCTCCCTGACCGCAAGATCTTTTAGCTTATCCACGTTCAAAGACGCAAGCTTTTTTATAGGAGATCTAAGCGGGCGATGGAGGCGGATTCGCAGCTTAGTGACAATAAGTCGGTGGTCAGACCAGCAGTGAGCACCACGCATAACGCGGGTGACCTGTACTTGGCTGAAATCTTTTTGCCTCACAATTGCATAGTCAATCAAATGCCAATGCTTGGATCTTCTGTGCATCCATGTTGTCTTGTACTTGGCGGCGAGTCTAAACATAGTGTTCGTAATTGCCAGACCGTATTGAGCACAGAGACCGAGCAGCAACTGACCATTGCTGTTCATGTTGCCAATTCCATGTCTACCCAGAACTCCAGGCCAAGCCTCATAGTCTCGACCAACCCTGGCAATAAAATCTGCTCTCTGGCGTTTATGTTATCGAGGCAATGAGTCACTTCCTCATAGAACTTGTCCTTGATGTCATCAGACTTGTCTAGCGTTGGAGCATAAACACTGATGACATTGAGGTAGTTGTCTTTGTCCAGGTGAAGGCGCAGTGTGGTAACGCGGTCTGAGATATGTACACGGTACTCCTCTAAACGCTTTGCTAAGTGATTCTTGATGGAGAATCCCACACCTGATCGTCGAGTTTCGGAGGCAGCAGTACCTTTCCAGAAGAAAGTGTAACCGCCACCTACTTCCACCAGCTCTCCTTCATCGGGGAGGTGTGTTTCGCTGAGAGCAGCCACATCCACGTTATAGCGATGAAGTTCCCGGGCTACTATGGCGGTCTTACGTTCAGGGCAGGCGTTGCCATCTCGATCAAGAAGCGTTCTCATGTTCCACGCGCCAAATTTCATAATAGGTGTTTTTAAATTTCCTTTGTGACGTCGACCACGAATTGAATGATGCGATGATAGCCGCGGTTACTACCATCTGCCATGTCGGGACGAGCATTTTTTAGGGCACTTTTTCTAGCCCCCTCCCTGGCTGAGCGGGGAAAGCAGTGCCTCCCTAAACAGGGCTGCTTTGTCATCCCGGGTGCTGCCGAGCCCGCACTGTCGTCCCAAATATGCACACACCCCCGGGACCGCCTGCGTGCAGGTATCAGACAAAGCCTAGCTGCATCAGGCTAGACCTCTCTACCTTTACCCATCGCCACAGGACTTTAGCGTACTCGGAGTCCATAATCGGAAACGGTCAGATGCGCAGTATATCACATATACGTCACAGTTAATTTTCCAAGCGCAAAAACAAAATTTGTAATCACAAAAACATTTATATGATAGGTATATCGACAAACTAACGACTTTTGGATTGTTTCATTTACTTGTGCTGTGAGATCTTGCTAGCCGAATTTCATGATTCTAGGCCAACGGGAAGTAAAGTTTTGTTTACTTGCGAAATGTTAAACAATTCTGGAAGTTTTATTATAATTTTGATAATTTTATCACACAGGACTAACTTTTAATAATGGCCAAATTAGAGAAAAGCAATGTGCCTTAATTTTTCGTGGGAGAGCCATGCTTCGGTACGTATGGGCCGGCTCAACCGGAGTGATACCACGGCCTCACAGAAAACCGGCAGTGCAGCAATACTTTCGCCGAGTGAAGCAATGCTTTCGCCCAGTGAGTGAGGTTTCTGCAGGCCGTATCCCTTCGCTCTCCCTACCTTTCTCCCTTCCGCTACTCCCACCTTAAAGGCCAATAACGCACTTATGACTCTTGAGTTGCAGGTGCCCATGGGCAGCGGGAGTAACCCTCACGGGTCATCGGTCACCGAGGCTAACAGTTAAGTGGCATGTCGGAATCGATCCGAAGAAAACCACACGGTTTTCCTTCACAGGCTATTGCATGGAACTCAGGTATAACCTACGAAGGAAGTCAACCTAGGAGCCCGCCATACCAAGCCCACCTTTTTAACACCAAATAGCCACACGAGATATCCAGCATTAACGGCATATTGTCCGGCAAAAGCTGTTCTTAAGGCGTCCGGTACCCTTCCTAGTGCCTGCCCGCAAAAGCGCGGGCCGTCGTGTCGTCATCGTCTAGGACGCGGACTTGGCTACCTCCCACCACTATCTCAGCCCTGTTCATGAAGGTTGGAGATCATTCTGCGCTCTCCGGTGCCTAGTACGTCTTGGGAACGGGAAAGCACTAGTCCTCTCTATTGCTTTTCCACCGCCTCTTTAGCACGCACTCTCTCTTTGGACCATGGACAGAACCATGATCTCTAGCGACAGAATTCACGCACCAATTTCACCTTGCCTTTTAAAGGGTGGAACCGGAGGTGTTTTCGAAGCACAAAGTATCATTCATATCATTTTAAATAATCATATTATAATTACTTAATTACTTTAATAAATCATGATAAGTGTTACCTTAAATCGATTGATCCCAGTGGGTGCAGTAGCATACGGGATATTATAGAAAGCATAGACACTTCCATCTGGCTCCAGATGCCCACGCACTTGCCCCTGAGTTGTACTTATAACCCTGTAATTACTACTCTGAGCAAGGACTGTCCCTACGCTACACAAGAAAATTATAAAATACCACATCGTACACAAATACATTATTTTGATAAAGTGATACCTATCCGGAACTAATTAGCGCTCTTTATATAGCTTCAGAATGCCTTTATCTAACGTTAAATTGTTGTTTTAAATTTGAAGTGTACGGCAAATAATCCCGTGAATTGAAACGAGATTACGCAAAGAGTGGTCGCCTTAAAAAATATTTTACCAGTACATAAGAGACTTAAATCAGGTATACGCCACAGTAAAGCCATATGACTTTCACTGCTGGACAAAGGCCTCCATCAATGACTTCCAAGAAGACCGGTTTAAGTCTTTTTAACAAGCCCCTATTAGAATTAAAACTTTCGAGAGTGTTTTTTATATTCATTAACTAGCAGTTCCCGCGCGGATTCGCTCGCGTGTACATATTTATAAATTTTGCGGGAAATCCTAATTCTTTAAAAAAAATAAAAGATGCATAAGTTACTTCTTATAACACCAGCTATCTGCCAGTGAAAGTCCCGTGGAAATCGGTCCACCCGTTCCGGAGATTCAATTTTATTTATTTCTATTGATATACGGTTTTACTCACGTGTGTATTTTCGTTATGCTGTGCTGTTGCATTATGCGTTGCCGTGTGGTTACTATTAGTGATGTTCCGGATATCCGTATCCGCGGATATTCAACGGAGAAAAATTATCTGTCTCCGTATCCGTTACTTTTTGGTGGATCTTGAACGAATCTTTTACATTACTACATTTTTCAAGTTCATGATATGTTAAATATACCTTATGAAACGCGAATACGTTATATTTAAATTGCTAAAATATACAGTCATTTTGGGTAACACGTGGTCCACAACGTGATAACATTAGACATACTCTAAAAAAGCGCTTTCCTTTTTTTATGTAATAATCGTATATAAAATACTAGGTACATGCAAGTATTCCAATTTAAAATAAATTATTCATGATCTTTAAAAATAAATTAACAGGCAAAAAGCTTCATTTGTAAAACCAACAGCCTGCATATTTCCCGCTTCTCAGCTGCGTGCTTAAAAAAGTGCTGTATTCAATTCGTATATCTAGTGATTTTGAGCTAGAAATCGGTAAGTTGTGAAATTTCTATGGCATCTAACTATTTGATTTTAGTGATTTATTTGCGCCAAACACAATTAAAAAACTCATAATTACTATAAGTAAGGATAGGTGTCAAGCCAAAGAAAAGCGAATTAGTCTTCGATCTTGCATATGTAATGTCACTTATATTATTAATGTTATCCAGAATGACTGTATATTTATACATTTATTATACAGTCATCAATATTATTAATAGTTACAAGGTAGTTATTGTTAATTAAACTATCTTTATAATGTGTTCATAACTCAAAGCTTTGTGATATGCATATTTAAATGATGAATTTAAAAAATCAGCGCCGTGCATGTCGAAACATGTTGTGTTGCTAATCCTTAACGTCAAATGTCGGTTACTAACTGACTAAAATAATTGAGAAACGTTTCCGTATCAGTATCCGCGGATATACATTCTTATAATATCCTGCACGTCACTAGTTACTACTAGCAGGCTTATGTCACTCAAGTACATTACTTGTGTGCGCTAAATGCCTACCGGCCCTAGCCGGTATACGCAGTATACGCAGTCGCGCACAGTGGGTTGCCGACATTTGCATCGCGTGCACACGTTTTTATTTTTAAAGTACGAGAAACGTAATTCGCGAACGTATGGATATATTCTTTAAATACTGTAAAATTCACAGTGAAAATTGAAATAGTTGTATATGTGCAGTATATGTATGATTTACAAAGTAAGAGAAAAAAGAACCTGGTAGCACTTTTTATGAAATTTAAAGAAATGGTTGTCGTCGCCACATCAAAAACTCTTATTTATTTAATTAAAATTAGGGACAAACTATAATAGATGATAACACAGTTCACTATTTAATAATAATAAGTTAATAGACATTATTTTGACTGGTTATACCGGTAACGCAATGGTATTGGTCGATTGACAAACGAATGCGAATGTGCGAATAGTGGTACGAACAACTTGGCAGTTACTGTTAATAAGTGATTTTCATATTTTATATCAATGGTTGTGAGACTGTTTCTTACATGATGATTTATTAAAACTTTTTGAAAGATCTAGGTCTTCCGAAAGATCTAGGCTCTTACCTATGAAATTGTCATTCTGCAGTACTGGCTATTTCAAATCAAAATATTTTTTTTGGCTAAGAAATCTAATTTCAAATTAATTTTACTTTAAAAACATGGATTTCTTTTTTCAAAAGTATTCGTTTGTTTATTGATTAGTGTTATGTTTTCATCGCATTTGAATCTTTTCGTCACTATGGATATGTTAAAAATTCAAGTAATTGTGGAATATGAGTACCATCGTGGCAGCAACGCGGCACAAGCGGCATGCAACATCAACGACATGTACGAAGCTAATACTACAAAACCAACGCACCGCCTGTTATTGGATTGCCCGCTTCCGTTCTGGAAATTTCAACCTGAAAAATGAACCTCGTGGTCGTCCGAAAATTTTGGTCGACAATGACGAATTAAAGGCGATTGTTTAAGCTGATGATACTCAATCTACGGCTGAATTAGCAGCAGCTTTCGACGTTAGCGTCAAAACAATATTGGTCCATTTGCATCAAATTGGCAAGGTAAAAAAGCTTGACAAATATGTGCCCCACGAACTCAATGATCGCCAGCGCAAAGTACGCGTCAAGACGTGCCTTGCACTGCTCAACAGGCACACAAACAAAGGAATTTTGAACAGCATTGTTACCTGCGACGAAAAATAGATTCTGTTTGACAATCCTGGTTCTGCACCTAAACAATGCCCTAAAAGAAAACTTACCCCTAGAAAAGTGATGGTCACTGTTTCTTGGTCTAGCGCCAGTGCGATTCATCACAGCTTCTTACCAAACGGGATGAGCATTACTGCAGATGTGTACTGTGAAGAACTTAACACAATGATAGAGATTCTCGCACATTTCCAACCAGCTTTGGTCAATCGTTCGTCTCCGCTACTCCTGCACGACAACGCGCGACCTCATACTGCACAGCAGACGGTCTCCAAGTGTCTCCAAGAGCTGGGGTTGAAAGCTCTCCATCATCCGTCATACTCACCAGACCTTGCGCCTACAGACTTCTACTTTTACCAGAATTTCGATAACTTCTTGGCGGGAAAAAAATTAAATACCCGAGAGGCAATAATAATAATAATAATAATAACCTTAAATATAACCTTGTGACTGTCGAGTTACCATACTACAGGTATGCGCCCGACCCAGTTCTCGAAAATGGTCGTGCAACATTGTACTGGGATCGATCTATCATCACTGACAGGACTATTGTTGCCAATAAGCCTGATATAGTGGTGATAGACCGATTAGAGCGCCGAGCAATGATCATTGACATCACCATTCCCCATGACGACAATCTCTTAAAAGCCGAAAAAGATAAACAAATAAAATATTTGGACTTATCCCACGAGATTGTCGACATGTGGGATGTGGATTCAGCAATCATTGTGCCGATAGTCATTTCGGCCCATGGGTTAATTGCTAAGAGCCTCGACCAACACCTTCAGAGGCTCACGTTAGGCAGCTGGATCAAGAGCCTAATGCAGAAGGCAGTCCTTCTCGACACGGCACGCATAGTGAGGAGGTTTCTGTCTCTGGAACTCTAACCACCGGTAGCTTGGTCCCTGTACCCGATACCGGTGGGACACTATTTTTTATATTTTTTAAATATATTTTTTTTATATAATAATGTATTTAAAAATGTAATTTATATGTTTTGTAAAAGTTAATAAAGAGAATAATAATAATAATAATAATATTTATTGGTTCAAAAATACAAGTTTTACTTACATATCACTAATACTACTAACAATTATTGAAGAAAGTTCAATTTTACTCAATATAACACTGTGTTTGATATGTTAAACGTTGACAGCTGTACTAGTATTAACTGTATGACAGCTATCTGCGCCTTCCATACTTGGTACGATATTATGTACTTAGTTGAGATTTTCCACAAAGAAGTAGCAGAGGTAGTGATTGCCTTAGAACTTTAGGAATTAAGACAAAACCAAAAACATAAAAAAGGTAAATAGTAAATAAGTAAAGTAAGTGTGTGTATGCGTATGTGCGTGGGTGTATGTGTGTGTGTGTGTGCGCGTGCGCGTGTGTGTGTGTGTGTGTGTGTGTGTGTGTGTGTGTGTGTGTGTGTGTGTGTGTGTGTGTGTGTGTGTGTGTGTGTGTGTGTGTGTGTGCGCGTATGTGTGTGTTCGTGCTATTTATGTACATTTATATTTTTCTTTTTAGTTGATTAATGCTTCTGTTTCTGTGTATTGTAATTGTAGAAGCCACTGTTTGGTTTGAGTTTTAGCTTGACTGTAGTTTAGTATGGAGATGTTTAATCTATTGTTCACTCTGTTATAAATCCGTGTGCTTATAATATAGTATTGTCTCCTTGCTAAAGCTGTTTTATGGGGTTCAGTGAAGCATAATGTGGCATTCTTACGGCCCGAACCTGTAGGGGTACAGGAGATATTTGTGTGCCTTCTCATTACCACCTGTAAGATAAATAATTGTCTAACTGTTAGGACACCGCATTCCCGATACAAGGCAGCAAAGCATACAAAATGCCTTTCAAGTATTTGCCCCCCGTCCAGTTGATTTCTTCAAGAATCAATAAACTGCCACTGCGTTGACAAAGATGCATCGATCGCATGGGTGATTACTTTGATTAATAGAAATAAAAATATAGAAAATAAATAGTAGGCTTTTTGTATACTAAAACATTTGAAATGAAAAATAAGCATTAAGTACTTAATTTTGAAGAGGTAACACACTTACGGCCACGCGGCCGTGTAGCTGCTGCGAGTCAATAAGAATCGTGCTTAAATACGAACTTTTAAGTTCATTTTGGCAAGCAGCGATCAGCGCACAGGGCAATTAAAAGAGTAGGTATCGATATTTCTGTAGGGAGTGTTTTATCTGTTACGTAACTACCTTTTTTTTTTGTGTGAAAACCCCCACGGGTCATCAACTCACCGTGGCTGGTGAAGTGGTATGTCGGAATCGAACCGACTAAAACCACACGGTGTTCCGTCACAAGTGAGTCTATCGCAAGTGACTCGGGTATACCCTAGGAAGGAAGTCCCCGAGACTGTTACGTACCTACCTAGTCAATACTTAGTAATCTGTGCTGGTGGGCCCGGTGCTACACATCACACTGACTATGTCACTTTTAATAAATATAAATTATTTTGTTTATTACGAAATTCTTTTTCTAATTTTAAACTTATTGCAAATTATTTTATTATAATGAATTTCTGGACTATCTGTCGCGTTGTAAAAAAATGTTTATACTTAGCAGTTCGGTTCGCTATTAAAGCGTGTTTTTTATTAGTATTAAACTATAATTTATATATAATTAAAACACCAATACAAATCCCGTGAAAATTTTAAAACATAATTGCAACACTTCAGTCCTTAATCGAAAGATAAGATAAGGTCTAAATATGTAGTTAGTCATCGATGGTATTAAGATAATACACACATAAAATAATACAATCGTTATAGAGAAATCTTATTTGATTTACATGATAAACTAGCGACCTGCCCCGGCTTCGCACGGGTGCAATTTAAGAGTTTTAAATTATGTGGAACATAGGGCAAGTCCAGGGCTTATAGTAAGGGAGCCCACGAAGGGATTTTGGGATTTACTCAAGGGCAGATACCTTGCACCCTAGTATGTACCTTCACCATATATAAGCAAGCATTCTATCCAGAGCCGGGCGTGTAGGGCAGCCAATCAGAATAGTAAAAAAAAAATATTTGAAATACTCGAGCGCGTCAGATTAAGATAAGGTCGGTTAATTACATGCTGAAGAATGTGCATTTGAAAATCTGATGATTTGAGCCTGACGTAAGACAGTAGGTGGGTTACAAACTTGCAAAAAAAAAAGTCAACTTAAAATTCTCAAGCGCGGTCGAAGTTTTTTTTATTTTGAAGGAAATCATCCAAGGATTACAGAAAATATATAATCTGCCGATTTCCACAAGTTGCAAAAATGGTAAATAAAGTTTAGTCCACGCAACTACAGTGAAGCATTATTTCCCACTCGGCGCCTCTCTTTCTCTTTCACATTATCTTTATCTTTCATTCTCTCTCACCGTCCCCATACTATACACTGTCCATTCGTTTATGTTCTTTTTGAGAGTTGCTGGAGAAAGCCGTCGTCTTCGCGACTTCAACGAGAACGAGGCGATGCTTCGAGTTAAGTTAAAGATAACGTGACGGCGATCGTGCAAACCGATCTCGATTATTTACTTACCTCGTTTGTATGAGTACAAACTCTGAAGTCGTAAATGATGCTATTTCGATAATGATTCGCTGGTTTAATTTTAACAACTTACATCTTAATGGAGAAAAGACTAAATGTATTCGATTTACTACTCCAAACGTTAATCAGGTGAAAAATATTATTATGGTTAAAGAAGTGGAGTTGAAACAAATGGATACTACGAAATTCTTAGGCATTGCTCTTGATTCTAAGCTTTAATGGGGTTTTCATATTGATAAATTATCGAATAGACTCAGGTCAGTTACACAGTTTACGAAGTTAGAAAAATTTGTGAACTGACTGATATTGAAACAGCCAGATTAGTCTATTTTCCCCAAAAATTCCCACACGGGAGAAAAAAAAAATGTGCGATCCACAAATAGTTGTCCCGAGTCCAGGTGTTCCTTGTGTCCGTTGTTTAAATGTTTGTGAAGCCCCCGTGACACAGGAATATTCCTAATGCGTGTATTCCATGCTAATAATAAATATCTCAATTACGTTATAGTATAGTTAGTATTACTTGGAACCAACAGATGTCGTTACATATACGTATACATTTTTCTTGAAAACTTTGAATTCCTTTTTGTATGGATAGAAAAAACCGATTGTGATAAATCAAATACTAAATGTTACACCGAATTACATATAATACTTGTGCATAATACGTTCCGCGATTATTTTTGACACTTTTTACGTGAAGCAACCAAACAGATAAACTCCACTACAGATTTATTATACCTACATGTAGATATAGAAGAAAGAAGCTTATGTGACAATCTTCAAAGCACCATGTCAATCATAAAAATTATAATTTTGGCTTCAGTATCGATTATAGAGTGCCCCCAAAAAAAATTCAAAATATCTTCAATGTACAGAATTGGACCTGTTACATTTTTTTTATAAGTATAGATATCTATATATTAATACGTGAGTAGAATTATTTATATTATATACAAACGCACACAGTCAGGAACGTGAAATTTAGAATACTTAAAGTTTATATAGAAGAAGTGCAGAAAGCTAAATTATTTGAACAGCATGCACGGCCACGGCCATAGGGGTCCAGTATATATTTTGACCTGTCATGGTACAAAAGTCTATAGAATGACATTTCAAGTTATACTGGTCATTAAATAATTCAAAACGAGCGAAAATCGACCGCCAGGGGATCTCTAGTAGGTTATAATATGGTAGATGACCACCAAGTCAAATCAGCATCTTTTTACATTCAATACATTTTTGTATGAAACAACTAAACTTGTGATAGTGATTATGAAATAATTTAAAACCTTTTAAATAAAAATTAATTTTAGTTTATGAATACTTTTGAGATGTTACATTGCCTGACCGTGGTGAAATAATTTATTTTGAACACAGGAATCTTCCTAATCTTACCCTCTTACTACTTTTTAGGGTTCTGTACCTCAAAAGGTAAAAAAAGGAACTCTTATAAGATCACTCTCTTGTCCGTCTGTCTATCTGTCCGCGTGTCACCACCGATTTTCTCAGGAACGGGTGGACCTAGCAAGCTGAAATTTATACCAGATACTGAGGCCTATAGTCCCTATTAGGTGTATAAAAATCAGGTAAGGTCCTGGGTCAACACGATAAAAAGATATTTAGATTTTCGCGAAAACTTGTAAGTACCAAAATTTACCTTAATTTTCAACTTTTTTTATTTTTTGGAATGTTCCCTTTACTTGTGCTGTGAGATTGCTTTTAACTAAAATTGACAATTCTAGGTCAACCGCAAATACCCAATAGGTTTTCGGTCGAAAACCTATAGAGTACTTCCTATTTATTTAGAACCATGAAACTTGGTAAGAAGCAAGGTCTGACAGCACAAGTGAAGGAAAAAATCTAGTCGTTAATTTGTTGTTATATCACATAAAAAAGTTTTTGTGATTACAAACTTATATTTTGCGGTTGGATTGTCTACTTTGTTGTACATCGCAACCGCAAACTTAAGTTTGTCTTTCGAAAAGACGGGCAAAAGTCTTTGAGAATTGATTCCCTAAATGGACGTATACAAGTTTGTTTGCTTACGGAACCCTCGGTGCCCGAGTCAGACTCGCACTTGTCCGGTTTTTTTTTCAGGTGATTGTAACTGACTATATATGTTATGCCTGCCATTAATTAATTATTGGATAGTTTAAATAACATTTTGATTGATAATTTTTATGAAATCTATAGGAATCCAAGAAAGCGTAATGACGGATTCGCCAAACACCTCAACCAAGACCACAACTAAATATGCTATCACAGATAATGTCAATACATATCAGGTAACAGAATCTAGTAGGCAAAACAGTCCGGTTCGATTGCTACACGTATCAAAATGCAAGTATCATAATCCACTAATTTCACAAGCAACAGAAGAGTCAATAAATCTTCTCACAGAAAAGTGCTTAAAACCGTCTCCAATAGTTGAAAACATGTACCTGAAACTCCAAAGATTAAATTAAAAATTTAAAAATGCCAAAAAATACTTATAGTTTAATGAACAACCCTTAAAAAGTAGTAATCATACGCCATACATAAAACACCCCCGACTCGAAAATCCCTTCAACGATTACAAAATGCCTTATATCATTTTGGAAAAGAGCTGATACCTGCTCTTACACTGCTGGACCGATATTAACCAAACAAGGCTAAGAACCACTGCAAGGAAACTGGCTTTGAAATGAAAAAACCGCATCGAAATCTGTCCATCCGTTTGAAAGCTATGATGTCACAGACAGACACACACACACACACACACACACACACAGATATCGACGTCAAACTTATAACGCCCCTCTTTTTGCGTCGGGGGTTAAAAAATGCCTTACATCATTTTGGAAAAGAGCTGATACTTTTACACTGCTAGACCGATATTAACCAAACAAAGCTAAGAACCACTGCAAGGAAACTGGCTTTGAAATGAAAAAACCGCATCGAAATCTGTCCATCCGTTTGAGAGCTATGATGTCACAGACAGACACACACACAGACGTCGACGTCAAACTTATAACACCCCTCTTTTTGCGTCGAGGGTTAAAAATACAGATCATCCAGATACTTGAGCGAATAGCTGTTGCTCATAAGTGTTTCTTTAAAATAAATAATAATTGTACTTACTCTAAACAAAATATTATTATTATTTTCCACTCCTTTATTGTTCTTTTTTCCTCTACTGTTATTTTTAATTTAAAAACAATTCCCAGATGTATCCATAACCTCCATCAGGACTCCTGGTACACAGTTTTGATTTTGGTTAATTTGGCTGCCGCTACTGAGTGATTGCTGTCTATTATCCTAATCTCGAGAGAGGCCTACATCAAAACCTAATCCGTCGGTCGGGAAGTAAACCAGCTAGCAGGTGTTGTGGCTTGGGCCTGAAGATTTTAGTAGTCCCCTTGCACCCAACTTGCACTCTCTCTTACTATTAGTTGATGGTAACAAAATACCTTGGTTTTAAAAAAATGTTTAAGTTCTGCCTGTTCCAGCCAAAACACTAAATGCCTACCTAAGACAACTGTTAAGGATGATAAAGATTTAAGCGTACGAGTATAACAACAGGGAAGGAGGATGCAATGACGCGGAGCACGCGCCATCTGTATTAGAAAAACGTACTATAACACTTCTGCACCGTCGCTCGCTGTTAACACACACAATTTTTATACTCCAGTTTTATTGTTCCATATTGTTCGCCATTCAAGTTTCCAAATGTAATATTGTATAAATACATACAAGTTTGTTACGTCGAAATCGCATTTTTACTTCTACATCCAAATTCAAGCAGTCATCATCAGGATACATCTAGCTACATCTATACATTGACACCATAGTCCACACAACAACATAACAAAAAGGCTGATAAGTAGTCAACACTAACCATTTATAATATTAGGTAGTCATTAATTTCGTAGAATAAATTTGCAGTGGTTTTTAATGCTAAAATACAGGGTACCTTTAAAATATAAATGTATATCTTTAAAATAAGTGACATTATTATAACCTCAAAATCTGAAAGTATTTTCAATAATTATTAAATTTAAATCGGTTCACAAATGGCGAAGATATCACGTAACATACACACACAACGGCGACGCTACTAAACGTGTGCATATTATGGAGAATACAACTTTAGTATATTTTAGAATCGCTTTTATTTTAGAATCGCTTTTGCTCAAAACTGGTGAATCTTAGGGTAAAAAATATAAGTAAAATTTTTTGTCGACAATTGTATGATCAATAACTTTCTATCAGCTATTTTTATCATAAAACTTATCGTTTGGCTGAAAAACTCAAAAAAGCCAAATTTGCGAACTTTGACCTTGAATAAATATTTTTGCACATGTGGGATCGATGGGAACTTGTCACAATTTCATAATAATGGTATCCCTAACGTTCATGTAAATTTTCAGCTTCTTGGGAATTTATGCGAGGGTGAATGTTTATTTTGACTGGACTAGTAACTAACTTTGTTGCGAAATAGTTGACAGTGTTCAGGATGTTGAAGTTTCAGGACAAACATGAGTCACAAGTGCGTTGCCCACCTTTAAAGTGGGAGTAGGGGAAGGGAGAGAAGAGGGGGAGGTGAGGGAAGAAGGGGGAGAGGGAAGGGTTAGGGCCTCCAGTAACCTCCCTCATTCGGCGAAACACAACACAATCGTTACTATAAGGCCGGTTTTCTGCGAGGCCGTGGTATCACTCCGGTTGAGCCGGCCCATACGTGCCGAAGCATGGCTTTCCCACTTACGAGGGGCGATCAAAAAGTAATGATAATGAGTATAATAAAACAACGATTCTAGTTTAAATTTAATTTATTTTTCTACATAGTCTCCTAACAAGTCGATACATTTAGTCCAACGTTTCTCTAAGCCTAAAATACCCTTTAAAAAAAAATCTTTATCTTGGCTCTCCCAAAATGCCTCTACAGCAGCCATAACCTCGCTATCATCCTCAAATTTCTTGCCCCTGAGGTGTTCCTTGAGCCGAGGAAACAAATAAAAGTCGCTGGGGGCTAAATCTGGAGAATAGGGTGGGTGTTCGACCAGTTCGAAGCCTGCTTCTCGAATGGCAGCCGTCGCAACTTCGGCTTTGTGTGCAGGTGCGTTGTCCTGATGAAACAGGACTTTCGCTCGGAGTTTGCCCCGTCTTTTTTCCTTTATGGCTTCTCGCAGTCGTCTTATTTGATCAGCGTAGTAGGAGCCCGTTATAGTAGCTCCCTTTTCCAGGTAATCAACCATTATGATTCCCTCAGCATCCCAAAAAACGGACGCCATAACCTTGCCCGCCGAGCTCGAGACTTTGAACTTCTTCGGCGTCGGTGAGGATGGCCTTTTCCAAGTCATCGATTGTTGTTTGGTCTCAGGATCAAAATGATGGATCCATGTTTCGTCCATGGTCACAAATCGAGACAAAAAAATTTCTTGGTCAGCCTGGAACTTTGCAAGATTGGCTCTTGAAATGTCAACTCGCTTTTTCTTTTGTTAGTCCGTTAACATTCTCGGTACCCAACGCGCGGAGACCTTCTTCATATTCATTTTGCCGGTCAAAATGCTTTGGATGCTGCCATATGAGATCCCTGTGACCTCAGCTAAATGTCTGATGGTTACTCTTCGGTCTGCTAATACGATATCTTCGACTTTTTTCACGATTTCCTCAGTGAGGGACGAGGTTGGGCGTCCCTCGCGATGTTCATCTTCTGTGGATGTTCTACCCAGCTTAAACTCTTTGCACCACCGTGCCACCGTAGAATATGGAGGAGCAGAGTCCCCCAGTGTCTCCACCAAATCAGCGTGTATCTCTTTGGTAGACATTTTTTTCAAACAGAGGTACTTGATGACGCATCTCACTTCGTGTTTCTCCATTTTCGTGTTGTCGCTCCGACTGCTGGTATTCAAATGAATGTAGCTCCTCCAAATGATGTCCTATTTATACAATTTTTTAGGTGGGAAGTAGTGAAGGACCGAAGAAGTGAAAACAATTTTTTTTGGATTTTTATCTTTATCAGAAATACCCGTTTATCATTACTTTTTGATCACCACTCGTATATCTTTCACTTCCTATTTAATAGATAATATATACTAATTTAAATAAGGTTTTATTTGCTAATTCCTAAATTAAAGATCAATAGCAGCTGTTTGAATTGGCAATATTTCTTTTACAGCTTTTTGTTTTATGAATCGTAAAGCGTGCCGCAGTTAATACACAATTTATTTTTTTATTTATAAATAAGAAGCTCAACAGCTTTTTTACATTATACATGAATAATTTACATTAAATTAAATTCGTAGCCCAATTACATAGTTTCACGACATTAGCTATATAAAATTAGAAAATACAGAGTATTAAGTATAACATTGCAATAATAATAATAAACATAAAATAAATAATCATAAAACTATAACATAAAACAGTAATTTCACTGAAGGTACAGCATTATGCAGAGTTGATTATGTTATTATGACAAAAACTTTATATATTATGTCTCGGACGTAACGGCTTTACAGTAGATATATAAAACGCCATTAGCGTGTGTATTTAGTATAATTATAAATAGCGTTTAGAATTCTATTTAATAAATCCTCTATGTAGAATAAGAGTACAGTTCTGTAAGTGTGTAAAATAATCATCATCGTCTAAGCGTTTGCACCTGGCGACACATGATTTTGAACAGAATACAGCTGATGGCATTTCTAAAAACATATTCTCAGTTCTGTGAATCTGATAGTCTCATATAACTTAGCTTTGGAGACGTAAGTACACTTCTATCCTTTTAAAACTTCCCGCCGTTTGTACGCTTAGAATCTTTTAAACTACGTAACGGATTTTAATGCGGTTTCCACCAATCAATTGATAGAGTGATTCAATAGAAAGTTTTATAGGTATAGTTAATATTATTGTGACATTTTTTTTAAATATGACGGTAATTGTTTACCACATTACTATCTCCGTGCGAAGTCGCGTACATACATCACAGACACAATAACACTCATACTAATTACCCTTTTAATATTATTTTACTAGTAACCCGCCCCGGCCCCCCATTGGTTCAATTTATATACCAAACCCTTCCCCATGAATCACTTTATCTATTAGTGAAAAACGCATGAAAATCCGTTCAGTAGTTTTTCAGTTTATCGCGAACAGACAGACAGACAGACAGACAGACGCGGCCGGGGACTTTGTTTTATAATATGTAGTGATAATACAAACCCAGATTTTAATTACACATATCATAGGAATACAATACAAGGGTAACACAGCATTTTAACATTGAATTTTAGTTGATATTTTTAATTTATAGGATAAAACTGTGCTTTTCATATGTAAACAGAAACTTCTTAGGAAAGTTGTATAAAGTTAGTCATTAAAATAATTAACATATTGTGTGACCGTAACATTAGTTCGGAAACTCCAATATCCTATTAGTTTACATAATTTTTATTGTATGTATTCAGTCGTTAAATAAAGTGCTAACAGAACAGAAGCTATTACAACATTTGAACTCCTAAAAGAGCCAGAAGCGCCGGGTGCAGGCGGTGGTATCGGGCCTCTGTAGTGTTGTTGGTAAATGTCATCCCAAAAAGCTACTCTTGTCTCTAATAGTATTGAAGACTTCAGTTCTATCGGTGTTCCAAAATCCATATAAGGTGCTCTGTTTGCATTAGCAGGCAACCAAACAGGCATCGTCGGGTCCGAAACTGATGGAGCACTGACATGTAAAATAAATGTGAATTAGTTCGAGTACAATTTAGGCTTAACTTATTGTTCTTTAATTTATTAATTCTATTTTTATAAAATTCTTTCTCTACTTACCCATTCAAAATAAAATTTGACCAATTCTCTCGCATGATACTTTTCATTTGCTTATATACGTCGGTTATGTTTGTTTTATCTTCGTCAGCAACTGCCACAACTTGATAACAATGATCGGCACCCCTTTCGTCTGTATGAGGTATACTTGCAGTGTTTTCATCAACAAAAGAATATTCATAAAGGTAAATCGTGTCATTTTTAGATTCTATACGAGCTTTTAAGCCCTTTAACATTGGATATGCGAACAGAACGTCGGTAAAGTAATCTATGTATAATAATATGTTTGCCTCACTGACAGGCTGATCGCCAAAATAAAACTTCTTAACAGTCTCTGCAACTTCCTCTTTGATCTCTTTGCTTTCAAAATGTAATTCCCTTGGTAAAAAATCTGTAAAATTTTCATTCATCTGTTGTTTTAACGACTCAAATAGAGATATCACGATCAAGCCCTCCATGTTCGCGAACCCATAAAGCAACGGTATCTTTGTATAGCTGCCTTCCTTAATAACGTCGATTGGCGACTCTACAAAAACTCTTTCTTCACCTACATCTTGTTCCAGACAAGGAGCGAACATAATGCTGGAATCTCTGAAACTTACAACCATGCCGTCCTGTGAATATAGCTCTTCAAACGAAATAGTTGTGTAAAATTCTTCTAGCGCACCCAAATCATCAACTTTATTAAAATTTAATGCCTTAGCATAGGTTTGCGCGTCAAGAATCGGTTCTAACTGTATACCTGCAATTCCAAAAGCCGCTCCACTGTCAACGATAGCTTTGTTGAATAGACCAGTTGTTGTCTTAGAAAGACTTAAAATATCCACTGAACCGCCTCCAGCACTGCACCCTATCAGAGCAACGTTGTTAGGGTTGCCTCCAAAACTAGCAATATTAGTATTTATCCAACGAAGTAACGCCACTTGATCTTTCAGTCCAGCATTTCCGGGGGCACCTTCTGTACCTAGGCATAGAAAACCATGAGCTCCAAGTCTATAGTTAAATGTAACTGCTATTAGATTTGATGTTTGTACTAAAGTGTTAAACTTCTGAAAGTTGCCAAACCCGACTTGGTACGCTCCTCCATGAACAATAACTGCTACAGGTAGGTTGGTTTCATTTGTAGTTGGCACAAACACATTTGCTACTAAACAATCTTCTTGCTGAGTACCAGTTAGTCCTAGTTCAGGTATTTCAGATTGCGGGCATATTATTTCTCTATCTACGGCATCTAATGTGTGCATCCATACTGGTGGTGGTAATGGAGCCTAAATTAAAAACAAAAAATAAATACAATGTATAATTATATAATAAGTTAAAAAAATAGGGCAAGTGCGAGTCTGACTCGCACGCCGAGGGTTTCGTACAAATTTGTATAAGTATAGTTCTTTTCGAGATCCCGTATTTTCGAGATGGACGATTTCGTCCATCTTGAAAGTCGATTCACGAAGATAAAGACACAATTAACTTTGTCGTTCTAAAAATACTCTGCTTATACATCGATATAAAGTCACAGTTAATATTCGCAACAAATATTTGTGATATGATGTGATGTATATGACGCGGATGTGGCCCCCTCCCACCACCATCCGTCGCCTGGTGCGTCTTGGGCACGAGAAAGCACTGGTCCTCTCCGTTGCGTTTCCGCCGCCTCTTTAGGGGATATAACTTCCTCACAAAACAAGGCGACGGAATCCTACGCCCTCTCTCTTTTGACCATGGACAGAACCATGATTTCTAGCGAAAGACTTCCCGCACCAGTTTCATTGTACCTTTTGAAGGACAGACAAGCAGGTGGTGTTTTCGAAACACAAAGTATCCATTTCAAATAATCATAATATCATTACTAATTTTTTTTAATAAATCATTGTAAGAATTACCTTAAATCGATTGATCCCAGTGGGTGCAGTGGCATACGGGATATTATAGAAAGCATAGGCACTTCCATCTGGTTCCAGATGCCCACGCACTTGCCCCTGAGTTATACTTATAACTCTGTAATTACTACTCTGAGCAAGGACTGTCCTTAAGCTATACAAGAAAATGATATATTTCCACATCGTACACAAATACATTATTTGATAAATTGATACCTATCTGGAACTAATTAGCACTCTTTATATAGCTTCAAAATGCCTTTATCTAAAATCTGATTATTGTTTCAAATTAGGAGTGTAAGTACGGCAAATAATCCCGTGAAGTGGTCACAACGAGTGGTCCGCCTTAAATCTTTTTTTTACCCGTAAGAGACTTAAATCAGGTAGACGCCATTGTAGAGCCATATGAAGTTCACTGCTGGACATAGGCCTCCATCAATTACTTCCAAGAAGGTTTAGCTGTTTTAAACAAGCTCCTATTAAAGTGAAAATTTAAATCAAAATCAAATCAAAACCATTTATTCCAATTAAACCAATTCTTATAGGTATTTTTGAATTGTCAGGAGTAGGAGTCAATCAGAATAAGTCAGTCTTGAAACTAGTTACATGTTCCAATACGTAGATCCTATGGAGAATAAAAGGTAAGAAACTACAAGAACACTCTTTTCGTTGAGAAATAAAAGGATATTATTATTACTTCAACATGATTTTTACAATTATCTGGTCAGAAACATTAATTATAAGGGTAAATGAAATGTGAGGACAATGTAACAATGTTGTTCTAGTAATAGCAGTCCAGAGATGACCACCCCGACTAACGGTATCCGTTCACGAGCACGACGCATAAGTCACAAACTTTGGTGAGTGTTTATCATATTTATTCAAAATATACTCACGTGTGTTTCGGTCCCCACGGGGCCCTTTTTCAGAGAGTGAAGCGTCCTGCCTACACTGGGTTAGCGACACCGCCATGTCTGTTGAAATATGGACGACGTCTTCAACAGAGACAGTGGCTGGGCACTGCCCCCTGGCTGGCGCGGCGTTAAAACTTATGTCCCACGAGACAGATATACATCCCACCTATATACACGTAAGTAAAACCGTAAATCTTTAAGAAGAAAGTTCCTATTACTTTAGCCTGTATCTGTAAGCGTGGGGTACTTGACATGACATTTAATGTTACAAATATTTTAGTAGTAGCTATTAAGTTTTCATTGAAAATAAATTATTTTATTCATGACTAAATTCTTTCTTTTTCTCTTATTTTATTATTTTAAGCGTATTGCAAATTATGTTTTGGTCAGATCTGGTAAATGGTTAGATATGGTAACTTGGTCAGATCTGATAAACTCGCACTGTGTCAACGAGAAAGTTCAAATATTTTGTGATAATTTATTTGCGATTAGAGTCATAACTATGGACCTTAGGGTTAACCCTCTAAAATTGCAGGTAGGTATGTGTTATTAACAGTCCTGGGCTTGTTTTAAGAATTGTGTGGATACAACTACCCCAAATTCAACTTAGTGGCACAAGTGTCAAAAACTTGAAAATTTTCATGGATAGCATCTTATCTCGGGGTCCACAGATGCAGGAAGTCAGTCGGAAAGTTTTCGCTTAATGGGAGATTTGCGAAGATTACATAACTTTCTTTCGACTGCCCCTAAATCTGAACTTGCACAAGCACTTCTTCTCCCAATTCTCAGCTATGCCAATGTCAGCTATCTGAATCTCACTGAAACACAACTTGATAAGCTTGAGTTACTTCAAAATTTTTGTAAATAATCATATATAACCATGTTTCTGAATTCCGTCAAAAACTCAATTGGCTTCCAATTCGCTCTCACCGGAATACTCATATCTTCTTTCTACTTTACAACATCTTATTGAACCCTATAACCCCTTTTTAACTCAAAGAACGGTTTAAGTTCCTTCATGATACACATGATGAAAGTCTAAGGTCATCTGAAGATTTGTTACTGGAGATGTAACTGCATTCCACTAAATTCTATGATAGATCTTTTACTGTTCAAGCTGTACGCTTGTGAAATACTTTGCCAGTTAGTATTAGGCGAGCGTAATCAATAACCACTTGCAAGAAAATGCTTCACGAACATTATTTGTCATTATTATTATAGGTACCTACTAATAGTCACTCATATAATTATATACTTATAGGTATACTGAATATGTATGATATTGTATATAATATACTTAAGTATACGTAAGTATTGGTATAAATTTATAGAAAGTAAAGTAGTTGAAAATACAGAATATCTTTATATTTTCTATTTATTAGCAATAACAATTCTTTTTGCAATTTTTAAATACACCACCACGGTCTCTCTCAATCATTTTAATCCATCCTAAGGTTGCCTGGAAGAGATTGCATCTAGCAAAAGGCCGCCCTTTTGAGGATATACTGGACAGCGAAGATGGCGCCGCCAGCTCCCCCCATCCATAACCTCGTTGCTCTTCAGACCAACCTCCAGCATAGCTAGACTGCAACGGCTAACCTGCGCAGAATGTTGGAGGTCAATACCAGGACCGTAGCCCTAATCCAGGAGCCGTGGATTAGGAAGGGCAGGATTTGCGGCCTAAGCAACTTCGGTGGTAAATTACTTCTTGACACTAATATTGATAACCCGCGTACATGTATTTTCACACCGAAACATGCGAACACAACCTTAATGACCGAGTTCTGTTCTAGAAACCTAACTACCATCAGACTCAGGGACCCTTCCTCAGGCCTACCCGACGTGGTGATCGCGTCGGCCTACTTGCCGGGCGACGCAGGCATCCCCACCCCTGAACTGGCCGCGCTAGTAAGTAATTGCGAGCGGGAGGGTCGGGAGCTTATCATTGCAGCTGACACTAATGCACATCACGTGCTGTGGGGTAGCCAGATCAACAATAAACGAGGTGAGGAATTTGTTTCTTTCTTACTTACCACTAAGCTAAACGTAATCAACAACGGCTCAGAACCAACATTTGTTACATCCAGAGCCCAAACAATCATAGATATAATGAGAAGGACACATGGGAAGACAGACGAGAAAATATACCAGGTGACTCAGACTGAACCACCGCCCGAAAAATCGTGAATCACGAAAAATTAAATTCGGCGATCAACAGCTTCCTTCCATACAAAGCGGCAGGATTGGACGGTATTTTCCCAGGCCTGCTAAGATGGTGTGATGGGTCTTTAATAGATCATCTCCAGATCATCTACGTAAGCTGCTTGGCTCACCGCTACATTTGAAATGGAGAGACGTCAGAGTAATCTTCATACCTAAACCCGGCAAAGGAGATTACACACAACCGAAATCATTTAGACCCATCAGTCTCACTTCATTCTTACTTAAAGAGCTGGAGAGACTCATAGACAGAGAAATAAGGAGCACTGCGTTAGTTAGCTACCCTTTGAACCCCAACCAACATGCTTATTCGATGGGTGTAGGGGTTTTACACGTAGGCAGCAGATAGAAGAAAACAGTTCGATAGTTCGGAAATAAGCTATAATGAAAATTGCACACAAGAAGTTTTACACGAGAAGAAGTAAGCACAGAAGGAGAAGTAGAAAACTATAGATATGTAAATTAGACTGATTATACGGACAGATAAACAAAAGAGGCGCAAGCGTCGGCAGTTTCGCGTCGAGTGTGAAATCCGAATGGTACGCAAAATTCGGATTTCACATCATACAATCTCATACGAATGAATACACTGAGCCACCGCCTAACCGGTCGCTGTGACGTCACACTTGATCGAACGCTGCGCCGGCCGTTACTAATAGCTACATACAATTAAAATATACAAACATACGTTATTATAAATAGGAAATAAGTAAATTAGAAACAGTGACAAGTTTAAAAGGATATAGATTATGCATATATAAATATATAGAAATTATTACAAATACTTTATAAGACATGTACAATGTAGTCGCTTAATATATAATAACGCCACAATGGGCAAATCAACAGAATCTGCCCTACATCGAGTCGTCTCATTTATAGAGGGCAATCTAAACAGCAAAATATCAACCCTAGGAACCTTCATCGACATCGAAAGTGCCTTTGACAAAACCAGTTTCACCCGCATAAGCCAGGCTCTGTCAAGACAGGGGTCGACTCCACAATTGCTGGGTGGATCGACAGCATGCTTAGATATAGAGCTATACAATTTACTGTGAATAACACATCGAGAGGGGTAGTGGCCAGAGGATGTCCGCAAGGCGGAGTCCTCTCACCTCTCCTATGGAATATTGTGGTCGATGAGCTCATTACCCAGCTCAATAACCGCAAGTTCTTCACAGTGGGCTATGCGGACGACCTGGCCATCCTCATTAGTGGCTGCTTTGAGAGTGTGGTATGCGACCAAATGAGGTCCTCATTGAAGGTCGTAGAACAGTGGCGCGAAAAACACAACTTAACAGTGAACCCGACAAAGACGGAGTTAATTATGTTCACAAATAAACGAAGTTTAGGTGAACTGAGACTACCTAAACTATTTGACACTCGTCTAGCCCTTACGAAGGAGGTCAAGTATCTAGGAGTGATACTGGACAGTAAATTTCTCTGGAACAGGCACCTGGACGCAAAACTAAATAAGGCCTGCATTATTTTCTGCTAATGCAAGCGACTCCTCGGCAGAAGCTAGGGACTATCACACTATGGCTGTACAAAACGGCTATACGGCCAATCGTCACATACGGTGCTATTGCCTGATGGCAGAGAACGGAACTAAGCACTGTCAGAAACAAACTGCAGCAATTCCAGAGACTAGCATGTACAGCCGTCACTAGTTGCATGCGCACAACTCCCACAACTGCCCTTGAGGTGGCTCTTAATCTAGCCCCAATAGACTTGTATATACAACAGGAGGCAGCTGTGGCAGCCATCAGACTTAAACTTTCAGGTCTGTGGTATAATCGAGAGGGTCCCCATATCAAATTATGGAAACAATTAGTGGAAAATCAACCACTAATCGCTGCCCCATGCGACAGGATCCCGAAACAACATATCTTCGAGAGGAAGTATCAAATACAACTATTTGAAAACGACCGAGATCAATCTGATATACATGAAGTGCGAATCTATACGGACGGTTCCAAGATGGGGTCAGGGACTGGAACAGGAGTTTTCTCACAAGATTTAAATATAAAAATATCACTGGCGCTTGGTCGACACAGCTCCATATTTCAATGCGAATGTGTTGCAATAACTTACGCCGTGACTGCGGTCATGTCAAAAGGCATAAAGGAGTGCAACATCCGAATACTGTCAGACAGTATAGCCGTCTTAAAGGCCCTGGAGGGCAACACCATGAACTCCGGGCTCATTTATGAATGCCACCAGACGCTAGAGCGGTTAGCCTCTGCCAATGGGGTAATTCTGCAATGGATCAAAGGGCATAGTAATTCACTCGGGAACGAAGCCACCGATGAGCTGGCAAGAAAGGGATCTGTAACGTCAGTGACAGGTCCAACTATACTACTGCCACTTCCCTTTAATCAACTTCGCTCATGGGTAAGGCAACGTACTCGTGAGGCGCACAACGGTCGTTGGGCCGACACACCGGGCTGTAGGCAGTCTAAACTGGTGCTGACGGAGGTCTCACCACGTTTAACTTGCAGACTGCTCAGTCTTAACGGACTCGATATCAGAATAGTTGTAGGAACAATTACGGGCCACTTAGCCCCAAAACCGGCACCTATTCACCATCAGTGCGACAGACAGCCCTCTATGCAGAGGATGTCTCAACGCGGAGGAAACGGCCGCCCACGTTATCCTGGAGTGGCTACACAACGAGCAAATATTCTCGCGGGTGCGAGATCGCTCCTAGAAGCCTACGAACGCCCCAGGAGGCTTCTGTGCTTCTGGAAGGAGCTAGGCTGGCTCAAATAGGCAGCCTATCTGAACGCATAATGGACCGTCTATGAGTCTAAATGCGGAAACAGAGACCTACACCAATACCAATACCAAGGCCGCCCTTTGTACATTATCTGTTTGACACATGTATGTATGATACTTCTACTGTAACAACGGTATACAAATAAAGTGTTATCTATTTATCTATTTAATTATAATGAATAACTATCGGTCGCTGTAACACAAACTGCATACTTATAAAGATGTTTGTACTTTGTAGTTCGGTTCGCTATTAAAGCCCATTTTTATTAGTTTAAACCATAATTTATATAAAATTAAAACACCAAATCCCGTGAAAATTTAAATAGGTGCAACACTCAGCAGTACTTTATCAAAAGATAAGATTGAATTTCGTACTTATTCACGGTATTAAGATAATACACACACATGTCATGTACATGTGTGTGTATTATCTTAATACCGTGATATGAGGTTATGAGACAGCGCACCTATGCATTTATTATGTACCCTATACCAGCCCTAAACCTGTCTCATGCAAATAAATGATTTGATTTGATTTGATGATTAAGGTACAGACGTAAGGTAAGGTCACAGACGAAGTTTTATAATTACTGTAGTTATTACAGAATTTCTTTATACATATTTGTTACGGGCAATGTATGTAGTTTATATGCTATGGACCAAGTGATTAAAATAGCATTATTCATAATATCCAGACCGTTTTGCCAATTTTAGTAGTCAATAGGTATAATAAAAAAAATCGCCAAATGTCATGATTCTAGATTCAAAACCTTTTTTTAAGGTTTTGATTTACCAGCGAAATATTAAAATCGGTTAAAATATAAAATTTAATATATTTATTGTTTCTTGATTGCGTTGAATTAAAAGCTTGTTTTTACTGCTTAAAGAGACCGCAAACATAAATAATTATTTGATGTTAATTTCAACACGATTTCTACTAATGGTAAACCGAATAATTGGGCCGAATATCTGGTTCGGTAAAGGCTAAACCGAATAATATTCGGTATTCGGTTATTCGGTGAAACCACTATTCGGCGCATCTATAATTTTTAGGCATCAGGTATCGTGCAAATAACTGTATGAGCTTGAAAAAACTATTATTTTGACATTACAAACAGACACAATGTTGGCTAAAAAGCGTGGGGTGCTTGACATCAAGTGTTACAAATATTTCAGTAGTAGCTATTAAGTTATCATAAAAAATCTCCCTTTAACAATAAAATAAATTATTTTGTTAATGACTAAATTCTTGTTCTTCTTATTTTTAAACTATTTAATTAAAATGAATCACTAGATTTTCTCAAAAACTACAAAAAAAAAACGTGTAGCACTCGGGGACTGCCGCGGTAAAGCTATTGCATAGCATTTTTATCAACTTATGCAATTATAATTATTTATTTTTTTTAATTTATGCAGTATTTTTTTCTTTGATATTAATTCAAGTTTTTTCTTTGATATTAATTCAAGTTACACTTTTTGAACGTGGTGACCGATAAGAAAATTTTTTTTTTTCTTTTATTGAATAAATGAGAAGTTAATATCACATATATAGTTTAAATTCTCAATATGTATGTATATATATATATATATTAGTACCTATGTTTTTTGTGTATAGGTAATACACATTAATGAATATTTTAAACGATATTAACTTCTCATTTATTCAATAAAAGAAAAAAAAATGTTTTCTTATCGGTCACCACGTTTCAAAAAGTGTAACTTGAATTAATATCAAAGAAAAAACTTGAATTAATATCAAAGAAAAAAAATACTGCATAAATAAAAAATAAATAAATAATTATAATTGCATAAGTTGATAAAAATGCTATGCAATAGCTTTACCGCGGCAATCCCCGAGTGCTACACGTTTTTTTTTTTTGTAGTTTTTGAGAACATCTAGTGATTCATTTTAATTAAATAGTTTAAAAATAAGAAGAACAAGAATTTAGTCATTAACAAAATAATTTATTTTATTATTAAAGAGAGATTTTTTATGAAAACTTAATAGCTACTACTGAAATATTTGTAACACTTGATGTCAAGCACCCCACGCTTTTTTACAGGTCACAGTAATAGAGGCTTGTTAAAAAGAGCTACACTGCTGTTCTTGGAAAGTCATTGCCTATGTCCAGCAGATGACGGTTTCACAGGAATTACAGACCTGATTTAGCGCTCTAATGGATAAAAAAAAACCGGACAAGTGCGAGTCTGACTCGCGCGCCGAGGGTTCCGTAAGCAAACAAACTTGTATGTAGGCAGATAGGACGTCCATCTCGGGAATCAATTCTCGAAGACTTTTGCCCGTCTTTTTCGAAAGACAAACATAACTTTGCGGTTGCGATGTATGACCAAGTCAACAATCTATCCGCAAAATATAAGTTTGTAATCACAGAAACTATTATTTTATGTGATTTAACAATAAATTAACAACTTAAGAAATTTTTCCTTTACTTATGCTATCAGACCTTGCTTCTTACCAAATTTCATGATTCTAGGTCAATGGGAAGTACCCTATAGGTGTTGATTTACCAGCTACCGTATCTTTTGATTGCGTTAACTTAGAAGCTTGATTTTTTTTACAGCTTTAAGGGACCGCTGACGTAAGTATTTGATAATAATTTCAACTTGATACCTTCACGGGTTCTTAAGGAAAAGAGCCTTGACAGACACACAGGCAGACAGACAGATATAACAACAAATTAACAACTTTAAATTTTTTTCCTTTATTTGTATTGTAAGACCTTACTTCTTACCAAATTTAATGATTCTACGTTAATGGGAAGTACCCTATAGGTTTTAATTTACCTGCGAAATGTTCAAATTTGATCAAATATAAGGCTTATGTGGCCATATCGTATAATTGCCTTGACTTAGAAGCTTGATATTTTTACGGCTTCAAGGGACCGCAGACGTAAGTATATGGTATTAATTTCAACTTGATCGAACGTCCACGGGTTCTTGAGGAAAAGGTCTTGACAGACATACAGACAGAAGGACAACAAAGTGATCCTATAAGAGTTCCTTTTTTCCTTTTTAGGAATGTAACCCTAAAAATAATATTTAAGACGGACCCTTCGTTACAGAGTCCCACTTCACGGGATTATTAGTCGTACACTTCAAATTTAAACTATTAATCTCGTCTTCGATAAAGACATTCTGAAGCTATATAAAGAGCGCCAATCAGTTCTGGTATCAATTTATCAAATAATGGATGTGTATACGTTGTGGACATGTGTAATATTCCTGAATAGCGTGGGGACAATCCTTGCTCAGATTGGCATACATAGGGTTATAACTATAACTCAGGGGCAAGTGCGTGGGCATCTGGAACCAGATGGAAGTGCCTATGCTTTCTATAATATCCCGTATGCCACTGCACCCACTGGGATCAATCGATTTAAGGTAACACTTACAATGATTTATTAAAATAATTTAATAATCATGTGATTATTTAAAATGGATACTTTGTGCTTCGAAAACACCACCTGCCTGCCTGCCCTTTACTTGCCTAGAATCATGAAGATTTAATAGAAGCAAGGTCTCACAGCAAAAGTAAACGAAAAAATTCTAAAGTCGTTAATTTATTTGTAAAACCATAAATGTTTTTTTATATTTTGCGCTCGGAAAATTAACTGTATCGAGAGTATTTTTAGAAGGGAAAGTAAGTTTCTCTTTATTTTCGATAATCGATTTTCGAGATGGACGAATTATCGACATAAATATTTGTACCGAACCCGCGGTGTGCGAGTCAGACACGCACTTGCCCTGTTTTTTTTACTAATTACATAATTGTACGTTGTATATTTTTTGTTTTTTATTTTAGGCACCATTACCACCACCAGTCTGGATGCACACATTAGATGCCGTAGATAGAGGAATAATGTGCCCGCAACCTGAAATACCTGGACTAAATGGCAATACGCAAGAAGATTGTTTAGTAGCAAATGTGTATGTGCCAACTACAAATGAAACCAACCTACCTGTAGCAGTTATTGTTCATGGAGGAGCGTTCCAATACGGGCTTGGCAATGCTCACAAGTTTAACACTTTAGTACAAACATCAAAACTAATTGCAGTTACATTTAACTATAGACTTGGAGCTCATGGTTTTCTATGCCTAGGTACAGAAGGTGCCCCCGGAAATGCTGGACTGAAAGATCAAGAGGCGTTACTTCGTTGGATAAATACTAATATTGCTAGTTTTGAAGGCAACCCTAACAACGTTGCTCTGATAGGGTGCAGTGCTGGAGGTGGTTCAGTGGATATATTAAGTCTTTCTAAGACAACAACTGGTCTATTCAACAAGGCTATTGTTGATAGTGGGGCTGCTTTCGGAGGTACAGGTTTACAGATAAAGCCCATTCTTGACGCACAAACCTATGCTAAGGCATTAAATTTTAACGAAGTTGACGATTTGGATGCTCTAGAAGAATTTTACACAACTATTTCATTTGAAGAGCTATATTCACTGCACTTTATGGTTATAAGCACAGATAGCAGTGTAATGTTCGCTCCTTGTCTGGAACGAGATGTAGGTGAAGAAAGAGTTTTTGTAGAGTCGCCGATTGACGTTATTAATCAAGGCAACTATACCCAGATACCGTTGCTTTATGGGTTAGCTAATATGGAGGGATTGTTCATGCTACCTCTGTTTGAGTTATGGAAACAAGAAATGAATGAAAATTTTACAGATTTTTACCAAGGGAATTACATTTTGAGAGTAAAGAGGTCAAAGAGGAAGTTGCAGAGACTGTTAAGAAATTTTATGGGCGATCAGCCTGTCAGTGAGGCAAACATATTATCATACATAGATTACTTTACCGACGTTCTGTTTGCATATCCAATGTTAAAAGGCTTAAAAGCTCGTATAGAATCTAAAAATGACACGATTTACCTTCATGAATATTCTTTTGTTGATGAAAACACTCCAAGTATACCTCATACAGACGAAAGGGGTTACGACGAAAGCCGACCATTGTTATCAATATTTGGCAGTTGCTGACGAAGATAAAACAAGCATAACCGACGCATATAAGCAAATGAAAAGTATCATGCGAGAGAATTGGTCAAATTTTATTTTGACTGGGTAAGTAGAGAAAGAATTTTATAAAAATAGAATTAATAAATTAAATAACAATTATTTAAGCGTAAATTATACTCAAAATAATTTACAATTTATTTTACATGTCAGGGTTCCATCAGTTTCGGACGCGACGCTGCCTGTTTGGTTGCCTGCTGATGCAGACAGAGCTCCTTATATGTCTTTTGGAACACCGATAGAGCTGAAGTCTTCAGTACTTTTAGATACAAGAGTAGCTTTTTGGGATGAGATTTACCAACAATACTACAGAGGCCCGATACCACCGCCTGCACCCGGCGCTTCTGGCTCTTTTAGGAGTTCAAATATTGTAATAGCTTCTGTTCTGTTAGCATTTTATTTAACGACTGAATAAATACAAATGTTGTAGAGAAACTATAAAATTTATGTAAACTAATAGGATATTAGGGTTATAATTATGTATTTATACGGGAATTAACGCGATCACGAAAAGGTATTATATACTTCTGAATTGCCTGACGTTTCGGCTAGGTTGCACTGGCCGTGGTCACAGGCTGACTGGCTCAGCGGTGCACGCCCTCCGTCGTCGAGATCGTGAGGTAGAAGATTCGTCATCCACCCGTATATTTTTGATATTTTGGTTTCGCCATGTACCCTTGAGAGGAAATCCCTGTGAACCCTGACAGACATGGGTGCCTGATAAACAATAGGCGACTCTAATGATGAGTGCGAAAATCGTGGCTTTCTGTGATTCAGAGAAGTACATGTGAAATACGTCCCTCCGCCGTCTCGGGCCTGTTTCTGCTAGAGTGACGCGACAACGAGTAACCCTACCTATTTCCCGGAAATCGTTTTGCACCCTCCGGCACCTGGTGCGTCTTCTGCTAGGCCCTCGTACAAGTAATCGTCCTCAACCGTTCCCTTTCCGCCCCCTATATGGCCTATCATCATCATCATCGTGGATCATAGACAGAACCTGAGCACAAGATATAAGCTTTGCGCCCACACTGAGTACTATACTAAATGTACTACTGCGGCCGGCTTACCAAAAAGCAAGTTAATGATGAATTTTGACAAATGATTGGTCTCCCATAAAAATTTGATCTCCTATTTTGCCAGCTTCAAGATTATTTTTTTAGATAAACATTGGCCTACGTCCTGTTCCAAGGTCTTGTTTATCTCTGCACCAAAACTCATCCAAATAAACTTGTCAAATAATTGGTCTCTCACAAAAACTTTGATAACCTATGTCATAAGCAGTAGCCTATGTCCTTTTTCAATGTCGTTTTATATCTATAAATTTGCCATCTTCAAAGGTTATTTTTGCTACAAAGAGTAGCCTATGTCTTTTTTCAAGGTCTTTTAATTTCTATAAAAAACATACAAATAAACTTGACAAATAATTGGTCTCCCATACAAACTATGCCACACAGAGTGGGTTTAATTGGAATATAAATAAATACTACCAAAAAACATAATTAAATTCCCTCGTGTTGTCGGCTATTTACACGCCGCACCACCAATAACATTCCAATAATAAATACATAAAATAAATAATCATAAAACAATAATTTCACTGAAGGTACAGCATTATGCAGAGTTGATTGTGTTATTATGACAATAAATCTGTCTCGGAAGTAACGGCTGGAAAGTATGTATATGAAACGCCGTCTTATACTCATCAGCGTAAGTGTGTATTTAGAATAAAATACATAAGCTGCACTAAAAGTATCGGGAATGGAATATTTCCACTATTCCTATCATATTAAAATCTTTTTAATTGAAAACTCCTTGGTTTTAAAAATCGAATACCATTTATTTATTTAAAAAAAGATTCTCGGTCTTCTCACAAGGTCTTCTCAAACTTGTTTAGTCGTTGAGAAAATGGAATTGACTCGAAAAAATTCAAGGGCGATGATTTATTATGACTTTAGAAGCGGTTTAACACAAAAACAATGTGTTGACCAGATGCTTTCTGCATTTGGTGATGAAGCCCCATCCAAAACCACAATTTATCGCTGGTTTGCTGAATTTCAACGTGGACGTGTCAAGCTCAGTGATGATCCCCGTCAAGGTCGTCCAAAAACTGCAGTCACCCAAGAAAACGTTGATGCTGTGCGTAAGCTGATTGAGGAAGATCGACATGTGTCATACCGCGAAATTCAGGCGAATTTAGACATTGACATGAGTTAAATACAAATAATCTTGCATGAACAATTAGGTGTAAAAAAGTTGTTTTCCCAATGGATACCGCATTTGCTCTGTGAAGAGCAAAAAGCGGCTCGCGTTACTTGGTGCGTCAGAACTCTCGAAAGATTCCACGCAGGATCCTCAAATACTGTATACAACATTGTATCAGGTGACGAATCCTCGATATACGCGTACGAACCCGAAACAAAAAACCAGTCACGAGTTTGGGTGTTCGAAAATGAGTTAAAGCCAACTAAAATTGTTCGTTCACGGAGTGTTGCAAAAAAAATGGTGGCCCATTTGTCTCCAAAACCGGCCATGTTGCGACTATTCCTATTGAGGGACAAAGAACGGTTAATGCGGAATGGTATGCTAGCATTTGTTTGCCACAGGTCGTTTCCGAACTCCGTAAAGAGAACTGCAACCGCCGCATCATCCTCCATCACGACAATGCGAGTTCTCACACCGCGCACAGAACAAAAGAGTTTTTAGAGTAAGAAAACATAGAATTATTAGACCATCCGCCGTACAGTCCCGACCTAAGCCCTAATGATTTCTATACTTTCCCTAAAATAAAGAATAAATTGCGTGGTCAGAGATTTTCATCACCTGAAGAAGCTGTGGACGGCTACAAAACGGCCATTTTGGAGACCCCAACTTCCGAATGGAATGGTTGCTTCAATGATTGGTTCCATCGTATGGAAAAATGTGTCAAATTTCGCGGAGAATAATACTTCGTAAAGCAATAAATACATTTTTAAATAGTAATGTTGTGTCACTTCCTTGATTCCCGAAATTTTCAGTGTAGCCCTCGTAGAATAGAAATAAACTTTATTGTACACCAACAAAAATGTTTTAACAAGATATACACCATATTTAGTATAATTATAAATGACGTTTAGGATTCCTATTTAATAAATCCTCTGTGATGAATTAGAGTAAAGTTCTGTAAGTGTGTAAAATAACGATCATCGTCTAAGCGTTTGCAACTGGCGACACATGATTTTGAACAGAATGCACGACGCTAAACGATCGTGAATAGTCTTGACGTACGTCAATAATTATTATTAATTGCTTGCTGGACTTGAACGGCCCGTTTAGCATCCAGCAAGCACCCCCACCACCGCGACATCGTGCGGGTGGACAGTGAATAACGCGGACGTACGTCAAAGCTTGATCATGTATATTGCCAATTTGTGGGGAATGCCCCAAAATGCGGGGAATTTCAAACCGATTGGGGAATTTATGGGGAGACCATCAATGCGAGGAAAATGCGGGGAATCGGGAATGTTTAGCCTTGTTAATTACATTACTACTCCAGGTTTTTTTCTCCCCAAAATGGGGAATTTGACCATTATTTTGAGGTAATTTAAGAAAATGGCATTGGCAACGCTTGCTACAGCACCGTGGCCTTGAGCGGATGTACAGCCGGGATGGATCGGCACGATGGTGTGTATGCTACGTCCAGCGCCGCGGCCTTGGCAGGACGTACTTCAGGATGGATGGTGAGTAAGGTACTTAAATCTACTGTCGAGCCTGTATGTAGTGTTGCTATGTGTCTAGCTACTGTGTCTTGTTTTATGCACATATTTGTTATGCTGCAATCCAGATCAAAATATTGTATTTACTATATGTAATATTGTAGGCTGTAATGTGTTTTGTGTATTTAAAAAAATTAATAAAAAAAAAAAATTACAATACACATAATAATTAAAAAAAAAATCGATACATGAATATATTATCGCAAAAACGAGTGTAAGCATTTTGGACCCTCTGAATTAGTCGATCCGTACGGGCTAGAAAGCGCGACCCCTACACTGTATCCGTGTAGTTCAATTTTGATAGTACCAACGACTCGAACAGTCGTATTCGCAAGCTCTCGGACAGAAACAAAATATACAAAATGTGCAACCTATAAAAACAGTTTCGGACCAAGTCAGCAACATGTTTTTCGAACCTCAAACTACAATCAATAAGCAGACTAAGATTACGGGTCTCATTCACCCCGTCAATTGACTGTCCCATAAGGGTAATATTAAAACTGGGAAGTGAGTTTAGATTAATTTTAGTGTCGAATATCATATATTTTGTTATATTCGGATTGAGAACCAATGAATGTTTCGCCGCCCAATGTACGATTCTGTTCAAATCATCAAAGTCAGATATAGCTTTATCGTAATCACTTAAATGAAAAGAAATATAAACTTGAATATTCAGCATAAATAGCTCAGTAGCAGCATATCAGCATTAATATGATATCGTGAATTTATCAAACATTTGTTTTAGCCATGCAATATATAATAAAGAGAATAGGTCCTAATATGAATCCCTGGGGAACTCCCCTTTCAACAGGGGTGAGTTCAGAAGCGACTGATGCTCTCCATTAAGACGTAGTTCCACTCCTTGATAACGACTTGATAGATAGCTATGGAACCAATTAACTGTATTACTATCGAACCCGTAATATTTTAGCTTTGACATTAACAAACAAGTATTAATGCTATCAAAAGCCCGGGACAAGTCCAATAAAATAAGCAATGCACACATGCCCTAGTCTTGTGCTAATAGGATGTTATCAGTCACATCAAGTAAGGCAGTAGCGGTCCCTCGACCCTTTCTGAACCCTGACTGAACCTCTGGTAGAATATCGTATTTTTCTAAATAGTCGGACAACTGAGCGCAAACTACCTTTTCTATAACTTTTGACAAACACGGCAGTATACTTGAAGGCCTTAAGTCTTTTATATCAGTTGGACCAGTGTTTTTTGGCTGCGGCCTGACAGTAGCGATTTTCCAGATATTGGGGAAGGTTACCGTCTTTATGGAAGTATTCACCAAATGTGTGATAGCAGGTAATGTATACGGAACATCTCCAATATGATACCGTTACAACCTTCCGCATTCGATTTAAGAGCCGAGAGATATTTAGATACGACTTCATGGCGGAAACACCTTCTCCGTGATTATGAAATTCAAAGAACTTCATTGTTAATATATTAACTGATGGGTTACCAGGGACCTTAAGGAAGTGGTGATTAATTATATCTGGGTCACAGAAATGAGATGGAAGATCGTTGGCACGTTTGTTTAGCAGTAAGGTTGTTTTTAAATTTTTCTATAGTCTCTTAGGATTTTTAATTTTGTTATTAATGTTAAAATCAAAATATGCTACTTTTTCACGGTAGAGAGAAGCCGTCACCATAGATTTCAACTTCTTATAATATTCTTTTTTGCTCTCAGTCTTACATTTATAAAATGCACTCAGAGCATTATCTCTCAATCTCATCATACATTTTATTGTATCCGTTACCCAAAGATAAGACGGTTCTTTAATAAGGCGGGTCTTAATTGGCGCATGGGCGTCAAACACCGTCATTATACAACTGTTAAATATATCAACCATCTTATTTACTGAACTTAAGGACAAAATATAACTCCAATCAACGCGGGTCAAACTTTCACTTAGGTCATCAGTATTAATATGTTTAAAGGGCCTATACTTTGCTAAGTATGTTTTAAATTTATTCCGCCGTATACAAAGCATATAATCACCGAATGTCCGATTAGACTTCCACACGGTTCAACCGCAACAGTTTTGGCGCGTAAGTTGGTACAAACTAAGTCAAGTATTGATTCACTTGAATCTGTAAAGTGCGTAGATACTGGGTACTCTGGGATAAGCTGAGGCAACCGAGAAAATCTATCACCACACCTGTTCGACTGTTACTCTGGTTGAGTAAAACGATAAAGTCGCCCAGTAGAATATAATGGTCAGTGTCGTCGAGTGATGTTAAGGTATCAGTAAGGGCATCAAAGAAAAGACTAAGATCCAGCCATCGGGGACGGTACGCAGTGCCAATGGTTACCCTTTTACTGTTAAGAGTGGTTACGATCCACATTTGCTTTATTGATTCGAACCTGGGATCGACCGCTATTGTTAAAGTGTGCACATTGGAACCGCGCCTAACATAGAAGACAACACCCCTACCTAGGTCCAAGCGCACATTTGCGGGTCGCGGTACATGACGCGACGATAACCGGGACCGGTCGGGGCACGCCCCTCCTCCACTTCTTCCTCCCCTCCACTTCTATCCTTTTAATGCTTTCTAAATAATACAAAAGAACATGACAGTGATCTCTACATAGTACAAAACAAAGTCACTTCCCGCCGCTTGTGCGCTTAGATCTTTTAAACTACGCAACGGATTTTAATGCGGTTATTATCAATTGATAGAGTGATTTAAGAGAAAGGTTTATACGTATAGTTTAATATTGTTGAGATTTTTTTTGAAATATGATGGTAATTGTTCACCACATTACTATCTTCATTGCATCCGTGCAAATCCAGGGCGGGTAGCTAGTGTTCACATAAATCACAGCACAATAACATTATTTTAACACTCATGCTAATTACTCTTTTTATATTATTTTATATTACAGACCAGGATTTTAATTATACATACCATAGGAATTCAATACAAGGGTAACACAGAAAATTAACAATGCATTTTAGTTGATATTTTTAATTTATAGTATGAAACTGTATTTTTCAGAAGCTTCTTAGGAAAGTTGTCTCTTATGAAATATTTAATTATAAGGTTATTCATTAAAATAATGAACATATTGTGTGACCGTAACATTAGTACAAAAACTCTAATATCCTGTTAGCTTACATAAATTTTATTGTATTTATTCAGTCGTTAAATAAAGTGCTAAAAGAACACAAGCTATTACAACATTTGAACTCCTAAAAGAGCCAGAAGCGCCGGGTGCGGGCGGTGGTATCGGGCCTCTGTAGTGTTGTTGGTAAATGTCATCCCAAAAAGCTACTCTTGTCTCCAAAAGTACTGAAGAATTCAGCTCTATCGGTGTTCCAAAAGACATATAAGGAGCTCTGTTTGCGTTAGCAGGCAACCAAACAGGCATCGTCGGATCCGAAACTGATGGAGCACTGACATGTAAAATAAATTGTGAATTAGTTCGAGTATAGTTTAGGCTTAAATTATTGTTATTAATTTATTAATTCTATTTTTATAAAATTCTTTCTCTACTTACCCTGTCACAATAAAATTTGACCAATTCTCTCGCATGATACTTTTCATTTGCTTATATACGTCGGTTATGTTTGTTTTATCTTCGTCAGCAACTGCCACAACTTGATAACAATGATCGGCACCCCTTTTGTCTGTATGAGGTATAATTGGAGTATTTTCATCAACAAAAGAATATTCATAAAGGTAAATCGTATCATTTTTAGATTCTATACGAGCTTTTAAGCCTTTTAACATTGGATATGCGAACAGAACGTCGGTAAAGTAATCTATGTATGATAATATGTTTGCCTCACTGACAGGCTGATCGCCAAAATAAAACTTCTTAACAGTCTCTGCAACTTCCTCTTTGATCTCTTTGCTTTCAAAATGTAATTCCCTTGGTAAAAAATCTGTAAAATTTTCATTCATATGTTGTTTGAACGACTCAAATAGAGATATTACGATCAAGCCCTCCATTTCCGTGAACCCATAAAGCAACGGTATCTTAGTATAGCTGCCTTCCTTAATAACGTCGATTGGTGGCTCTACAAAAACTCTTTCTTCGCCTACATCTCGTTCCAGACAAGGAGCGAACTTAATGCTGGAATCTCTGAATCTTACAGCCATGGCGTGCTGTGAATATAGCTCTTCAAACGAAATAGTTGTGTAAAATTCTTCTAGCGCATCCAAATCATCAACTTTATTAAAATTTAATGCTTTAGCATAGGTTTGCGCGTCAAGAATCGGTTCTATCTGAAAACCTGCAATTCCAAAGGCAGGTCCACTTTCAACGATAGCCTTGTTGAATAGACCAGTTGTTGTCTTAGAAAGACTTAAAATATCCACTGAACCGCCTCCAGCACTGCACCCTATGAGAGCAACGTTTTTAGGGTTGCCTCCAAAACTAGCAATATTAGTATTTACCCAACGAAGTAACGCCACTTGATCTTTCAGTCCAGCATTTCCGGGGGCACCTTCTGTACCTAAGCATAGAAAACCATGAGCTCCAAGTCTATAGTTAAATGTAACTGCAATTAGGTTTGATGTTTGTACTAAAGCGGTAAACTTCTGGATATTGCCAAACCCGTGGCCGTACGCTCCTCCATGAACAATAACTGCTACAGGTAAGTTGGTTTCATTTGTAGTTGGCACAAACACATTTGCTACTAAACAATCTTCTTGCTGAGTACCAGTTAGTCCTAGTTCAGGTATTTCAGGTTGCGGGCATATTATTTCTCTATCTACGGCATCTAATGTGTGCAACCATACTGGTGGTGGCAATGGAGCCTAAAGTAAAAACAAAAAATATATACAATGTTTAATTATAAAACAAGTTGAAAAAAAAATAGGACAAGTGCGAGTCTGACTCGCACACCGAGGGTTTCGTACAAACTTGTATAAGTATACTTATTTCGCCCATCTTGGAAGTCGATTCTCGAAGATAAAGAGAAAACTAACTTTGTCGTTCTAAATAACTTTGTCGTTCTAAATAACTTTGTCCTTCTAAAAATACTCTGCCATACATATCGATATACGTCACAGTTAATATTCGCATAAAACATTTGTGATATGATGTGATCAACAAAGTAACGACTTTGTCATTTGCTTGTGTTATGAGACCTTGGTCACGGTAATACTATCCATACAGTATTGTGACTCGGCCCTTTCCTTGATATAATTACCTACAGCCGTACGGTACGTAAACACGACAGACGACGACGACGACGATAGGGCTGCCCATAATTTCATCTACCTACTTGAGTTTCTTTCTAGTTTTGTGATTGTAAATATTATAATTAATTTTTATAAATATAAATAGATTTCCCTTTATTCTGGGTGTTAAAATAAACTGCTGTCGTCGAAGGTTACCAAACTCCAATCCTTACAAACTTCAACACCAACCTACTCAATCAAAATGCAAGAAACAGCTGACGAGTAACCGTCCGTAAAATTAACAACACCATTACCTACAGCACAGAGAAAATCAAAAACCAATTTTTTTGGTCACCCATTCGATGTTGAACCGCTGCAAACGTTACTTAATACCAAACTACATCATCGCGTGTGCGCCACCTAAAGCAATCAAAACTTCTAACTAGCTACTACAAAATCTTATTTATAAAGTAAATTAAAAATAAGCAAATTAAAACGTGGGAGAGCCATGCTTCGGCACGTATAGGCCGGCTCGACTCCGTTCGATACCACGGCTTCACACAAAAACGGGTTGCATTGCATTTCGCCGCGTGAATGAGGTTACCGGAGGCCCTAACCCTTCCCTCTCCCTTATTCCCGTCTTCCCCCTCTTCCCACTCTTCCCCCTCTACCCCTCTTCCTACTCTTCCCGCCTCCCCCTATTCCCCCGAACCCCTTTTCCCACTCTTACCCCCTATTCCCACTCTACCCGCCTTCCCACTCTTCCCCACCACTTCCCCCCTCCCCCTCTTCCCCCACTTCCCCCTCCTCCTCTTTCCACTCTTCACCCCTCCCCCTCACTCTCCCCCCTCCCCCTCTTACCCCTCCCACTCTTCCCCCCTCCCCCTCACTCTCCCCCCTCCCCCTCTTACCCCTCCCACTCTTCCCCCCTCCCCTTCTTCCCACTATTCCCTCTTCCCCTCTTCCCACTCTTCGCCGCTCCCCCTCACTCTCCCCCTTCCCCTCTTAACCCTCCTACTCTTCCCCCCTCCCCTTCTTCCTACTATTCCCCCTTCCCCTTCCCACTATTCCCCCGCCCCCCTTCCCACTATTCCCCCTCCCCCTTCCCCTTTTCCCACTCTTCCCCCTCTTCCTCTTCCCCATCCCCCTCTTCCCCATCCCCCTCTTCCCCCCCCCCCCCTCCCCACTCTTCCCCCCTCCCCTTCTTCTCCTACTTTACTCCCACCTTAAAGGGAGGCAATGCACTTGTGACTCTCGAGTTACAGGTGCCCATGGGCGGCGGTAGTCGTTTACCATCAGGTGACCCGTCTGTTCGTTGGCCCCCTATACCATAAAAAAGTGTAATTCTTGCTAGGTAGGTACCTACCATTTTTTACTTTCTTATTCATTTCATAATGATATTTCGTCTAATTCAATAATATATGTATGTAGCTAAATACATAAGTAAATAGATAGCTTAGCCTAGGAACTGCCTACTAGTTATTTTATGTTAAATAAATATTTAAAAAATGTTATCTCTGGGTGCGTTTTTGAAGAATTCAAGCAACCAAAAATAGCACAATATACTCTATAATTTCTAATTGCCATATTAAATACTTAAGTATTTGTATTTATTTCAATGAAATACACAAATCGCACGCTTACTGCTTAAAAAACGATCACACCGTTTGTTCGTCACTGCGGAGCAATCGCGAACTATTTGCGTGCTGAGTTTTAACCGAACGCAAGGCGTGTAGGCAATTCTCGCGATCCGACCGTTTCTATGAAGACACAATACTGTATGGATAGTATTACCGTGCCTTGGTAGTCATTGGCCTAAAATCATAAAGTTGTATGATTCTTGGCCAATGGGAAGTAAGGTTTTGATTTACCTGCGAAATTTTAAATATAAGGCTCAAATGGCCAATTTGAAGCTTAATTTTTTTTACAGCTTCAAGGGACTGCAGATGTTAATTTCAACTTGATACCGCCACGCGTTCATGAGAAAAAGAGTCTTGACAGACAAAGAGGCGCATAACGAAGCGATCATATTTTTCTTTTGAGAAACGGAACACTAAAAAGTTAAATATGTAAACCTTCATGTATTACAGTATAACATTACTGAAACAGAAAAACTCGAAAAATAGACATATTGACACATGAAATCAAAACGTCACAAAAGTCGTCAACTGAGTTTTGTATGCAATGTATAAATTAATCACCAAATAAAACATAAACTTAGTATACTACGATAGTATCCTAAGTTTATGAAATAATATTAATGTAATTTTTGCCTTTTTACTATAGAAAGATTTCTTCCTTTTTTTTTTCTTTTTTTTTAAAGACATCTCCCGCATTAGGAATTACTCCTGTGTCGCGGGGGACTTTACAAACATAGAAACAACGGACACAAAGAACACCCAGACTCAGGTGGGAATCGAACCCACGACCTATAAGCATAGTGGTCAGGGTCACTAACCACTAGACCAACAGGCCAGTCAAAAGTTTGAATGCTTATTTTATCCTTATACCTTGAAATGAACTAAACAAAGTACATATGTATAGACTTGACATTTTCTCCTGCTCTGAAGTATTGTTTCAAGAAAATATCTGAATAAGAAAACAGTAGCTGGAGGGTATAGCGAGTAGTAGAGCTGGTACCACATTAGCTTTTAATATTTTACAAGGGTTCGCCCAATGGTCGAAATTTGACCATGATCATTTCCTTTATTTGGAAAATATATATTTATATTTTTTATTTTAAACTTTATGCACATTTGCGGACTTAATGCCTAAGGCATTCTCTATCAGTGAATGGGTGATGCAGAGAAAAGAAGAAGTAGGTGCACTTAAAGAATAATTATATAGTTGTATATAGTTATAAAATAAATGGAGTATAAACTAAAATTTTTTCACATAATACACAAATATAAAAATCATATACATACATTCATGCATAAATGTAGACATGATCATCATAAACTTATTATCACATACCTAAGTACATATATAAATATATCCACGAATAAGTATACATATTATAACAATATTCAATGGTTAATTATTGAAGAGTTGAATCTGCTAACTATTTGAGTAAGAGCTCGTTTACTTTCACTTTAAAAGAAAAACGATTGGTAGCCATCCTGACCTCGAGAAGAAGCGCATTCCGTAAAAGAATAGGCTGAACCGAGAAAGAAGAGCCGATAAACCCAGTGGTATGAGAGGGACAAAGTAGAAGTAGGGTACTTGACAACCGAAGGTTTCTGTCGTGGTTTTTACACAATATTACACAACAGGAAGTGTGGTCTTAAATGAGTAGGGGGGAGATGCGGAATTGAGGATAGAGAATAGGGTAGTGAGTGCGCGCATTTTTCGGCGTTGACGATTAGGCAACCATCTGAGACCGAAAGGTAGGTAAAGGGAAATATGGTAATATTTCCGAAGATTAAAAATAAATTGAATGCAGTTATTAAGAAGAAAACGGCCTAATTTATCGAGAAGATCTGCATTCAAGTCATAACAGCGCATATCACCTCTTTAACACCAGATAGCCACATCATTTACATCATACATAACTTTTTTTTCGCAATGTGTGGAACTCACTCGGGCCGTCACCACCACCGGGATTTTCGGTGGGGCGGTACGTTGGAATCGAATCGACTACCACCACACGATGTGCCATACTGCGCCTGAAATAGGAGGTGTCAGGCAAAAGTTGTTCTTAAGACGTCCGGTACCCCTCCTAACGCCTACCCGTAAAAGCGCGGGTCGTCGTGGTAGTCGTTTACGACGCGGATGTGGCCCGCTCCCACCACCTTCTCAGCCCTGCTGTAGCTGTGGACGGATAGCCTAAGCCGTTACGTTCATGGAGGTGTGAGATCATTCTGCGCTCTCCGTCACCTGGTGCTTCTTGGGAAAGAGAAAGCACTGGTCCTCTCTGTTGCCTTTTTCGCCGCCTCTTTAGCGGATATAACTTGCTCACAAAACAAGGCGGCGGAATCCTACGCACTCTCTCTTTTGACCATGGACAGAACCATGATTTTTAGCGAAAGACTTCCTGCACCAGTTTCATTGTACCTTTTGAAGGGCAGACAGGCAGGTGGTGTTTTTGAAGCACAAAGTATTCATTTTAAATAATCATAATATCATTACTTAATTTATTAAATAAATAATTGTAAGCATTACCTTAAATCGATTGATCCCAGTGGGTGCAGTGGCATACGGGATATTATAGAAAGCATAGGCACTTCCATCTGGTTCCAGATGCCCACGCACTTGCCCTTGAGTTATACTTATAACTCTGTAATTACTGCTCTGAGCAAGGACTGTCCTTAAGCTATACAAGAAAATGAAATATTTCCACATCGTACAGAAATACATTATTTGCTAAATTGAAACCTAACTGGAACTAATTAGCACTCTTTATATAGCTTCAGAATGCCTTTATCTAAAATCTGATTATTGTTTCAAATTCGAAGTGTAAGTACGGCAAATAATCCCGTGAAGTGGTCACAACGAGTGGTCCGCCTTAAATCTTTTTTTTACCCTTAAGAGACTTAAACCATTTACTTATAGGTATTTTTGAATTGTCAGGAGTAGGAGTCAGTCAGAATAAGTCAGTCGTGAAACTAGTTACATGTTCCAATACGTAGATCCTATGAAGAAGAAAAGGCAAGAAACTACAAGAACACTCTTTTTGTTGAGAAATAAAAGGATATTATTATTATTATTTTTCAACATGATTTTTACAATTTTCTGGTCAGGAACATTGATTATAAGGGTAAATGAAATGTGAGGACAATGTAACATATTGTTCTAAAATATAAACAGTCGTGTAAATTACTACCACAGTCCAGAGATGACCAGCCCCGACCAACGGTATTCGTTCACGAGCATGACGCACAAGTCATAAACTTTCATGAGTGTTTTTCATATTTTTTAAAAATAGTTTAGGTTAGCGACACTGCCATGTCTGTTGAAATATGGACGACGTCTTCAACAGAGACAGTGGCTGGGCACTGCCCCCTGCCTGGCGCGGCGTTAAAACTTACGTCCCACGAGACAGATACAAATAAACATTTCTCTTTTTTGTCCAATTTCAATACTACTATTAAAGCTAATACTCTTAGATACATTTCTTCTACCCCAGCGCCCATCTGTCCTCCTTTTTTCTTTGATCAACTTTAAATATATGGAAATATTACAGTTCTTTCCTTACTTGATTTTAGCAACGCTTTCAATACTGTAGAATTTAATATTCTGCCTAGTATACTGCAGTCTCTTAACATATCTCCAAAGACCATTGATTGGTTACATAGTTACCTGAATGGTCGCTGACAGCGTATGCGCATTGAAGACTCGGTATTTTCTTGCTACAGTATTTCTACTGGTGTACCGCAGGGTGGTGTTTTATCACCGTGACTCTTCGCTGTTTAATAAACACCATTTCTAAATAATAACGTTCGTCCTACCACCATTATGCAGATGGTTTACAGATATATACACAAACTCAGCTTAACATATTATCAGAAGCAATAAAACAATTAATGCATACCTGCGACATATTTGTGATTAGAGTCATAACTATGGAGTTAGGGTTACCCTCTAAAATCGCAGGTATGTGTTATTGACAGTCCTGGGCTTGTTTCAAGAATTTTGTGGACACAACTATCCCAAATTCAATTTAGTGGTACTACATTAAAGATCAGCACTAGTGTCAAATACTTGGAAATTTTCATGGATAGCATCTTATCTCGGGGTCCACAGATGCAGGAAGTCAGTCGGAAAGTTTTCGCTTAACGGGAGCTTTGCGAAGATTACGTAACTTTCTTCCGACTGCCACTAAATCTGAACTTGCACAAGCACTTCTTCTCCCAATTCTTGGCTATGCCAATGTCAGCTATCTGAATCTCACTGAAGCACAACTTGATAAGCTTGAGCAACTTCAAAATTTTTGTATTAGATTCATAATATATGGGCTACGAAAATATAATCACGTTTCTGAATTCCGTCAAAAACTCAAGTGGCTTCTAATTCGCTCTCGCCGGAATACTCATATCCTCTTTCTGCTTTACAACATCTTATTGAACCCTACAGCCCCTTTTTATCTCAAAAAACGGTTAAAGTTCCTTCATGATATACATGAAAAAGGTCTAAGGTCATCTGAAGATTTGAGACTGGAGATGCCACTGCATTCCACTAATTTCTATGACCGATCTTTTACTGTTCAAGCTGTACGCTTGTGAAATACGTTGCCAGTTAGTATTAGGTGAGCGTAATCAATAACCACGTGCAAGAAAATGCTTCACGAACATTATTTGTCATTATTATTATTATAGGTACCTACTAATAGTCACTCATATAATTATAAACTTATAGGTATACTGAATCTGTATGATATTGCATATAATATACTTAAGTATACGTAAGTATTGGTATAAATTTATAGAAAGTAAAGTAATATGAAAATACAGAATATCTTTATATTTTCTATTTATTAGCAATAACAATTCTTTTTGCAATTTTTAAATACACCACCACCTACCACTGTCTCTCAATCATTTTGATCCATCCTAAGGTTGCCTGGAAGAGATTGCATCTAGCAAAAGGCCGCCCTTTGTACATTATCTGTTTGACACATGTATGTATGATACTTCTACTGTAACAATAGTGTACAAATATAGTGTTATCTATTTATCTATTTAATTATAATGAATAACTATCGGTCGCTGTAACACAAACTGCATACTTATAAAGATGTTTGTACTTTGTAGTTCGGTTCGCTATTAAAGCCTGTTTATATTAGTTTTAAACTATAATTTATATAAAATTAAAACACCAAATCCCGTGAAAATTTAAATAATTGCAACACTTCAGTACTTTATCAACAGATAAGATTGAAATTCGTACTTAGTCATGGTATTAAGATAATACACACATACGTACATGACGATAAAGGTAGGTATTTTTAGTTCTCACAGACGAAGTTTTATAGTTACTGTAGTTATTACAGAATTTCTTTTTACGTATTTGTTACCGGCAATGTATGTAGTTTATATGATATGGACCAAGTGATTAAAATAGCATTATTGATAATATCCAGACCGTTTTGCCAATTTTAGTAGTCAATAGGTATAATTAAAAAAACTCGCCAAATGTCATGATTCTAGATTTAAAACCTTTTTTTAAGGTCTTGATTTACCAGCGAAATATTAAAATCGGTTAAAATATAAAATTTAATATATTTATTGTTTCTTGATTGCGTTGAATTAAAAGCTTGTTTTTACTGCTTAAAGGGACCGCAAACATAAATAATTATTTGATGTTAATTTCAACACGATTTCTACTAATGGTAAACCGAATAATTCGGCCGAATATCCGGTTCGGTAAAGGTTAAACCGAATAATATTCGGTATTCGGTTATTCGGTGAAACCACTATTCGGCGCATCTCTAATTTTTAGGCATCAGGTATCGTGTAAATAACTGTATGAGCTTGAAAAAACTATTATTTTGACATTACAAACAGACACAATGTTGGCTATTTGACAATATAACTTTTTAAATTTGAACAATCAAATTTTTACACAAACCAGATAACTTATGATAAATTGAAGCTTTGATTTGGCTAGTTTTTACCAGCATACAGTTATATTTTCAAATAGCAAAACATTGTTGTAGCAGAAAAAAATACACCAATTTGTGTTTTAAATTTAGTTAAGAATGTTGTATGTATAAATAAATTTCAGGATTAGGTATCTGCAGAATTTGTCACCCATTTAGATCTCAAGTCTTTTGTCCGGGAAGTCGATAACCACGTATGTTTATTCGTAATATTGAACTTGGTTCCTATTTCCACATTAATTTTTAAGTAAGTTAAGTGTTACTTAGAGAGAACTGAGAAGACCATGGAGAAATTATTTGTAGTCAGAGCAAGTGTGCTTGCTTATGAAACTGCAAATATCTTAAAATAAAACACCATGACACTTAATAAAACCAATAAAGAAACGCGTGAGGTGTGTTTGGGACACCCGGTTGGAACGAAGTTCCCCGCGCTGTATTTATATATTTGATTAATGGATTGAATAAATTATATCAAATTTAGTAAATATTGTAAAACTAGAAATTAAAATTCCATCAGCTGTAAATTAATTTATGAATAATTGGTATACAACCACCATCAAATCAGATTAGAATCGATTGATGACGTAAATATTTTTATTGCCATAGAGCGATAAGGCCGCCAATTGTATAAACCGCAATTTGTATTAATTTAACTCCTTAATGTTTCTGGTGTACAATACAGAGGTATATTATTTTTATTATTAAATAAAAAATCAAGTCGTGGTCAGCAGTTTTCGTTGCCATAACACATTTTTCGCCTAGTCCCCCTCCGCCGAGCGAAATGTGTAACTGTTTGTTTTTCCCAGGCTGGAGGCCATGTGTAGGACTGGTTGGAATCACAGATCCTCCTGGCGATGGCACTTGCACAGTTTAAGTTAAACTCAGACTTTAATCCTTGAGTTCGTTTCGGCAGTTCTTCTCAAGATTAGTCATAGGAAACGCTGGCACCAGCTAGCTTTTCAGGACTAATCGACGTCTAAAAGTATCTGAAAAACAACCATTTGCAAAATAAGTTCATTTATCATTAGCTGACTTAGCTTTTGTAGCTTATAAGTGCCACACCCTAATAAATTAATATACCTAGTATCGTGATCAATTCCCACTGACTTCAAATAAAAATCAATTTCACAAGTTTTTTTTATTTTTTAATATAATTATGTTATTTTGTTTGATCGTGAGACTAATTACTTATTGTTTTTATTTGTTACCTCATTAGAATAATAGGATATTTTACTTTATAAGTGTAATTTTCAAAAAACGACATCAAGACAGTTTAGGCACTAATATTATGTACTCTGTGATTTAGGCAATAGGGAATCGTAAATTGGTAGTATTAACTTTTAAACTTCGCGTTCCATGAGGGAGAGCCATGCTTCGACATGTATGGGCCGGCTCGACTCCGCTCGATACCACGACCTCACAGAAAATCGGCAGTGAAGAAATGCTTGCATTGCATTTCGCCGCGTGAGTGAGGTTACCGGAGGCCCCTCCCTTATTCCCGTCCTTCCCCTCTCCCCTCTTCCTACTCTTCCCCCCCTTCTCTTACTCCCACCTTAAAGGGCGGCAAAGCACTTGTGACTCTCGAGTTACAGGTGCCCATGGGCGGCGGTAGTCATTTACCATCAGGTGACTTTGCTTTGCCCCCTATAGCATAAAAAAAAATGTATTTATACGGGGTTCAGAGGGATGTACCTAATATCTATTTTGTGACCGCGTTAATTCCAGTATAAATACATAATTAAATATATGTTATTATCACTTCATACAATTAGAAATGAAATTATATAACTAATTTCAAAGCGTTCAGTTTTTTATCTGATCTACAAATTTTAATATGCAAAACAGAAGCCGCCAAATATATGACGTTATGTCATCACGTCATCGCGTCAGTAAAATGTAGGTAAATTGTAAATTTTGCTGTAAATTTTCGATTATTTTATTCCTCCCTTCCCGTGTATTTTACTTAAACCATGGCCAACGATTTTTTATAGACATAAAGTACAAATCTACCCAAAAAAGGCTGTTTCATGATAGGATTTTTTTTTACAATAAATCTCTATTTTTGTTTTGCTAAATTACGGAATGTTTAAAAATCGATGTAGAATGTATTGTTCTATCTCCATGACTATCACAAAAGTAGTAACTCATTTTAAAATTGGCAGAATTACTTTAATTTACACCTCTTGACTCATGACGTGGCGAACGAGCAACAAAGAGTACCCTACACACTACACGAGTACCTACACAAGGACTGTAAAATTGAAATGCATGTTTTGCCACTTATTGATTGATTTAAATATTAGTAAATTTTGTGGTTGTTTACTGTTGCTTCTAAATCAAATTAAAACACTTTTCAAGTAAGGGTGTAATACCCTATTCCAGTGTCGTAGGCTTTGCGAAATACATCCAAATCTGTTCTGCTTATCTCTACTTTTTTAGCCGGTCTTAATTTTATAATTTCTAACAGAATCGTCTTCACGTAGTTTGTGTGTTAATGTTGCATCGATTAGTTACATTAACTTAAGAAGTTGAAAAGACTTTCTAATTCAGGCTACAACGAGGTCCTCATGATAATAGTCAGAAGATATCCGGTGGCCGGATATCTGCTATCGGGCCAAACAGCTATTCTATATAAATATTTTAAAAAGTTTCATCTCTAGTAAGTACACAATTCTTCCTGTGTTATGATCTGGCTGAGTTGACGTTTCGGCACTGTGAAAGCTAAATCCACCACATGAAACCATTTTTCGGGAATCGCATCCATTGTTTAATAACTACTAATACTAGAATTTTCCTTTGCTATTCGTTTGGTTCAATCCGTTACGGAAAAGGGGGCTCTTCGTATTGAGATGTGTAAGAAAATGATTCCAAATATTAAGGTGGACAAATTCGATATAGGTACTACGTGAAAAAGGATATGGCTTGAAAGGGAGAAAGCAATGAAATGACAAATGATAGAGTAGCATAGAATTAGAAAAAGTATAGCACCAACCATAACATTCGTGAAAAGTTTAAGAAGATAAGAATGCTTCGACAGAGGTACCTTATTAGACGAGAGTAGGAAACAACAGATGTCTGTTGGAATCAGAACTGCCTAAGAGAGAAAGAATCTCCGCTATACACAAGATCGTGAAGCAACTACACCATTAGATTGGCTATTTATGCCATCAAACCTAAGAGTATTTCGCCTCAACAAATGGGGTATCCCTCCAATGGATCAAAGGGCATAGCGATTTACACTGCATCTGCAACATTTACCATCCAACTACACTGCTGCCAATGTCCTTCAACCAACTACGCTATTGCACGTATACCTGGCTGCAGGCAGTCTAAACTCTTGATGACAGAAATCTCAACACGACTTGACAATCTGGCCCTGAATTGGCATCTATAAACCATCAATACGACAGACAGCCCTTTATGCGGAGGATATCTCAACGTGGAGGAAACAGCCGCCCACTTTATCTTAGAGAGTCCACACAACAGGCAAGTATTCTCGCGAGTGCGAGGTCGCTCCCGTAAACGCTCCATGAAGATTTTGTGATTCTGGAAAGAGCTAGGCTGGCTCACCGCTAATCCACTAATCCGCCTTATGTGAACGTAAGAGCATGGCTCTCCCACTTATATCTTTCACTTCCTATTTCGTAGATAATGTATACTAATTAAAATAAAGTTTTATTTGCTAATTCCTAAATTAAAGATCAATAGGAATTACAGATGTTTAAATTGGCAATATTTCTTTTATAGCTTTTTGTTTTATGATCCGTACAAAGCGTGACACAGCTAATACACAATATATTTATTTCTTTATTAATAGGTAGCTCAACAGCTGTTTTTACATTATACATGAATAATTTACATTAAATAAAATTCTTAGCCCAATTACATAGTTTCACGACATTTGCTATATAAAACTATACAATACAGCGTATTTATAATACATTACAATAATAATAATATACATAAAAAAAATTATAAAACAATAAATTAAATTGAATCAAATCAAACCAAATTGAATCATCAAATTGAATTGAACTAAATCAAATTAAACCAATCAAAGAAAATAGAATATTATCTTATCTATTTACTAGTGAGTATACTCGCGATTCTTAAATCACTCGACACCAAACCATTTAACAATGTGAAAAATGGAAAAAAATCATTCCTTCTACATTTTTTACATAAAAAAGGAGGTAAACAATCATTGTGTTAAGTGTTATAAATGGAAATTATTATTTCTTTTTAAAAAGCTATATGTAGTGTAATATTTTGTGATTTACTTTCTAACAATGACAGTAACCAGTGATTTCTTAAGTGTAGTAGAAAAAGAGGGTTTTTTTAAAGCTTTAAACTCGATTTTCTCGAAACTATGATTTTAGAGTAAATTCACTTTTTATTGAAGATACAGCATTATGCAGAGTTGATTATGTTATTATGGCAATAAATCTGTCTCGGACGTAACGGCTCGAAAGTATGTATATGAAACGCCATCTTACACTTATCAGCGTAAGTGTGTATTTAGTATAATTATAAAAGGCGTTTAGGATTCCTATTTAATAAATCCTCTGTGAAGAATACGAGTAGAGTTCTATAAGTGTGTAAAATAATGATCATCGTCTAAGCGTTTGCACCTGGCGACACATGATTTTGAACAGAATACGGCTGATGGCATTTCTAAAAACATATTCTGAGTTCTATGAACCTAATAGTCTCATATAACTTAGCTTTGGAGACGTAAGTACAGTTCTATCCTTTTAATGCTTTCTAAAAATACAAAAGAACATGACAGTGATCTCTACATAGTATAAAACAAAGTCACTTCCCGCCATCTGTGCGCTTAGATCTTTAAAACTACGTGACGGATTTAAATGCGGTTTTCATCAATTTATAGAGTGATTCAAGAGAAAGGTTTATAGGTATAATTTAATATTGTTTTGTGTAATTTTTTGAAATATGATGGTAATTGTTCACCACATATCTCCATTGCATCCGTGCGAAGCCGGGGCGGGTCGCTAGTGTTTACATAAATCACAGTACAATAACATTATTTTAATACTCGTACTAATTACTCTTTTTATATTATTACTATACTATTTATATATTTTATTTAATACAGGATTTTATTTATACATACCATAGGAATACCATAATATAGGTAACACAGCATTCTAACATTGCATTTTAGTTGATATTTTTAATTTATAGTGTGAAACTGTGCTTTTCATATGTAAACAGAAGCTTTTTAGGAAAGTTGTACCTTACGAAACATTTAATTATAAGATTAGTCATTGAAATAATGAACATATTCTGTGACCGTAACATCAGAACAAAAACCCTAATATGAGTTTACATAAATTTTATAGTTTCGCTACAATATTTGTATTTATTCAGTCGTTAAATAAAGTGCTAACAGAACAGAAGCTAGTACAACATTTGAACTCCTAAAAGAGCCAGAAGCGTCGGGTGCAGGCGGTGGTATCGGGCCTCTGTAGTGTCGTTGGTAAATGTCATCCCAAAAAGCTACTCTTGTCTCCAAAAGTACTGAAGACTTCAGTTCTATCGGTGTTCCAAAAGACATATAAGGAGCTCTGTTTGCATCAGCAGGCAGCCAAACGGGCAGCGTCGGATCCGAAACTGATGGAGCACTGACATGTAAAATAAATTGTGAATTAGTTCGAGTATAATTTAGGCGTAAATTATTGTTATTTAATTTATTCATTATATTTTAAAAAAAAAAATCTCTACTTACCCAGTCAAAATAAAATTTGACCAATTCTCTCGCATGATACTTTTCATTTGCTTATATGCGTCGGTTATGCTTGTTTTATCTTCGTCAGCAACTGCCAAAAATTGATAACAATGGTCGGCACCCCTTTCGTCTGTATGAGGTATACTTGCAGTGTTTTCATCAACAAAAGAATATTCATGAAGGTAGATCGTGTCATTTTTAGATTCTATACGAGCTTTTAAGCCTTTTAACATTGGATATGCGAATAGAACGTCGGTAAAGTAATCTATGTATGATAATATGTTTGCCTCACTGACCGGCTGATCGCCAAAATAAAACTTCCTAACAGTCTTTGCAACGTCCTCTTTGACCTCTTTACTCTCAAAATGTAATTCCCTTGGTAAAAAATCTTTAAAATTTTCATTCATCTTTTGTTTCCATGACTCAAACAGAGGTAGCATGAACAAGCCCTCCATATTCGCGAATCCATAAAGCAATGGTATCTGGGTATAGTTGCCTTGATTAATAACGTCAATCGGCGACTCTACAAAAACTCTTTCTTCGCCTACATCTCGTTCCAGACAAGGAGCGAACATTACACTGGCATCTGTGCCACTTAAAACCATAGCGTGCTGTGAATATAGCTCTTCAAACGAAATAGTTGTGTAAAATTCTTCTAGAGCATCCAAATCGTCAACATTATTAAAATTTAATGCCTTAGCATAGGTTTGTGCGTCAAGAATCGGCTGTATCTGTAAACCTGTACCTCCAAAGGCAGCCCCACTATCAACGATAGCCTTGTTGAATAGACCAGTTGTTGTCTTAGAAAGACTTAATATATCGACTGAACCGCCTCCAGCACTGCATCCTATCAGAGCAACGTCGTTAGGGTTGCCTCCAAAACTAGCAATATTAGTATTTACCCAACGAAGTAACGCCACTTGATCTTTCAGTCCAGCATTTCCGGGGGCACCTTCTGTACCTAGGCATAGAAAACCATGTGCTCCAAGTCTATAGTTAAATGTAACTGCAATTAGTTTCGATGTTTGTACTAAAGTGTTAAACTTGTAAGCATTGCCAAACAAGTATTGGAACGCTCCTCCATGAATAATAACTGCTACAGGTAGATTGGTTTCATTTGTAGTTGGCACAAACACATTTGCTACTAAACAATCTTCTTGCGTATTTAGTCCAGGTATTTCAGGTTGCGGGCATATTATTCCTCTATCTACGGCATCTAATGTGTGCATCCATACTGGTGGTGGTAATGGTGCCTAAAATAAAAAACAAAAAATATATACAACGTACAATTATGTAATTAGTAAAAAAAAACAGGGCAAATGCGTGTCTGACTCGCACACCGAGGGAGATGGACGAACTATCGACATAAATATTTGTACAAACAAATATTTATGTCGATAGTTCGTCCATCTCGAAAATCGATAATCGAAAATAAAGACAAACTTAACTTTGCCCTTCTAAAAATACTCTCGATACTTTTGCTGTGAGACCTTACTAGAAGTTAAATCTTTATGATTCTAGGCAACTGAAGGGCAGGCAGGCAGGTGGTGTTTTCGAAGGCCAAAGTATCCATTTTAAATAATCATATGATTATTTAATTACTTTAATAAATCATTGTAAGTGTTACCTTAAATCGATTGATCCCAGTGGGTGCAGTGGCATACGGGATATTATAGAAAGCATAGGCACTTCCGTCTGGTTCCAGATGCCCACGCACTTGCCCCTGAGTTATAGTTATAACCCTATGTATGCCATTCTGAGCAAGGATTGTCCCTACGCTACTCAGGAATATTACACATGTCCACAACGTATACACATCCATTATTTGATAAATTGATACCAGAACTGATTGGCGCTCTTTATATAGCTTCAGAATGCCTTTATCGAAGACGAGATTATTGGTTTAAATTTGAAGTGTACGACTAATAATCCCGTGAAGTGGGACTCCGTAACGAAGGGTCCGTCTTAAATATTATTTTTAGGGTTCCGTTCCTCAAAAGGAAAAAAAGGAACCCTTATAGGATCACTTTGTTGTCCGTCTGTCTATCTGTCTATCTGTCTGTCAAGACCTTTTTCTCAGGAACCAGTGGACGCATCAAGTTGAAATTAATACCATATACTGATGTCTGCAGTCTCTTGAAGCCGTAAAAATATCAATCATAAGAAATGGCCACATAAGCCTTATATTTGACCAAATTTTAAAATTTCGCAGGTAAATTAAAAGCTATAGGGTACTTCCCATTGACCTAGAATCATGAAATTTGTTAAGAAGCAAGGTCTTACAACACAAATAAAGGAAAAAAATTTAAAGTTGTTAATTTGTTGTTATATCTGTCTGTCTGTCTGTGTGTCTGTGAAGGTCTGTCTGTCTGTCCCTTTTCCTCAAGAACCCGTGAAGGCATCAAGTTGAAATTAATATCAAATACTTATGTCAGCGGTCCCTTAAAGCTGTAAAAAAATCAAGCTTCTAAGTCAACGCAATCAAAAGATACTGTTATTAAGCTAATTTTAACAAATTTCAACATTTAGTAGGTAAATCAAAACCTATAGGGTACTTCCCTTTGACCTAGAATCGTGAAATTTGGTAAAAAGCAAGATCTGATAGCATAAGTAAAGGAAAAAATTCCTAAGTTGTTAATTTATTGTTATATCACATAAAACAAGTCTGTTTGAAGGATTTCGAGTGAATGTATATTTTCAATCGTAGGATATCATAAGGGAATGTGCTTTTCTGTGGTGATTGTTGAAACAGCAGGAGTTTTTTTTTTCGTTGTTTGGTGATCCCAGAGTAATCGGTAGCTGGTTCTTGACTATGCCAACGAGCGATTTTGCCTCTCGAAGCCATTAAATTCATAAATATGTTTCAGGGCATTAATAATAACTTCACACATCTCACACCGCACGCCGTCTGATCCTAAACCAGGCAAAGCCTGTACTTTGGTAACCAGACTGCTGATAAACATCCTTACTTCCTTACTATATATATATACTTATACTATATATAATATTATAAATGCGAAAGTAACTCTGTCTGTCTGTCTGTCGGTCGCCCTTTCACGCCAAAACTACTCAACCGATTTAAATGAAATTTGGTACACAGATAGAAAAAGGGGTGTAAGAGGTTGAAAGATAGGGATGAAAAGTGGTATGGAAGTATCGTCATATTTAGAGCTAGAAGCTTGAAACTTATTTTTTAGGCTGTTGATCCGATATAAATACACTATTCCACGCGGACGAAGTCGCGGGCACAGCTAGTATCACATAAAATAATAGTTTTGGTGATTACAAACTTATATTTTGCGGCTAGATTGTTGACTTGGTCATACATCGCAACCGCAAAGTTAAGTTTGTCTTTAAAAAAAAACAGGCAAAAGTCTTCGAGAATTGATTCCCGAGATGGACGTATCTACCTACATACAAGTTTGTTTGCTTACGGAACCCTCGGTGCGCGAGTCAGACTCGCACTTGTCTGGTTTTTTTTTATCCATTAGAGACCTAAATCAGGTCTGCAAAGCCTGTGAAGCCGTCCACTACTGGACATAGGCCTGCCTCAATGACTTTCCAAGAACACCAGTTTAGCTCTTTTTAACAAGCCCCTATTACTTTGACCTGTAAAAAAGCGTGGGGTGCTTGACATCAAGTGTTACTCGACAGCAACTATTTCAGTAGTAGCTATTAAGTTACAAGTACAAAAAAAAACTATTTTGTACTAAGTACCTTGCAATAAAAAATATTATCACTATAAATTGAGAAAAACCATACTATCTCTCAGGTTATTTCATTTAAATCGGTTCTCTAGTTTAGGAGTTCATCGCGTACAAACAACGTGAGGTGATTTTTTTATATATTATTTCTATATATAAGATTAAAACACCAATGCAAAATGCCGTGAAAATGAGGAAATCCCGTAAAACAATTACAGAAATTCAGTCCTTAATCAAAAGATAAGGTTAAAATATGTACATAGTCACGGATGGTATTAAGATACATACAAACATTCATACAATAATATGAACAATAACATCACATCACAAAATCGTGAAATGGAAATCTTATTTGATTTATCTATATGATAAATACGATAATATTTAATGAATCACAAAAGATTTTTATTATTCCTAAAATGAATGTGTCACTTATCATAATTATCTACAATACGTACGTGACAGCAGTTCCACCTGTCCAATCTGCCTCTTAACTGCCTTTTGAGAGCACATCTTGCGTCCGTGACCCGATCGGTCCCCGGTCCATTGTGCTGTTCTTAGAGACCGACAAGTTTCCTTCAGTGCACTACTCATTTCCTCGAAACATTTTTAAGTTTTGTTAAGTTAAGCCACGCTTGAAGTAATACAAAATAATTACATGAATATCATAACGAGAAAATCTCTAGTAAAATAAATAAATAATTAAAAAATCGAACATTCAACTCAATCGATTCCGTGCCTCCAAATTGGTTTTTTTTTAAATATTTTATAGAGTTTATACAATATCTAGTTTGCATACGACAAAACTTATATGGCGCCCTACGTAGAACTAGAACGGCAAACTTAAGTTTGTCTTTTGGAAAAAAATAAGCTTTAAGAATCGATGACCGAGATGGACGGATTTGGTAAGAAGCAAGGTCTCACAGCACAAGAAAAGGAAAAACCGTCTTTCGGATTTTTTCCTTTCCTTGTGCTGTGAGACCTTGCTTCTTACCAAATTTCATGATTCTAGCTCAATGGGAAGGACAATATAGGTTTTGGTTTACCTCCGAGGCTTAAATGCCCGTATTTTTTTAAAGGCCTTGACTTAAAAGCTTGATTTTTTTACAACTTCAAGGGACCGCGGACATAAATAATTGTTATTATTTTAAACTTGATGCGTCCAAAATGCGAGAAATTCTTGACAGATAGACAGACACACAGACAGACGGATAACAAATTGATCCTATGAGGGTTTCTTTTTTCCTTTTGAGGAACCCTAAAAATAGTTTTTGTGTTTACAAATTTATATTCCGGGGTTGAAAAGTTGACTTTGTCGTAAATCGAGGTATGGGAGAGTATTTTTAGAACTGGAAAGTTAAGTTTGTGTTTTAGAAGAAAAGACGAGAAAACAAAAAACGCTTGCGTCCTTAGATCTGTGGTCTAACGAGGTGTTGGGTTGGACTGCGATCTGAGGCCTGGACACATCAAGGCGTCAGCGGCCCCTCTTCAGCCAGGTATTCATGCTGCTGATTGTAAAAAAGATTTGGGCGACTAAACGTCTTTCTATGTACATAATTATATTGGGTAGGGTATATTGGGTATCTATTCCTAAAAATACATTAAAATATAATTAAAAAAACTAAAAGAAAATATATTTTAAAAGACGTACAGAACTTAAAAGCTATTGTTATTCTGTAGGTATACATTATGTATTTATAGTTTAGGTTTTTATTTTATGTTTATTTAATTCCCTTTAACGTACACACTTTGCCTCTATTTATTCTTTACTATCCTCTCTTCACTCCCAAGGTTTGCTGGAAGAAAACTCAACTATGGGTTAAGCTCGTCTATGTACATGCTATTTTTCTTCCTGTACTTATAAGATTGTTATTTTTGTGTACAATAAAGAATATATATATATAAAGGCGCCTCAAAGATTATTATTTTTATTAAATTAAAATTGAACAAAAATCGATATCGATTATCGATTTTATGTAAGTGGCAATATCGAATCTATTAAAACAGATAGGTATTGTTTGCATACTCTTTGCAGATTGGCAAAGAGTATATACACACCTTTATACATACATTACGTATACAGCTAGGCCCCTATCTGTCACTGTCATGTGACAGGCTCAAGTCGATTTCGTTTGCATTTGTATTATTTTGTTTGTTTTCTTGCGGATTTGTCATCTAAACAACGAATTAGCTTTCTAATTATTACATTATAATAATAATAAACATAAAATAAATAATCATAAAACAATTAATTAAATTGAATCAAATCAAATCAAATTGAATCACATCAAATTGAATTGAATTAAATCAAACTAATGAAATAAAATATAATTCTATCTTATCTATTTACTATATCGTGAATATGCTCGCGATTCTTAAATCACTCAACACCAAACCAATTAACAATGTGATAAATGGTAAAAATCATTCTAAATTATTTTACACAAAAAAGGAAGTAAACAATCATTGTGTTAAGTGTTATAAATGGAAATTATTATTTCTTTCCAAAAAGCTGTATGTAGTGTAATATTTTGTGAGTTAATTTCGAACAATGACAGTAAGTAACCAGTGATTTCTTAAGTGTACTTAGTAGAAAAAAAGAGGGATTTTTTTAAAACTTTAAACTCGATTTTCTCGAAATTATGATTTTAGAGTTAAATCACTTTTCACTGAAGGTACAGCATTATGCAGAGTTGATTATGTTATTAAAATAATAATAATTTATTTGACATTAAAGTTGGTACACTTGTGATTGAGAATTCCCTGACTCCTACGCTAGTTAAAACTGTGTTGCAGGAGACAGTGTCTTCCCCTCTTAATATATGGTCACAATGCAATGTCAGTATACATAGGTACAACGGTCTTAAAAATAAAAAGTTAAACCCAGTTTTACCCGTGCGTGAGATACTGATACTGTATGCGTGTGTGTGTGTGTGTGTGTATGTATGTGTGTGTGTGTGTGTGTGTGTGTGTGTGTGTGTGTATGTGTGTGTGCGTCTCATATAACTTAGTTTTGGAGACGTAAGTACACTTCTATCCTTTTAATGCTTTCTAAAAAATACAAAAGAACATGGCAGTGATCTCTACATAGTATAAAACAAAGTCACTTCCCGTCGTCTGTGCGCTTAGATCTTTTAAACTACGCAACGGATTTGGAGAAAGGTTTATAGGTATAGTTTAATATTGTTTTGTGTAATTTTTTTGAAATATGACAGTAATTGTTCACCACATTACTATCTTCATTGCAATCGTCCGAAACCGGGGCGGGTCGCTAATGTTTACATAAATCACAGTACAATAACATTATTTTAATACTCATACTAATTACTCTTTTTATATTATTACTATACTATTTATATATTTTATATGACAGACCAGGATTTTATTTAAAGATACCATAGGAATACAATACAAAGGTAACACAGCATATTAACATTGCATATTAGTTGATATTTTTAATTTATACTATGAAACTGTGCTTTATATGTAAACAGAAGCTTTTTGGGAAAGTTGTCTCTTACGATACATTTAGTTATAAGGTTAGTCATTGAAATAATGAACAAATTGTGTGACCGTAACATCAGAACAAAAACCCTAATATGAGTTTACATAAATTTTATAGTTTCGCTACAATATTTGTATTTATTCAGTTGTTAAATAAAGTGCTAACAGAACAGAAGCTAGTACAACACTTGAACTCCTAAAAGAGCCAGAAGCGCCGGGTGCGGGCGGTGGTATCGGGCCTCTGTAGTGTTGTTGGTAAATGTCATCCCAAAAAGCTACTCTTGTCTCTAAAAGTATTGAAGACTTCAACTCTATCGGTGTTCCAAAAGACATATAAGGAGCTCTGTTTGCATCAGCAGGCAACCAAACAGGCAGCGTCGGATCCGAAACTGATGGAGCACTGACATGTAAAATAAATTGTGAATTAGTTCGAGTATAATTTAGGCTTAAATTATTGTTATTTAATTTATTCATTATATTTAAAAAAAAATCTTTCTCTACTTACCCAGTCAAAATAAAATTTGACCAATTCTCTCGCATGATACTTTTCATTTGCTTATATACGTCGGTTATGTTTGTTTTATCTTCGTCAGCAACTGCGAAATATTGATAACAATGATCGGCACCCCTTTCGCCTGTATGAGGTATACTTTGAGTGTTTTCATCAACAAAAGAATATTCATGAAGATAGATCGTGTCATTTTTAGATTCTATACGAGCTTTTAAGCCTTTTAACATTGGATATGCGAACAGAACGTCGGTAAAGTAATCTATGTATGATAATATGCTTGCCTCACTAACAGGCTGATCGCCAAAATAAAACTTCTTAACAGTCTCTGCAACTTCCTCTTTGACCTCTTTACTCTCAAAATGTAATTCCCTTGGTAAAAAATCTGTAAAATTTTCATTCATCTCTTGTTTCCATAACTCAAACAGAGATATCATGATCAAGCCCTCCATATTCGCGAACCCATAAAGCAACGGTATCTGGGTATAGTTGCCTTGATAAATAACGTCAATCGGCGACTCTACAAAAACTCTTTCTTCGCCTACATCTCGTTCCAGACAAGGAGCGAACATTACACTGGCATCTGTGCCACTTATAACCATAAAGTGCTGTGAATATAGCTCTTCAAATGAAACAGTTGTGTAAAATTCTTCTAGAGCATCCAAATCGTCAACATTATTAAAATTTAATGCCTTAGCATAGGTTTGTGCGTCAAGAATCGGCTGTATCTGTAAACCTGTACCTCCAAAGACAGACCCACTATCAACGATAGCCTTATTGAATAGACCAGTTGTTGTCTTAGAAAGACTTAATATATCGACTGAACCGCCTCCAGCACTGCATCCTATCAGAGCAACGTTCTTAGGGTCGCCTCCAAAGTTAGCAATATTATTATTTACCCAACGAAGTAATGCCACCTGATCTTTCAGTCCAGCATTTCCGGGGGCACCTTCTGTACCTAGGCATAGAAAACCATGAGCTCCAAGTCTATAGTTAAATGTAACTGCAATTAGTTTTGATGTTTGTACTAAAGTGTTAAACTTGTGAGCATTGCCGAGCCCGTATTGGAACGCTCCTCCATGAACAATAACTGCTACAGGTAGATTGGTTTCGTTTGTAGTTGGCACAAACACATTTGCTACTAAACAATCTTCTTGCGTATTGCTATTTAGTCCAGGTATTTCAGGTTGCGGGCACATAATTCCTCTATCTACGGCATCTAATGTGTGCATCCATACTGGTGGTGGTAATGGTGCCTAAAATAAAAACAAAAAATATTTACAACGTACAATTATGTAATTAGTAAAAAAAAACAGGGCAAGTGCGTGTCTGACTCGCACACCGAGGGTTTCGTACAAATATTTATGTCGATAGTTCGGTTTAATCTCAGAAGATCCATTGGCCAGATAGATAATGGATCTAGTGACAATTTTTTTTCTCATTGAATACTAATTTCAAAATGTGGATCTACTGAGATGTTTTATTTATAATAATTTTGACTGACCTGTTGGTCTAGTGGTTAGTGACCCTGACTGTTGAGCCCGAGGCCGTGGGTTCGATTCCCACCCAGGACAAATAATTGTGTGATGAGCATGATCATTTGTTCTGTGTCTGGGTGTAATTTATCTATAATATGTATGTATTTAGAAATATATAAGTATCGTAGTTATCAGCAGTCTGGTTACCACAGTACAGGCTCTGCCTAGTTTGGGATCAGACGGCCGTGTGTGAGGTGTGTGAAGTTATTTTTATTATTATTTTATTATTAATCGGACGTCTCGATTAATCCTCTCGGGGTACCTGCAGGGCGATCCTAGTAAAGCAGAAGTTCCTTCTATCTATGGCGACCATATTCATTTTTCTATGCTTCCTTTTGTTATTCATAATTAATAGCTGTATGTATAATGTTATGGAACTAATTATTGCTGATTTGAGAAAGGCAAGGAATGGTGCATCAGCAAGAATTGCATTTAACAGTACAAAAATTTAACGAATTAGCAAGGAAATCTGAGACAGTATGCTTTAAAGGCCATGAAAAATATGTCTATCTAATGAGAGATACATATATCATTAGATCCATCAAGGATCTGACTTTAGAATTTTTTCATTTACTTTTGCTGTGAGACCTTACTTCTATTAAATCTTCATGATTCTACGCAAGTGTAGGGTAGGCAGGCAGGTGGTGTTTTCGAAGCACAAAGTATCCATTTTAAATAATCATATGATTATTTAATTACTTTAATAAATCATTGTAAGTGTTACCTTAAATCGATTGATCCCAGTGGGTGCAGTGGCATACGGGATATTATAGAAAGCATAGGCACTTCCATCTGGTTCCAGATGCCCACGCACTTGCCCCTGAGTTATAGTTATAACCCTATCTCTGCTATTCTGAGCAAGGATTGTCCCAATGCTACCCAAGAATAAAATACATTTCCACAACGTACACAAATCCATTATTTGATAAATTGATACCTACCCGAAACTTATTGGAGCTCTTTATATAGCTTCAGAATGCCTTTATCGAACACGAGATTATTGGTTTAAATTTGAAGTGTACGACTAATAATCCCGTGAAGTGGGACTCTGTAACGAAGGGTCCGTCTTAAATATTATTTTTAGGGTTCCGTTCCTCAAAAGGAAAAAAAGGAACCCTTACAGGATCACTTTGTTGTTCGTCTGTCTGTATGTCTGTCTGCCTGTCAAGACCTTTTTCTCAAGAACCCGTGTACGCATCTAGTTGAAATTAATACCATGTACATACGTCTGCGGTCCCTTGAAGCCGTAAAAATATCAAGCTTCTAAATCAACGCAATCATAAGAAATGGCCACATAAGCCTTATATTTGGCCCAGTTTGAACATTTCGCAGGTAAATTAACACCTATAGGGTACTTCCCTAGAATCATGAAATTTGGTAAGAAGCAAGGTCTTACAACACAAATAAAGGGAAAAACTTGACAGTTGTTAATTTGATGTTATATCTGTCTGTCTGTCTGTGTGTCTGTCAAGGCCCTTTTCCTCAAGGACCCGTAAAGGCATCAAGTTGAAATTAATATCAAATACTTATGTCAGCGGTCCCTTAAAGCTGTAAAAAAATCAAGTTTCTAAGTCAACGCAATCAAAAGCTACGGTTATTAAGCCTTAGATTTTAACAAATTTCAACATTTAGCATGTATATCAACACCTATAGGGTACTTCCCATTGACCTAGAATCATGAAATTTGGTAAGAAGCAAGGTCTAACAGCATAAGTAAAGGAAAAAATTCCTTAGTTGTTAATTTTTTGTTATTTCACATAAAAATCGTTTTTGTGATAACAAACTTAGAAATATCTTTTTTTTTTTTGAAGTGAAAACTTCTTTAGCTGCGCTGGGCACTTTTTGAGATGCGTAAAAAATGTTGAACTCGCGTCAGATTTCAGGGTCACGTGGACCCTGATCGAAAATTTTGTACCACCATAAATTAAGATAAAACTGTACTATCTCTCAGGTTGAACCAAACTGCACACAGTGTCCAAAATTTCATTAAAATCGGTTCTCTAGTTTTAGGAGTTCATCACGTACAAACAAAGTGACATGATTTTGTATATATTATTTATATATATAAGATTAAAACACCAATGCAAAATACCGTGAAAATGAGGAAATCCCGTAAAATAATTACAGCATTTCAGTCCTTAATCAAAAGATAAGGTTAAAATATGTACTTAGTCACGGATGGTATTAAGATAATACACACATTCATACATACAATAATATGAACAATAAAGAATTTATCTATGAAGTGATTGATGACCGAAGGTTTCTGTCATATTACACATTACTTGAAAGTGTGGTGTTAAATAACTAGGGTGGAGATGGGGAATTGAGGATAATGAATAGGGTAGTGAGTGCGCGCATTTTTCGGCGTTAACGATTAAGCAACCATTTGAGCTAAGAACGAAAGGTAGGTAAAGCGAAATACAGTAATATTTATTAAGAAGACGATGGTCGAATTTATCTAGAAGATCTGCATTCAGGTCATAACAGCGCATATCACCATAGTCGATTAAAGGAAAGATAAGAGTTTGCACGAGCGTGGTCTTAGTTTTCGCAGGGAGAATTTTTTTTAGGTGATATATACCTCTGAGGGTTCCGGTAACCCTTTGACATACGTTAGTAACTCGATCGCGCCAGTTTAGCATAGCGTCAGGAGTTTTTCACAAAAAACGACAAATGGGTATTGTTGTACCGTTAAAAATCACAGCAGGAAGCGCCTCAGAGTCGACTCTACTTATCGATCGGTGACTACCAATAACAATGGCCTGACACTTTGTCGGGTTAACAGATAACCCAAACCTCTTAGATCAGTTGTCAATGAATTCGAGGTCTCTATTAACCATATCAATATGTTGTTATGTCTTCAACCTTAGCTTGAGAGTACAGTTGCGAGTGGTCGGCATACAGATGATACGAACATTGAAGTTCAAGGGTTAAGAGATTATAATGAATACAGGAAGAAAACCATTCCAGTGCTTCAGTTGAGATCATAAGATAGGAGATGATGATGAGAGTGACGATGTACTCCTGTCTATAGGAGTATATCGTGACTGAGAGTATTGAAGACATTTGTGAAATCTACCAGTGCCTCATGCTGCCCAGAGTGTAGCCGCGGCTGGTCGGACGGGACGGACGAAAGTAAGTTTACAAAAATTGATATGTACAAAGGGCGGCCTTATCGTTTAAAGCAATTTCTTCCAGGCAACCTTGGAATGGAAAAATAATGACCAGTAATATAATAATCTAATGGGTAGTTTTGGTGTGGAAATCAAAACATTTATTCCAATTAAACCAATTATAGGTATTTCTAGTCAAAATAAGTCAGTCGTGAAACTAGGTTACCAATACGTAGATCCTATGGAGAAGAAAAGGCAAGAAACTCCAAGAACACTCTTTTCAACATGATTTTTACAATTTTCTGGTCAGGTACATTGATTATAAGGGTAAATGAAATGTGAGGACAATGTAACATATTGTTTTAAAATATAAACAGTCGCGCAAATTACTACTACATTAGTAATAGCCGCCTAGAGATGACCAGGTCCCGTAATATACGGTTTTAGTCACGTGTGTATTTCAAGGATGACCGACTAGTTAGTGGACCCGATGGGGCCATTTTTCAAAGAGTGAAGTGTCCTGCCAACACAGGGTTGGTGACGCTCCCATGTCTGTTGAAATTTGGCCGAAGGCTTCAACAGAGACAGTGGCTGGACACTGCCCCCTGCCTGGCGCGGCGTTAAAACTTACGTCCCACGAGACAGATACACATCACACCTATATACACATAAGTAAAACCATACATCTTTAATAAGAAAGCTCCTATTACTTTAGCCTGTATCTGTAAGCGTGGGGTACTTGACATGGCATGTAATGTTACCAATATTTCAGTAGAAGCTATTAAATTTACAATGAAAGTAAATTATTTTATTTATGACTAAATTCTTTCTTTTTCTCTTATTTTATTATTTTAAGCGTATTGGAAATTGCGACTTGATTGCAAAAACAAACAGTAAATGGTCAGATATGGTAAACTTGGTAAGATCTGATAAACTCGCAATGTGTCAACGAGTAAGTTCAAATATTTTGTGATAATTTATTGCAGCTATACAACTTACATACGCCTTTCTTCTTTGATTAACTGTCCGCTTGTGATGTTAAGAAGACCATTTTAGCAATTTCGTCAAAGGAAGACAGTCGTCAGTAGGAAGTGACCATCAGTCGAAATATGATTGTCCCTATCCTTGACAAAATTCTACCTATCATATGCAATATTTTAAAGCACTCTTGTCCAGTGGTGTCTTTTATCTCCATCTGCATGGAACGATGCACAAATTATTCCTCTACCTAAAAAAGTTAAACCCTCTTCATTATCGTTGAAATTCTATTTTACGGTCCTTATCCAAAGTCCTTGAACGCCTTATCCATTCTCAATTAAACAACTTTCTTTCTAAAAACTCCTTTCAATCTGACTTTCGTCCTGGTCACAGCACGACTTCTGCGCTGGTTCACTTTACCGACGATATTTTGCTTGGCATGGATAGTGGACATATTACAGTTATTTCCTTACTTGATTTTAGCAATGCTTTCAATACTGTAGATTTTCATACTCTGCCTAGTATACTGCACTCTCTTAACAAATCTACAAGGACAATTAATTGGTTTCATAGTTGACCTACCTGTATGGCCGCTGACAGCGTATACGCATTGAAGTCTCGGTGTCTTCTTGGTACAGTATTTTTACTGGTGTACCGCAGGGTGGCGGTTTAGCACCGTTACTCTTCGCTGTTTTTATAAACACCATTTCTAAACAATTACGTTCGTCCTACCATCTTTATGCAGATGGTTTACAGATATGTGCACAAACTCAGCTTAACATGTTATCGGAAGCAATAAACACAATCAATGCATACCTGCTACATATTTGCGATTAGAGTCATAACTATGGACTTAGGGTTAATCCACTAAAATCGCAGGTATGTGTTATTGACAGTCCAGGACTTGTTTCCAGAATTTTGTGGACACAACTACCCCAAATTCAATTTAGTCTCACTAAATTGAAGATCAGTACAAGTGTCAAGAACTTGGGAATTTTCATGGATAGCATCTTATCTCGGGGTCCACAGATGCAGGAAGTCAGTCGGAAAATTTTCGCTTAACGGGAGCTTTGCGAAGATTACGTAACTTTCTTCCGTCTGCCACTAAATCTGAACTTGCACAAGCACTTCTTCTCCCAATTCTCGGCTATGCCGATGTCAGCTATCTGAATCTCACTGAAGCACAACTTGATAAGCTTCATAATATATGGGCTACGAAAATATAATCACGTTTCTGAATTCCGTCAAAAACTCAAGTGGCTTCCAATTCGCTCTCGCCGGAATACTCATATCCTCTTCCTGCTTTACAACTTACAACATCTTAGTCAACCCTAAAGCATGACATTGTATATAATATACTTAAGTTCATGTATGTATATTTATATATATGTAAGTATTGGTAAAAATTTATGGAAAGTAAAGTAGTTGAAAATACAGAATATCTTTATATTTTCTATTTATTAGGAATGACACCACCACCTACCACTGTCTCTCTCAATCATTTTGATCCATCCTAAGGTTGCCTTGAAGAGATTGCATCTAGCAATAAGATGCCGCCGCCCTTTGTACATTATCTGTTTGACACATGTATGTATGATACTTCTACTGTAACAATAATTTTCCAATAAAGTATCATCTATCTATTTAATTATAATGAATAACTATCGGTCGCTGTAACACAAACTGCATACTTATAAAGATGTTTGTACTTTGTAGTTCGGTTCGCTATTAAAGCCTGGTTTTATTAGTATTCAACTATTATTTATATAAAATTAAAACACCAAATCCCGTGAAAATTTAAATAACTGCAACACTTCAGTCCTTATTCAAAAGATAACGTTTAAATTTGTACTTAGTCATGGTTGGCATTAAGATAATACACATACAATAACATAACAGCAGATAATCGCTATGTGGATATCTTATTTGATCTATAATATGATAAACTAGCGACCGGCCCCGTGAAACTAATTATTTATTGTTTTATTTGTTACCTCATTAGAATAATAGGATATTTTACTCTATGAATTTAATTATCAAAAAACAACCTCAAGACAGTTTAGGGACTACTATTATGTACTCTGAGATTTAGGCAATAACAAATCGTAAATTGTTAGTATTAACTTTTAAACTTTCGCGTTCCATGAGGGAGAGCCATGCTTCGCCACGAATGGGCCGATAGCAGATATCCACATAAGTATCGAGCGGAGTCGAGCGACTCCGCTCGATACCTATGTGGATATCTGTTATCGGACCAAACAGCCATTCTACATAAATGTTATAAAGTTTCATCTTTAGTAAGTACACAGTTCTTCTTGTGTTATAATCTGACTGAGTTGACGTTTCGGCACTGTGAAAGCTAAATCTACCACATGAAACCATTTTTCGGGAATCGCATCCATTGTTTAATAACTACTAATACTAGAATTTTCCTTTGCTATTCGTTTGGTTCAATCCGTTACGGAAAAGGGGGCTCTTAGTATTGAGATGTGTAAGAAAATGATTCCAAATATTAAGGTGGACAAATTCGATACAGGTACTACGTGAAAAAGGATATGGCTTGAAAGGGAGAAAGCAATGAAATGACAAATGATAGAGTAGCATAGAATTAGAAAAAGTATAGCACCAACCATAACATTCGTGAAAAGTTTAAGAAGATGAGAATGCTTCGACAGAGGTACCTTATTAGACGAAAGTAGGAAACAACAGATGCCTGTTGGAATCAGAACTGCCTAAGAGAGAAAGAATCTCCACTATACACAAGATCGTGAAGCAACTACTATAACTTAATATAATATAAACAAGTCGTGTTTACATTTAAGTAATTGCTACACTGTATTCTTATTATTGCATATATTGTATTGTAAGTGTTTCTATGTGTAATAAATAAAATAAAATAAAAACTACACCATTAGATTAGCCATTTATGCCATCAAACGTAAAAGCATTTCGCCTCAACAAATGGGGTATTCCTCCAATGGATCAAAGGGCATAGCGATTTACACTGCATCTGCAACATTTACCATCAAACTACGCTGCTGCCACTGTCCTTCATCCAACTACGCTATTGCACGTATACCTGGCTGCAGGCAGTCTAAACTCGTGATGACAGAAATCTCACCACGACTCGACGTTCGAATAGATGTCGAAATCATTACGGACCATGTGGCCCTGAATTGACATCTATTAACCATCAGATATCTCAAAGTGGAGGAAACAGCCGCCCACTTTATCTTAGAGAGTCCACACAACAGGCAAGTATTCTCGCGAGTGCGAGGTCGTTCCTGTAAACACTCCAGGAAGATTTTGTGCTTCTGCAAGGAGCTAGGCTGGCTCACCTAGTCAACCTTATCTGAACACATCAAGGTCGGGGAGGAAACAGCCACCCACGTTACTTTAGAGTGCCTACACAACATGCAAGTATTCTCGCGAGTGCGAGGTCGCTCCTGTAAACGCCCTACGAAGCTTTTGTGATTCTGGAAGGAGCTAGGCTGGCTCACCTAATCCGCCCAATGTGAACGTATAAGCATGGCTCTCCCACTTATATCTTTCACTTCCTATTTCGTAGATAATGTATACTAATTTAAATAAGATTTTATTTGCTAATTCCTAAATTAAAGATCAATAGGAATTGCAGATGTTTAAATTGGCAAAATTTCGTTTATAGCTTTTTGTTTTATGATCCGTGCAAAGCGTGCAGACAACACAGATAATACACAATATATTTATTTATTTATTAATAGGCAGCTCAACAGCTTTTTTACATTATACATGAATAATTTACATTAAATAAAATTCTTAGCCCAATTATATAGTTTCACGACATTTGCTATATAAAACTATACAATACAGCGTATTTATAATACATTACAATAATAATAATATACATAAAAAAATTATAAAACAATAAATTAAATTGAATCAAATCAAACCAAATTAAATCATCAAATTGAATTGAACTGAATCAAATTAAACCAATCAAAGAAAATAGAATATTATCTTATCTATTTACTAGTGAGTATACTCGCGATTCTTAAATCACTCGACACCAAACCATTTAACAATGTGAAAAATGGAAAAAATCATTCCTTCTACATTTTTTACATAAAAAAGGAGGTAAACAATCATTGTGTTAAGTGTTATAAATGGAAATTATTATTTCTTTTTAAAAAGCTATATGTAGTGTAATATTTTGTGAGTTATTTTCTAATAATGACAGTAACCAGTGATTTCTTAAGTGTAGTAGAAAAAGTAGGTTTTTTTTAAAGCTTTAAACTCGATTTTCTCAAAAATATGATTCTAGAGTAAATTCACTTTTCACTGAAGGTACAGCATTATGCAGAGTTGATTATGTTATTATGATGATAAATCTGTCTCGGACGGAACGGCTAGAAAGTATGTATATGAAACGCCATCTTTTACTAATCAGCCTAAGCGTGTATTTAGTTTAATAAAAAAAAGTGTAATAAAAGAAAATAGTGTCAAAGAGGGACTCGTTCCGGCATGCGGCAGATTTGAAAGCGTGCACTATACCAGATAAACCAAACATTCACTGAATAGTAGTTCGAAATAAACATTATACATTCTACTTACGTTAAAATGTTATTACAGCTTTAATTGATTTTCCTGTGGGAAGCAAAATTTAACCCGGGATAAAAAGTACCCTATAACCTGCTCAGGCACTAAAACTATTATCATACTAAGTTTCAAGCATATCCCTTCAGTAACTTCTGAGTTAATCGTGAACATACAAATAGACAGACAGAAAGACAGACAGACAGACAAAAACTGTTTGAACCGCAAATTCGGCATCAGTATCGATATCTTAATACCCCTTAGTCGATTTTTTTGAAATATATTCAATGTACAGAATTCATCCCGCTATAGATTTATTATAAGTATAGATTGTCCATCCATCTCGGATCTCAGGAATAGATCCTCGCAGATTTAAAGATTTTTACACGCCTGTCCAAAACAGAAGTGTAATGTTTTCAGGGTTCATGTGTGTATGTAGTCTATGCAAATAATATTAATATTGTGATTTGTCATTAACTCATAAGTCATATTCTTAAACACTAGGTAGTAATAAAAAAAACAAATTTGGAGACAAGGAATCGTTTGTTCGATTTTTAAATTAATTTTCTAAATGAAAATGGTAGGCTTCTCTCGTTATGACATTTGTGTTATTACATTGTGTAACTTTAAGTGTGGCTTAACTAAACAAAAAAG